>OY740766.1:157829363-158429363 GCA_963513935.1 Aphrophora alni | reverse complement strand
TGTGTTCAAGTTTTATTCTATCAAATACAAATATCTGTTTATAAAAATACAATAAAAAGTGAATTTTATATTCGAAATTAATTTATATCGTTGTAAAAAAAAAAAATAATAAAATAAAATAAAATTTAAAAAAGACTAAACAAGACGTATAGGACGTCTTAAAAAAAAATTCCCGTTCGATATCTTTTGACAATTAAAAGTAAAATTTGGGAAATTTCTTAATAATATCACCGTGACTGCCAGATATTTTTGTTTATTATCATTTTCTTCTTTTTATATTTTAGTTACGAACCATAATTTAATTGCGATTTAACACTCTGGTTAGGTTAGGTTAGGTTAGGTTAGGTTAGGTTAGGTTAGGTTAGGTTAGGTTATATTTCACCAAAATCATTTAAATTTCGTTAGAACCGATTTTGATAAATTAGGCACTTAGAGTATAACAACGATATAGAGATTTAAAAATACACTTTAGTAAATTATAATCAATATGTTTTGCTTATGACGACCGGATTCATTTGAAATAAATTTGAGATTGTAGTAACCGGTTTAAAACAATCTAACAACGATTTTTTTATTTTAGACCCACCGGACAAAATTTTGCCTTAGAGCGTTTATATTTTACGAACGTAATCGGCTCGTATTTTCAAGATTCAAATGGGAACAGAATTGATTTAATCCAAATAAATCTCTGCTGCATCACTTTTGTCTTATTACAGCTTTTTTCTCTTTTAGAGTAAGAACGATAAATATTGCAACTGGATTGGCTAAATAAAAGAGTTAAGCGTATTCTCAAACCACACGATGTAGGCACATGTGGACAGTTATAAAGTTGAAGTCTTTCAAGGAGCAGTTTGAATTGTACAGACAGTCATGCTACACAAACTTCCTTTAAAACTTATACGCTACACATTTCTATTTTTATGCTTTGTATTTGTCATACAGACAGACACAGCCGTGATATAAGAGACCTTGGTTTTATCTACGGAGTCTAATAAATAGAAATAAATAAAAATGCAACACATCTTTTAATGGCTATTGAATTGTTTGTTTCACTTCTTACAATACTTTAAAAACTTACCCCCTACAAATTTCTCATTTTATGTTTTTAATTCGTAGTTACAAAACCTATAATATATGTCGCATTACAATGTAAGTTCAGATCCAAATACTTTTTTTCAATTTTGTAGGTCACGTCGTGTTCAAATTGGAGGGGGGAGTATATCTGACACTTTAAATTTGCCCTAGCGCCAACATATTATTTTTTTCGTTAGATGAGCATACATATTTGTAATGAGAATAACGTCTAGTGTTTTTTTTATAATATTATAAACATTACATAATATTAAAAAAATCAAATATAGTTTTTGTCGCTTAACCCTACAAGTGGGTGTTCCGCTATTCCGCTGTCATTCTAGTGTTTATGTGACAAGAAATCACCTTTTTTTGCAATTCAACATTCACCCTAGTATAAATCATCCTACGGCAATAATTTTTATACTGTTTTAAAGATAATTTTCCATAGATTATTATCGTACAACCAAAAGTTCATAAAATGTTAACAATTTTATTTAAGAAATTTAAACGTGATTTTTTTTCCTTCAAATTAGACAAAACATTTTACCTTTTTTCGTAAAACAATTTTTTTTTGAAAATGTAACAAATTTTTTTCTCTAAATATATTCACAAACAGTATAAACAAACTTTTGTATATCTTGAAAAAAGGTGTTAAGCTATTGATTTTGCATGATACAGGTTTTTTTCTGAAAAATGTTAACTTCATTATTTGACGCCTACCATACTTACTCCAAAACCGTTTCATATAAAATTTACATAGATACATTCTACGCATCTTTCTGAGAATAATGATATCCTACAAGTTAGGTTTTACATACAATTATTATTTTTTATGATTTTGTTTTAAAGACAACAAAACTTTTAACATTACCACTTGTAGGGTTAACTATCCCAAGGTCATTTTATTCTTACCGCTTTATTTTTTCTCTATGTGAAAACTCAGAGGAACCTAAAATATTATGAAACAAGTGACATTGATTTATTTGCCTCATTACAACACTTTATACTTGTCATTAAATGTTTATTTAATTCTTCTGAAAAAGGCCATTGAATTGTGTTAAATATACACAGATTTAACATAAATTAAAGGGCCAAACGTATGTTAAAACCACACAACTTAAGGTTCTTAGGTCATAGCGACAATTAATCGTTATAAAATCGAAGTAACATATTAATTTTTCGTCAAATAAACATAACTATTTGTAATCAGAATAATTTCTAATTTTATTTGTTACCCCAAACATAATATTTCTAAAATTAACTATTTACAACTACATAGTTTTTGCTAACTTAACTACCCCAAGGTTATTTATTTGGTTACCACTTTACTTTTCCTATATAACTTATGGAACAATACAAAGAATGTAAATGTAAAGTTTCAAATATATAGGATTTATCGTCTTGTCTGTGTAGATTGATTGTGACTTACAGACACATGCGAGAAATTATAAGGATCCTTGGTGTTACCTACGGACCGTAAAAACTGATAAACATTGAAGATATGGAAATGATAATTTCTGAAAATGAAAAAAAAAAAAAATTCTAAATGAATTACAGAAATTGGTATACGTTGATGAAGAAGGGGAATTTAATTTAACAAAATAAAGGTTTAATATTTTCATAAGGAATACAAATAAATTATTTGCTTCAGAAGTAAACGTCTCCAGTTATTGTTTAATATAACGACAAACTCAGTTACAAAGTTTTATTGGATCCTCGCTAAATCTTTTTTGTATTAAACTCATTTCGCTACACTTTTATACATTTATTTCTAAGTGAAAAGAAGAAAAAGTGTAAAGTTCGGAAATTTCAAAGTACAGAAACTAAATGAAGACAGGATTTTGTGTTTTCTGTGACATATCCTGCGGCTACTGATAGATTGGCGAGGACTTGATCTTAGTGATTAACTTTACAAGGGATGGGGATTCTTGTTCAAGGTATGTTGGAAAGAAAAGCGAGAATTTTCCTTCCTAAAGTCAAATTTATTTAAAAAAATCGGTGAAAATTCAAACGTCCAGATGTATCGCCTCCACTGGTATAACAGTTGGACAAATTTTTATCCCGTTATTTTTAATCTTTTCCTTGGATGGTTTAGTTATATACCATGAAGTAAGATTTAATTTTTTTTAAATTTTTATCCTCTAAATAACTAAAAACTGTCAAAAATTTTCACTAAAAATTTGTAAGGTAGAATTTTCTTTAACTTTTTTTCTGGCGTGGCTAATATATTTTTAGGAGAAACTTTAAATTTCGAGGGTATTAACTAAGAACGATTTCTTTACACATCAGAAAATTGTATTGATGAACAACTTTTCAACTGAAAGTATAAACTACAATTTCTTATTTTCTTACGTAACTCCATCGAGATCTAAGCACTAGTTGAGACGTGACTGAAGTTTGTATATACCCAAGTACCATGCATGTACATGTAACCAATCTAAAATTCATTTTTACTATACCCTTTTCTTCCAAACAATTCCTTTAGATCTTTTGAAAGAATGTCTTAAATTACTTGTGGTGAAACTTGAGGAAAAGTTTCGTTCAGTTGAGGGTATTATAGTGAAACTTTTCTAAACTGTACCCTTTAGCACCAAATTAAAACAAATTATCTATAGATCTGTTATAAAAGACATATTTTCACGAATATTTGTATCGATTTTGTAAAATCCTCAGGTGATAGTTGACCGTCCTGATCATGGCCATGGCCATCAGTTCTTCCTTCAGTAAATACCCAATAGTATTTTCTGATCATGACCATGGTCATCAGTTCTTCCTTCAGAAAATACCCAATAGTATTTTCTGATCATGACCATGGTCATCAGTTTTTCCTTCAGTAAATACCCAATAGTATTTTCTAATCATGACCATGGTCATCAGTTTTTCCTTCAGTAAATACCCAACAGTATTTACTGATCATGACCATGGTCATCAGTTTTTCCTTCAGTAAATACCCAATAGTATTTTCTGATCATGGTCATCAGTTCTTCCTTCAGTAAATATCCAACAGTATTTTCTGATCATGACCATGGTCATCAGTTCTTCCTTCAGTAAATACCCAATAGTATTTTCTGATCATGACCATGGTCATCAGTTCTTCCTTCAGTAAATACCCAATAGTATTTTCTGATCATGGTCATCAGTTCTTCCTTCAGTAAATACCCAACAGTATTTTCTGATCATGACCATGGTCATCAGTTCTTCCTTCAGAAAATACCCAATAGTATTTTCTGATCATGACCATGGTCATCAGTTCTTCCTTCAGTAAATACCCAACAGTATTTTCTGAGCATGACCATGGTCATCAGTTCTTCCTTCAGTAAATACCCAATAGTATTTTCTGATCATGACCATGGTCATCAGTTCTTCCTTCAGTAAATACCCAATAGTATTTTCTGATCATGACCATAGTCATCAGTTCTTCCTTCAGTAAATACCCAATAGTATTTTCTGATCATGACCATGGTCATCAGTTCTTCCTTCAGTAAATACCCAACAGTATTTTCTGATCATGACCATGGTCATCAGTTCTTCCTTCAGTAAATACCCAATAGTATTTTCTGATCATGACCTTGGTCATCAGTTCTTCCTTCAGTAAATACCCAATAGTATTTTCTGATCATGACCATGGTCATCAGTTCTTCCTTCAGTAAATACCCAATAGTATTTTCTGATCATGACCATGGTCATCAGTTCTTCCTTCAGTAAATACCCAATAGTATATACGCACATTTTCATTGTTCATAACTCTTATCTCATTCAAATCCGTTATTTTTGATGGATTTGAGCAGGACTAATATTTTCTATGTTTACAAAATCTGATCTCAGATTGTACTTCATAAATGGAGGGATTGGTTTTCGACGAAATATTTTACAGTGTGACGTAATGAAATAAGAAGCAAACGCAGAGACTGTAGACTATAAACCCTGTAGCAGTTTAGAACAAAATCAGTCAATCTGTTCAAATGAAAAAAATTGAGTTATGATGGACAAACTTTTTTTCCCAACAATATATTTTGTGTATACTATATTGTTGTCTATGAAAATAGAAAGTTCAGAATAAAAAATTAAGTACACAAAGTAAAGTCAGAACTGCTTTACAACACCCTGAAGAAATGGGTAAAGAGACTGCTTGCTTGATTTTAGTGATTAACTTTATACCTAAACTGCATGGGGTGAATTACTTATTTATAAGGGATACTGTAGTTGTTACGAGCATTCTACAACCTGGCATGTAAGGACTTCTCAGCGCACAAATAAAGGTCTACACTTGACGGGTCAAAACAAATAATGACCCAGAAGAATTGTTGATGCATAAATTAAAAACACTTTTTATATCAAAGGTGTCTTTCATAAAAGAATATAAAGACTGAATAAGAGGATTATACAACTAAACTTGTTGTAGGAAAGTTATACTTGTCGCATTACAAAAGAGAGCTTTTAGAAAACTTATAAAGTTGATTAAACGTTTTAAATATATCATTTATCTTCATTCTCTTCTCTATAAAGGATTGTTTGTTTTTCATTCTTTAGAAACAAATTTCAATCTACGTTTATCATTTTCTTGAAAAAATATTTCGTTTTAATTTTTTTTTTTTCATTTGTACTGTTCATAGCTGCATCAGTAATTGTTTCCACGGGTAACAGTGTTTATTGTTAATTAGTTGTAATGAATCAGTCTGTCAATTTATGAATGTATGAAGGATCAGTCAACTAATATATGGCGTGAACGACTGTCGGGGAATGAATTTTACAAAGGATCAGTCAGCTTACAAAGTATGAAGGATCAGTCAACGAATGAATTATGTGATGGATCGGGCAGTGAATGAACTGTGAAGGATCAGTCAGCGTATAAACTATGAAGGATCAGTCAACGAATGAATTATGTGATGGATCAGGCAGTGAATGAACTGTGAAGGATCAGTCAGCTTACAAAGTCTGAAGGATCAGTCAGCGTATGAATTATGTGATGGATCAGGCAGTGAATGAACTGTGAAGGATCAGTCAGCTTACGAACTATGAAGGATCAGACAACGAATGAATTATGTGATGGATCAGGCAGTGAATGAACTGTGAAGGATCAGTCAGCTTATGAACTATGAAGGATCAGTCAACGAATGAATTATGTGATGGATCAGGCAGTGAATGAACTGTGAAGGATCAGTCAGCTTACGAACTATGAAGGATCAGTCAACGAATGAATTATGTGATGGATCAGGCAGTGAATGAACTGTGAAGGATCAGTCAGCTTACGAACTATGAAGGATCAGACAACGAATGAATTATGTGGTGGATCAGGCAGTGAATGAACTGTGAAGGATCGGTCAGCTTATGAACTATGAAGGATCAGTCAACGAATGAATTATATGATGGATCAGGCAGTGAATGAACTGTGAAGGATCAGTCAGCTTATGAACTATGAAGGATCAGTCAACGAATGAATTATGTGATGGATCAGGCAGTGAATGAACTGTGAAGGATCAGTCAGCTTACGAACTATGAAGGATCAGTCAACGAATGAATTATGTGATGGATCAGGCAGTGAATGAACTGTGAAGGATCAGTCAGCTTACGAACTATGAAGGATCAGACAACGAATGAATTATGTGATGGATCAGGCAGTGAATGAACTGTGAAGGATCGGTCAGCTTATGAACTATGAAGGATCAGTCAACGAATGAATTATGTGATGGATCAGGCAGTGAATGAACTGTGAAGGATCAGCCAGCTTACGAACTATGAAGGATCAGTCAACGAATGAATTATGTGATGGATCAGGCAGTGAATGAACTGTGAAGGATCAGTCAGCTTACGAACTATGAAGGATCAGACAACGAATGAATTATGTGATGGATCAGGCAGTGAATGAACTGTGAAGGATCGGTCAGCTTATGAACTATGAAGGATCAGTCAACGAATGAATTATGTGATGGATCAGGCAGTGAATGAACTGTGAAGGATCAGTCAGCTTATGAACTATGAAGGATCAGTCAACGAATGAATTATGTGATGGATCAGGCAGTGAATGAACTGTGAAGGATCAGTCAGCTTACGAACTATGAAGGATCAGTCAACGAATGAATTATGTGATGGATCAGGCAGTGAATGAACTGTGAAGGATCAGTCAGCTTACGAACTATGAAGGACCAGACAACGAATGAATTATGTGATGGATCAGGCAGTGAATGAACTGTGAAGGATCGGTCAGCTTATGAACTATGAAGGATCAGACAACGAATGAATTATGTGATGGATCAGGCAGTGAATGAACTGTGAAGGATCAGTCAGCTTACGAACTATGAAGGATCAGACAACGAATGAATTATGTGGTGGATCAGGCAGTGAATGAACTGTGAAGGATCAGTCAGCTTATGAACTATGAAGGATCAGTCAACGAATGAATTATGTGATGGATCAGGCAGTGAATGAACTGTGAAGGATCAGTCAGCTTACAAAGTATGAAGGATCAGTCAGCGTATGAATTATGTGATGGATCAGGCAGTGAATGAACTGTGAAGGATCAGTCAGCTTACGAACTATGAAGGATCAGTCAAAGAATGAATTATGTGATGGATCAGGCAGTGAATGAACTGTGAAGGATCAGTCAGCTTACGAACTATGAAGGATCAGACAACGAATGAATTATGTGATGGATCAGGCAGTGAATGAACTGTGAAGGATCGGTCAGCTTATGAACTATGAAGGATCAGTCAACGAATGAATTATATGATGGATCAGGCAGTGAATGAACTGTGAAGGATCAGTCAGCCATAAAAACTATGAAGGATCAGTCAACGAATGTATTACGTGAATGACCGTAGTTCACCAGTAAGCATAGGAGTTTTGTGAAGTATTAGTCAGTTAGTAGATGAATTGATGTATCAGTTGGAATAAATTGAAGGATCAGTCATGTAATGAATTGTGTAGGATCAGTCAAGCGGATGAATTGACGAATAAATTGTATTGAATTAGTCAGCGTATAAATTGATGGATCAATCGGCGAACTTCATTAACGTCATTTACTAACGAATTGACTAATCGTTCAGCGAATAAATTGCGTTAGTTTAGTCGGGAGACTGAATCGATCGGCGAATCAGTGTGCGAATGAATCGTGATGAGTCGTCCGATGAATCGATGAATTAGTCAACTAATGAGTTGAGATGAATCGGTCAGTGAATGTATTTTTGGTTCGGTTAGCTAAGATTAGGGTTTGTTCAGTTAGCTTAATGAATTAATGGATCAGTCAGCGAATGATTGATGGATCATTCAGTAAATATATTACCGGAACTGTCAGCCAAAATAGTTAAGATGTTAAGGTTGAGTCAGTGAATGAATTGTGACGGATCAGTCAGCAAATTGTATTGGAAATTAGTTAGGTAATTGAATTCATGGCACGGTCAGCTATGGATTGTGTTGCATCAGTGAACAAATAATGGATCAGTTTGCGGATGAATGACTATATTTGTGTTGTATGAAGGGTAAATAGTTTGATATCGCTATCCACCCTCTGTGCAATACATATTGAAACATAATCCCGACGTATAAACTCATAACATCGTACCGCCTTTCTTTATGTGACAAAGATAAACCACTCGCTACGCTCCGTAACAATAAAATATAAAACGATAATAAAAATGTTTATGGAAGGTTATTGCGCTGCGAGGCGTTGAAACGCGCCTCATGTTTAGACATTACAAATGTATCCAATAAATAACCTTAATATACACAGGAGCAGTAAGGCAATTTTAAATGAGCAAGAAGGAAATGATTTATGCGATACCTCGCGTCTTCGTTGTTGTTCGAGACGTAAAGTTTGAGGTTAGGTTTGTTTATTATCAGCTGTTCGTCTTCATTTTGGCGGCTAAATGTAGTTTATTGTCTTACGTGGAAATTTGCCTTGGATTACCCTCGGCTTTAAGGGATATATATTTCTGGAGTTATTATTGAAATGGTTTTGTGTGGACTCGTAATTTATGAGATTTGAACAGGTTTTAATGAATCATTAAATTTTAAATTAAAAATAAAATTTGTTTGTTTGTCTTTCAAAACATAGTTGTGTAAAACACGTCAAAGATATAATCAGAAACATTTATTAACAATTTGGCTTAAAAGAACAAACAACATTAAAATTTTATTATTATACATTTTTCGGACATTTGCCATCATTTGTGTGTTAAAAATCAAACACGACGTTTCGGGAATAAGAATCAATTCCGTTATCAAGTGACTAAAAAACTAAAGGAACATGAAACTAGAAACTAAGCCTATGTAAGAAGTAAAATTAAATAAGAATACCACCTACCTTAATATTTCAAACAGAGAACATTAAAATTATTATCACAAACAAAAATCTCGACACATTGAAGAGTACTTTTGGCTGATAAACTCTTCTACTAAAGAACAAAAGGTTCCGCACAACAAAAGTCGTTTTAGCTACTCTTAAGTGTGTTGTAGTTTTGATTATTATTATAATTTTTTTTTAACTGTCTGGAAGTTTATTAATGCTATAGCCTACTTGCTTGTGATTGTAGTTTTTCGTGCTTACTGAATCTGTGTTGACTCAACCGTAAGTACCTTCTAAATCGTGTACCATAATCATATTCAAAGTAGTATGACACTGCTATTTAATGTATAATATTACTTCAAAAATATACAAACTAACAAGTGTTAATTACTCCTAACTGCCGAAAACTTTTTCTTCAAGTCCCTAGATTATTTATACCTGCCACGAGCCGTACTGATTTTTGTAGTGTAAAGATCCTTTTCACTTGGTGAACTGATGAATCACCCCCATAATGTGATTCCATAGTTCAAGTGAGGATGTATAAACCAAGTAGGCTGTTAACATTGTCAAAAGTTAGTCATTTCTTAGTATAAAAATCCCATAGCATAGTTTTTTTTGCAAATACTGCCTACATGATATTCCAAGTTAGCCTGTTATCAATGATCAAACCTAGAAATTTAGCAGAATTCACCTCTTCTGTTATATTACCACCTAACATAGCAACTGGCCTGAGTTCAGCACTTCTTTGATTTAAATTAAAGTATACATAATTTGTTTTGTCTAGATTGACAGTGAAATTATTTTCCGTAGAGTAGTGACATTCAGAGTTGCCTTCAATAAAAGTGTTTTGTTCAAGGATTTTAGCAATTAATGCTCCTATGCTAATAGTTGTGTCATCTGCATACTGAACCAAATTATCAATGCAGAACAGATGAACATAAATCATTTATATAAGAAATAAAACAAGTCTTAAGACTGAACCTTGTGGGGCACCAAAGTTAATTTGGACTTTATTTGATAGCGTTTCTGCAACCTGTAAAACATTGAGTCCTGATGGAGAGATACGTGTCTATCCAAAGTAAAGGTGTTCCACTCACTCCAATCTGGCAGAGTTTATTTAGTAATAATTGAAAATCTACTGAGTCGAAAGTCTTGGACAGATCGAGCAAAATACGTCCAACTTTTTCACTTTTATTAAGACCTTGAAGAATACAGTCAATCAAATTAACCTTTGCATCAGTCGTTAATTTCCCCTTTAGAAATACAAACTACAGATAATCTCAAACTTTCCAAGAAGTCCATCAGACTGATAAGGAAAAGCTTCTCAAATACTTTTAGTGTGGGTAAACAGATTCTATGTTTAAAATTAAAATAAACAGAATAGTTCAATCGGATTTGTCAAAATTGGCTTTTAATTTAGTTTTTATTACACTGCTAAAACTTTGAGTCGTCGCAAAAATAACGAAACAAAAAGAAATCCTGGACATATGTATACAAATTTTACATAAAATCTTAGTCAAAATCGGTCCACACGCTGTGGAGCACTGCACTGAAAAAAACATACAGCAATCAAGAAATCACTTTTTCGCCTCATATGGAACAAAAATAACATTATATTTCTGTGGCTTAAAATTAGACATCTATATAATTTAGTCTTAAACAAACTGAAAACTGGCAGGATGGAAATAGGTCGATAATTATTAACATTACGTTTCACACACACTTTTTAAATACGAGGATAACTCTTGCGATTTTTAATTTACTGGAAAAAATAGCTTCAATAAAAGATGAATTTATAAAAATAAGTTCTCTTAAACATTGCTTATTGAGCCAGATGGAGACTCCTTCAATATCAATGGAATGTTTTGACTTTAATCGCTTTAAAACCTCAGTGATCTCTTTTCCTGACTTGACACAGGTGAAAGCAACATAGTAGTTGGCACCAGAATGCTCCTGATAACAAATAATAGTTTTGTATTTCCTGATGTAGCAATATTAGTAAAGAAATTATTAACTGTGTTTGCAACTGTATTGGGATCCTAACATTTATTATTTTTGAACCCATTTATAATGACCCGAGATCTGTTTTGGGAACATTATTTCAACATATCATTTTTTTTATCGATTTCATAGGATTTACGTCATTGATAATTCTTCTATAAATAAATATTTCTATATCTTTTGATCAAAATCTTTAATAATCTAACGTTTATAGATTTCTTGATTTCATAATACAGTTTCAATTTTTGTTGGGAGTCTAGAATTCCTTTTGATTAGTAATATTGATATTTACATTGGTCTTTAAATATTTCATTGGTCTTTAAAAAGAACAAAAATGAATAATAAAAATAATCAAATTCACCCTACGTAACGTTAATTAGATTCCATCTATCACAATCTTCATTATGCATAAGATATTTAAAAAAATTTATATTACCAGGATGTCGATATTTTGAGCATAGTGTTCTGAGATAGTGGACTGAATAATCTCCATCATGGTATTAGGCCACTGAATAATAATATTTTTTTTAAATCTAGACAAAAATCCTCCACGAATTTTGGTGGAGGTTTTGGGGTTACTTCAATGGGGAAAAAAATTTGGCACTTCAACTTTGGTCCTCCTGAGAGGGTTAAAAGGTGGGGGGGGGGCAAAACTCTTTTTTTTCGTTAATATCTCAAAAAATTAGTAAGATATTAAAAAGGTTTAATATAATAGTTGTAGCTTACTAAATTTCCCATCAAAATGGTACTTAGTGATTTCTTCGTCAGACCCACTGGGACAGAGATTGACTCTCTAAGTTGACACTTTTTTTGCAATTATTTGTATGAGACATTTTTACGAAAAAAAAATTAATATTTTATTTTTAATTTAAACCGATTTTTGTAGAGTAAAAAGGGTATCAAAGCGTTTTTACATGTAATGCCAAGTATTTGGATATAAATGTTTGGACACACACTACAATAAAATATAAAGATAGGATCTAACAATGAGGTACACTATAACTTCAAAGATCCGACGGTAGAAAGACACTTAAAACTGAGGACGAGTGCAATGGGTTAGTCATGTACTGTGAATGGACAACAAAAAAAACATGGAACTCAGAATTTAGAAGAAATATGTAAAGAAAACGCCAAAAGGTTGTCAAAGGAAAGGATGTTGTTGCTTCGGATGTGAGAGATATGCTGTGAAAGCGAGGATAGTTATCCTTTGTTGTAAATAGAGATAATTGGAGAGGCATGATAGAGGAGGCAAGGACTCGATTTCGTATTGCAATAAAAGGATGAAGTAGTGATTTTCTGTTTCGTACGAATTAAAATTTCGAGTATCTTAAAAATTGTTGTTTTCATATATTTATTTCACTCTTTTAAATCTAATTTCTTGCTGTTAAAAACGAAATACCTTTTGGTCATTATCGCCTTTTAAAAAATAAAAAGATTAAAATGAAGACCCTTTGGCCTCGGATATTCTAATAGCGTTAGAATCGAAAGACAACAATAGTTGCTAAAGACGTTATAAGTGAGATGAAAGAGAGGGATCGATCCAAGACTGCGTGAACAGGTGTAGATCCAGTTAGGTCATACGGGGATTTTCAAACCCGTATTGATTGTAGTGTGCCTCTTAGGGTAAAGTTGGTTATGAAAGCAACAGCTGTTTGAGAGCTTACTCAGGGAGTTTGTTAGAGCTAAGCTCGGTTCATTGGTAAGGTGCTTACACATTATGCTTGTAAGAAAAGTGATGTCATTTTCGATGTTGCTCTTCCCTGGCCCACTGGTTGACTGTGTTAGCAGCTGTTATCACACAAAGGGTGTTTAGGTTCTTGTTAGGTAAGGACGTCAATCTGTTTCATCCCCCTCGATGTTCTGTACCTATACGACAGCGTTGTTAAGGATCAGTCTGGAATTAGCTTGATTGTTTGACTGTTAACCTACTCTGGTAGACGCTTTCCAGCGCCATGTTAGCGAAATAACATATTGAAAAAGATAGTTTCAGGTATGGATTGTACAGGTATTGAATGAAATATAAAATATCCCAGGATATTAATTTAAATAATAAAAGTGTTTTGTAAGAGATACTATAAATATATTATTTTTTATTAATAATCCTGATGACCGACGGTACTTGGTAGAATTCAATCTTATACAAATAAACACACAAATTCTTTTGTTAAATTTTACAATTTATTGGTCTAGCCGACCATGGTTTCGCCAGTTACGGCATTGACGAGGTTTATACAGTACAAAGTCTTTGGCCTGGTCAATGCCGTAATGGCGAAACCATTTAACAAAAAACTTTGTGTGTGTTTATTATTTTTTATTTAGAATTTTTTAAAAAAAGGTAATGTTGTCCGAAGTAAGATCCTCGCTTGTCATGTCCTGTGTACAGTAACAAGGAACGGTAACATCCTTCTGCTGTTTTATCCCTGTAGTTTTGCGCACCCTTTAACAGTCCACCACGGAGACAATATCTTAGTTTATCAAGTTATTTTACATTCTCAGTAACTTTTAAGGGCAACCTGTCGTATTATATCGATCTGCAAATCGAAACCAATTTCCGTCTGGTGTGAGTGAGTGTAATAAAAGATAAAAACATGAAACCTGTTGATCATCAGCGGGGTAATGCATAATAAAGTTATCCGTCCCTTTGTACATAGACACGGGTCTGGAATGAATTGTGACATCTGTCCTAAAGGAAACGATGCGGGTATATTAATTCTATTAAAACATCTGCAAAGCTTTCACTCATAAAGACCTTACAGATTGGTTTCACCAAAAAGTGTATATTGTTTAGACGAAACGTTTTTGTCATTGCAGATTTTGTGAACAACTGTGTCGTTTTAACTAAATGTGAATTTTTGACTACTTTCATTTGACACACGTTTGTCTAAAATTGAAAGCGTCACTTGTCAGTCACGCTGCTTGTTATGACATCTGACTTTTGATTTGCTAATGGGGGGGGATTTACAACAGTAATGTCTAATAAACTGATAAAAGTAAAAGATACCGTCCTGCCTATGGAAAACATTAATTCGTCGAGTGGTGACCCGCCTTCACATCGGTCATTCCTTGGTTGTCTACAGGAACACTCCGTAATGGCGACTTTGTCTAACGGTTATGACGGTGTGTTACAACACATCCTAATTCATAGTGTTGTATTGAGACATGTTTATTGAACTTGTTCTACTCAATTTGATTCAAGTAGTGGCTGAGATGCTTCTTGTCTCATGTTACAAGATTTAAAATAATTCGATTTGATGATGCAGGGCTCTATTACAGTTCTGTAACACGTTGTTCTGTTGTTTATTGAAGTTTAACTAGTTTTACTATTGTCATTTAGTTTTTAGTTTCATTTACGCTTTTGACGTGTTAAGGAGATGGTTTTTCGCCTATAAACCAAGAAAACAAATAGAAATTAAATGCAAAGCAAAAAGTATTAAGAATAATGAATGCTTATTAACACTCGTCAGAGTTGGATCACCGTCACTAGTAATAAATAAATATCGAGCATGACTTGTGAGTAAATTAAAATAAAACTAGAACAGCTGTACATCATCCATCACTGAAGATGGCAACATTTTCGTTGAAAATTGTCTGATTTAACAAACGTATTATTTGTGAGAAATTGCTCAACTTTTATTTTTATTTTAGAGTACGATTTACTCATGAAATGCTGTTAAAGAGATGCATGATAGGACTGGGTATGTCACTTGAAGGCGCTCTCTTATGATTACAATTTTTACCTTTATACTTGTCCTTCTTACGCTACACTGTATGAACTTTGGTAAAACAACCAAAAACACGATACTTTTCTGATGGAGTATCCTTTAATATTACATCCTTTGTGAGAACATAATAGTTTACAACTTTAGAACAGCTTCACAATATTCACACTCGTATGAGCAACACACGGTCACATAAATTATCTCTTTACTGCCGCTTTAAAAGGTTTATTATGATTTCGTTATGATCTCGCTAAGGGTTTAGTTTTATCAATAATTTAATCAACTATGTTGAGCTACACTTGTGGAAACTTCAATCACTAAATGAATCTAAACACAACACACTAAAAACCACTTTATTTGTGTGATCTAAATACAAGAGGACGTTTCAATCATCTTCAGTTGCTACAAGAACAAATCCTAGTGACACTGGACTAGTCTGATTGTCAGTAGGGGTGTGAAGGTAACAACCGATGTCATTGAAACGTCGTCTTGTTTGTAGGGGTTGGAAAATTGTGTGTTCATTCTTTTGGTTGATAAATTCAATATTAATATAGTTTCAGATTTCTCTAGGTAGGAATTAAGTCGATAAAAACTGTTCTACTTTCTTTTACACATTTAAGTTTTATTTCTTCATAACTTTCCGGATATATAAAAATTAAAAGTCCTTTAAAAACCGCCTTGGACAGCTATTTTTGTCTGGATAATTTTATTATGTTTATGTAATTGATGAGGGCTACTTACAGTTTAAAACCAGCACATTTTATACAATTTTATTTCATCGATGAGGGAATTAATTTTTTTAAGCGTGTGAATGTTCTTTATTTATTATTTATCTTTGTTATTTAATTGATTTTTTTTTCATTTTTCGTGAATAATTATTGTAATTTGTGATTTGTTGTTATTAGTAGTAGCTGTTATTTTATCCTGTATACATTTTTAGGAACCGTAGGTAAAACTCTTATAATTTCACCCGCCTATGTGTAAGTCGCAACCGGTCTACACGGACAAGACGATAAATCCGATATATTTCAAACTTTGCATTTATATTCTTTGTATTGTCCCACAAACAGGAAATATATAACAGTAGCAAAAATAAAATACCTTGAGGTAGTTAAGTGGCAAAAACTATCGAGTTTATAAACATAACTGTTCCTTATATTATGCCTACGGACCCAAAGTCGAATGGTTTTAGCTTACGATTGACCTTGTAATTTATATTAACTCTTCGGCTAAATCTGTGTTAACTAGTTTTACACCATTCATTGGCTTTTTACAGAAGAATAAAGATTTAATTAAGAGTATAAAATGTTGTAATGAGGCAAATAAATCAATGTTATGTGAGTAGAAATTTCCTTTGGAGGGGGGAGGGGTCTTCTGGGTCCAAAAAGTGTTTTTTTTTTTTTATAATGTCTACAGTCGTAGTATTGCACTACAACCCAGACAGATTTTCCTAGTTTTAATCAAGTTCTTATGTGTGAATATTCAGTCACATCTTGAGGTTTTAAAATGATTTATTTAACTCAACATTTTTGATACATGCTGATAAACCCAAATACAAAATTTCGATTTTTATCAAATTTCGCTGTAACGATTATGATCATATTATTGCTAAGTATGTCACTTTTTAAAAATGTTCTTTTCGAGAGTTCTTGGGGAAAAACTTAAAACTTATTTATGGAGCTGTTAAAAAAGTCCTTATTTCTCCGAATTGACTCTACCTATTCAAGTTAAATTAAAACCCAAAACGGTTTCCTAAATTTCAAGAAAAAAATAATGCCAGTTTAGTAATATTTGATAAAAAAATAAAAATCAAATTTTCGACGCCTACTTTGAAATTTCGATTTGATTGAAATGCCATTTATATTTAGGTCGACGGTACAAGGCAGCCATTTAAATGTATGGGTTTTTTTAAAGTGAATTATACAAAATACGATGGGGTTTCATTACCAGACATCACATACTTCTTCATTAAGAAATACGCGGGGAAAATGCATAGTGACATTGTTGGCTGTTTAGAAACCAATCAATTTGATTCACTATTTGGTTTTGTAATGTTCGAAAATTAGTGCAATGTTTTTGATTAAAAACTAATTTAAAAGGTTTGGTTTTTATAAATTTACTGTTCATTACTTGACGTATTTATTATATTATAATTTGTTTTAGAATTTGTTGAAAATAAGTACATCTTATATTGTTATAATAGTACTAATAATGTTTGTATTTTTCCAGGTAAGTACACGAGTACATTGAAGAATCAATTCTTCTGAAAGATTTCAAAGTTGTAAGTAAACATCTGTCAATTTATTTTCAACACGACGTTGTTTTAAGTTTAATTACCAAGTTGAAGAAGTACAGAGATTTCTCAGTGATAACAAAGTTTCAATCATTTTTACTTTCACAGATATACGTACGTGTAGAGCAAGTTAGATGGTAGTTAAAAAATGCATGTTGACCGTTTTGAAGTCTCCGAGTCTACAAAAGTGTTTTTTGGAATCATGTTGGTCGTTTGTGCAGATTTTAATACAATTTTATATGTTGGCCATATCTCGAGATTTTTCTGTAACTAAAAACCTGGTGGTAGCTGCCATTTAACCCAACAAGTGGCAGTGCTATTGCATTCCATTTTGATCATTTTTTAATCTTTTTTTTTAATTCATAAAACATTAATATTATGCAAAACAAAACTTGTTGTATCTCTTTTTTCTTAGGAAAGTGACTATACTTTCTCAATGTAATGGGAAAAAATAGAAATTAGATATAACGGTTTTGGAGTTAGTATGTTGGGAATCAAAAAAAAAAAATGAATTGAAAACACCACAGAGAGCCCTATACTTTGTAACAGATGTTTAATTTTTTTTTTCAAGATTCCCAAAAGTCTTGTAATGTTGTGAATAAATGTGATAGCAAAATATAAATCAATTTATAAAATTTACATCTTGAACAATCAATCTTTATGATAAAAAAAACTTGCTGAAAAGTTGGGGTTATTTTGATAAATTCACGTAAAATAATCATTTGCAAAACACAACTTATTTTATATCATTTTTCTCGGAAAGGTGCATAGAAATTATCTTTGTACTGAAACAAATGTTAGATGTAGAGGTTTTGGAGTTAGTTTGTTGCGAATTTAAAATGT
This sequence comes from Aphrophora alni, assembly GCA_963513935.1. Classification (NCBI taxonomy): domain Eukaryota; kingdom Metazoa; phylum Arthropoda; class Insecta; order Hemiptera; family Aphrophoridae; genus Aphrophora; species Aphrophora alni. The sequence goes on along the minus strand of OY740766.1, from coordinate 158,411,152 downwards.
GCAAAAAAATAAAGTGAAAACGCCACAGAAAAGGCTATTAAACCATATAAGAAATATTTATTTCTTTTAGATTGCCAAAATTTTTGTTGAAAAATTAATTTTTATGATGGAAAAACCTTTCTGAAAAGCTGGGATTATTTTTTTTTTAAATTCACCAAAAATATTAATATTATGCAAAATACAACTTGTTATATATCATTGTTTAGAGAAATGTACGAACAATTGAACTACGGATTTATAAATTTTCTACAATGATACATTTTCGAGTAAAGTAATCAAGAATGAGAAAAGTTGTCTTAAAGACACAAACATTTTGTGCTAAAAATCAACAACAAACTTGCATAAAAATTTGTTTAGACTATTCAAACACTCACAATTGTTGTAGCGCATAAATCTATTTTATAAGTGTTGGTTATATTTCGATAACTAAAAACTTAGTGGTAATTGTCATCAAAAAAAAATTACATTTTTTTTCGAAATTAAGTGTAACAATGTTTATTACATTTTCCTCAAGTGTAGCATTTAAAGACCTAAACAAAAAAAAAAGTATTGGTTGCAATCGGTAAAACAAAATACCGGTTTGAGAGTTATCGGAAAAAATCGGTCATGAGGGGATGTTATTAAAGATACACTTTCTCAAATCTGCTCCACAGATGTCATCAAAATTTTAGTGAAATATAAAGACTAATGAACAAAATCCGTGTGCAAAATCGCAGGTTTAAAGAAAATTAAGGTTCAGAAATAATTGGCAAAAAAACAAAAATTAATCTTTACCGCTATCAGAATCAGCTGAATTTTATTCAAATTCGAATTAACACCTAGATTGTGTTTATGACACAAGCGAAGCAAGTTTATGCCATTATTTAAATAATTTTATTTTTTGAATAACAACAGCAGTACTGAGATTTTTGGTGACGATTTGTGACTGAGAAAGTTAGTGCAGTATTTTTGTATCTTTTATGTTTCAATTTCTTTGCTTTTTTCATGTGTTTTTTATTAACGAAAAGCAAACATTCCTACATATTATCTCATTAGAACTTTTGCTATTTTGGGGGGTTAGATTAACTTTGGTTAGATTGTGTTAGGTTAGGTTATGTTAGGTCAGGGTAGGTTCGGTTTGGTTAGGTTAGATTAGATTAGGTTACGTTAGGTTAGATTAGGTTAGGTTAGGTTAGGTTAGGTTATGTTAGGTTAGGTTATGTTAGGTTAGGATAGGTTACGTTAGGTTATGTTATGTTAGGTTAGGTTAAGTGTGTGTAACAAACAGTATAACAATCACCGCAACTGTTTTTGTTGTAAAGACAGACAGTCAATTATTTTTTATATTTTTTGTGGATTTGTTTTTAAACAGATCAAAGCGAAAGACTTCCAATTGTTATAATAAAAATATTAATTTGTGTTACAAAATTTGAAAAGACAGAATTCACATTTCTTCTTCTTTATCAAGTTATCATGTGACTATATTGATTATCAGACGGAAATGTAGGACTATGATAATTTTACAACTTTGGAACTGCCCAGCGTCCAACCATATAACCGCTTATCGGACAACATTTCGCCAAAGTAAACTTGGGTCAGGTTTACTGTGCCATTAAGGGTTTATTATGATTTCGTTACAGCGTAGTTCAGTTTTTATTCTTGTCACTAATTAGAAACTATCGAGTACAATCTGAAACTGCCTCAAATTTAATATAATAATTTTCAGATTATAGGATTATTATACAAGTTAATATGTTCCGTCCAGTTGAAGGTTGTCATTAATTATTACAGTACCAATAATTGTATAGGTTTTGGTAATATTCGTACTTTGCAGTAACTGTTATGATATAGGATTATTTTAATAGGCGGTGTCACAGGTTTATTAAATGATCAAATTGTACTTATAAGTCTAAATTATCCGGTTATATAATGCAAATCAGAAAACATTTACAATTTATTTCAGAGATGATATCTTCAAAAATACCCAACCTTATTAACCTCAGAGCAATGACAATGTGGAGAGAGAGTGAGAGAGAGAGAGAGAGAGAGAGAGAGAGAGAGAGAGAGAGAGAGAGAGAGAGAGAGAGAGAGAGAGAGAGAGAGAGAGAGAGAGAGAGAGAGAGAGAGAGAGAGAGAGAGAGAGAGAGAGAGAGAGAGAGAGAGATATCAAACTAACTCAGTCCTACTTTGTGGACTTTATTTCAATAAAGAGAACAAATTACCATAACCAGAGCTTCTTCAATATTGTCGTGACCCTTGCGTCCTTCCAGAGTCCTACCCTTGGGCAGATAAAATTACTATCGACGCCTGACGGCCTATCACCCTTTGGACAGCTTCTAGTCCTACCTCGATCCACTGATAAATTGACTGACCCCTCCCCCGCTATTACCTTCCAGTTTTTGCTTATACAGGTTGGTCTAGACCTAGTGTTAGACTTTTTTTGGAGATAGAACAAGATTGATGTGTCTCAAAAACACAATTAAAAATATTCTATTTCATACATCCACTTAAAGAGACATTGTTTAGATTTATTCCAAATAAACTGTACATTTACAGAAACAATGAGAAATTCTGGGATATTTTGATACATTCCTTGAACTTTAACATTACCATCGGATTCTACATTAAATTTGAAGTAAGGATGTATAGCTTTTGATGAGCCTGAATCTATAGAATCACTAATTTAATTGATGGGAATTGTGAAGTTATCATTTCCTAGAAAAAAAAGAAAGAAAAAAAAAAAGAAAAAAAGAAGAAGAAAACCCTACACACACAATTCTTTTTTTAAAAAAATTGCTAGACAGTAGCAAATGCTATAAAAAGCGTTTCAAAATCTAAACTTTCAGAAAATATGATACAATATTTTATTCGTTACAGTTTAAGTAGAGTTATGATGAGAGTTTGAATAGTGTAAAACGTGGTTTGAGAAAAATAATTATTCAACTCTATCAAACTAAAAAGACACACGTGAAGATTTTTATTATTATAGCTGTAACAGGTTACAATTAATATTTTACCTATACAAGTACAATACAAAATCATAAATATTAGATGGATCACACCTACTTTACAGCTTCATTTCAGTTTATTTTCGAAATGTCCTCCATTCTCTCTTATTCAGGCTCTGGCTTGGCTCTCTTTCGCATTGCTCCAACAGTCACTTTATGGCTTACCTTTTCCTTTATTTTCTGTATTGCACCTTGGATCCTGTTTATAAGTTCCTCTTTGCTATCTATACGAGTTGCGTACACCTCAGGCTTCATAAATCCCCACAAAAACAAGTCCAAGGGATTCAGATCGGGATCTTGCAGGTACCTCCTCGGCCTATCCACGTTGGGTAGTTACCACTTAGCCAATCACGGATGTCTTTAGTAAAGTGAGGAGGTGAAACAATACGGAAACTATAATATCCAAATTACGTTTAGTGACTGCAAACTCAGCTGTTTTCTAACTTTCTATCTATCTCCCAACTCTTGTCGATGCTTTGGTGCCTCCATCATGACTTTTAAATCATTATTTCAAGTGAAAAATATACGACCTAGACTGGAAATCGAACCCAGGACCTTTGGCAGCGCCAATGCTCTACCAACTGAGCTATCCTTAGTCGCTTCCTAGTAAAAGGCGTACACTTGTCACTTGACTTCGCTTTTGCTGCAATTTCTAGCTTGATAAAAAAAAACGTAAAAGCGTTAAAATCAATAAATTAATATAATTTTGGTTAACTAATTTCTGATCCATGACACATACCTTACAGTCATCATCGCCTTTTATAAATAAAAAAGAAAGAAAAGAACTTATAATAAAAACACCTACCTCTCGAATATTCTAATAGCATCAGGGTCTGATAGAACCAAAGTTGATCAGGAAAGACTCATTAAAAAAAATGGAAGACAAGATCTAACACATGACTACATGAAAAAGATGTAGATCCAGCTAGGTTCCTTCGTGATTATGATCATTCCTTCGGGATTATGATCATTCCTTCGGGATTATGATCATTCCATCGGGATTATGATCATTCCTTCGGGATTATGATCATTCCTTCGGGATTATGATCATTCCATCGGAATTATGATCATTCCTTCGGGATTATGATCATTCCTTCGGTATTATGATCATTCCTTTGGGTTTTGATAGTTATTCTGTACAAAGCTGGGTATCATATGGTGCATGGACAGACCAGGGATAACCTTTTGGGGCTTTATAGTGGGTTTTGGCCTTAACCAATTCAGTTTTACTGTTGGCAAATTACAAAAACCGAGAACCGAATAACCGTTTCCAATGTGCTTCAGTCAGGAGTTCTTTACACAATCCCGGTTTCACTTTTTATTTAATGCATCGTGATAATTATTTGAATGTCTTTCTAATTGTTCAGACAATTCGGGGCTTTACTACACTCAAATTGGACACTTAGCGAGAATTACGTTTTTAACAATCGGTACTATGTTGTAATCGGTTGTTCGACTTCTACAGTATGTCAGCATGGAACAAATGATTCTGCGTGGCAATTAATTTCAGTCTCATTAAAGCTGGCATAGTGTCCGGACTTGTGTTTGGCGAATTTTTCTGGTTAGTCTTAAATTCAGTAGGTTTACCTTGACCAACTAGTCGAGCACAAAATGGCGTCTCATGAAGTTTTCCCAATAATCTACGGTCCGTGAACCCTATATTGTCTTAAATCACCACCAAAACGACTCATTTCATCATTACAAAACTATTTTGATGAAACGTGTAAGTATCTTTGAGATATAATATAACGTCTGGTGTTTACTCACGTAATTGGAAAGACATTTTATGGCTGCTTCGAATATATATTTTTTTATTGAAATCTCTCTCCGCATCGATCTTGTTGACTTCGACAAATCCTTAGAAAAGTGACAAAGAAATGTTTCCACACAAAACATTGAAAGACCAATCAAAGAAATCGACAGCCGTCAATCTGCAAAACGTCACAAAGCATCGTTAGACTCTGTAGCAGTGCTTTACCGTCAAACATTTCGTCAAGGTAATTCAAAAAAATTGTTATGCTTTTGTGTTGCGATATCTTCTGTCGACAGCAAAACATTCAAGAATGAAAGTGTTGTGATTATAAGGAATGTACATTTAATACAGTTTTAAAACCAGATACTGTATCACTACTAGATTGAACTTTAATTTTTAGATTAAATGTTGAGCTTGACTTATAAGAAAAATAATACAGTATAACAAACACACAGAACACAATTCTCACAAAAAAATACGCCTAAGTATCAGACGCGTTTCAACGACAAGGTCGTCCTCTTCAGTGATACACGAGCTACACCAATCAATATATTGGTTGGTGTAGCTCGTGTATCACTGAAGAGGACGACCTTGTCGTTGAAACGCGTCTGATACTTAGGCGTATTTTTTTGTGAGAATTGTGTTTTGTGTGTTTGTTATACTGTTTAATTTTTAGGACAATTTACAAACTTTATTAATGAATTTTAAATGTGACACTTACAAACAAAACAACATAACAAATATTTTTTTAAAGTTTTTAAACAGTTTTTTTTTTGAAATAATTGTTTGAATATACCCTTAACCACAGTCACTAGGAACAATAAATAAAACACTTATTGTACTTTATTTAGTTTATTCCTCTAAATGCTCTAATGTACATTTCGATAACATGGTTATCATCATCAGAGAGTCTTGCTTCTAAACTATAAGTAAATCTAAACTTACACTTCTACTTGTGGGAAAAAAAAACTCTTCAAAAGTCTCTTTTAACTTGACAAGACACAGTTAAGCTTGATTATAAAACTGCGATCGCAGCGCTGTCGCGGGAAGAAATACAAACGGAACTTACTTTCTGCATGTTCGTTATGAAACAAATAGCTTTCCATAGGTTGGGATCCACACTTATTTAGAACATAATAAGCCAAATGAACAGGCTTTGTCTTTGGGAAGCTGATTAACATTATCACTAGGTCAAGTCCACCATAATTCTGGAACTACTTCCTTCTATTTTGTGTTCTTATTCTTACACAATGTAATTTAAACTGTTACTGCAAATATATTCTACACACCCCATTTTAACTTTATCTATAATAAAATATATTTAGGTTATATAATATATCAAAGCTTTGAAGCTGTATATCTAAAGAAAAGATCGGCTTTGAGTTTCCCCCAACAAAGAATGGACGCACGGAAGCAATCACAGCGACATTATGGACTTTGCACTACAGATTGACTTGGCTCACCACCAACTCACCACTTGATGCTCACAGTGTTATCTTTACCAGTTTAACTCGAAGTTGAATTGCTACAGAAATATTTTAAAAAGCTTTCAATAAAACATTTGCAACCGTCGATTAAATTCAAATCAACTTATAAATTACTTTTCTTTCAAGTATTTCCACTCTTGTAATTATATTATTGCAAAGTTACGTGATAGAGTGAAATGTTCCGTTTAAAAATATAATTTTAAAATGTTTAGGTTTGACTAAATCCAATTGGATTAGCATCTATGTTCCCATTTCATTTCTACTCTGAAGTAAAATACCGTCAATATATTTTGAATTATACAGGGTAACCAAAAAGTCTTGATTATTACAGTATAGTAAACGTGCAATAATATTTTAAATACTAGTTTCAACCAAATAGAAATGACTTTACTATGCTCCTGGCAGCCATATTGAGTCATGTAGTGAAGCAAGAAACATCTGTATTGTGATAATAATGTTATTTTAAAGTAGCGTACGTTCATATTGGAACATGTGCTTCGAAGTGTTGCCGAATACGTAAAAGTCCAGGTATACAGGGTGGACTTTTAACGGCCTCCATTTTGTAAATGTACAGGAGAACGTTCTGGTTTTTTGTACTCTGATAAAAGCTTACATACCAAATTTGAACTCAATATCTTAACTACTTCTAAAGATTTTACGTAAAAAAAACAAAATGGCGGATAAATGGGAAACGAAACGTTTTCAGGCTTATGTTTATTGGAACTTTTATCTTATATTTACCTAAGGAACAATTCTACAAAGCGGTTCCAGAGAGTTCCAAGACGCCTTGTGTAATGAAAAACAAATCTCTATTTATATAACGTCTAGACAAAATAAAATAACTTTTATTAAATATATCAGATAAACTGTATCATGTGAATATAATACCAAGTTGTGAGATGAAGAGGGGGAGGAGAGGCTAATTAATTACCGAGAAGATTTAGTCAGCCGATGTTTTATTTCATTAATTACTTTTATATTGAAGTACAAAAATAAAAAAGGTTTTTTTTTTTTTTTTATTGGAAAAGAGAAACATTAAACTTAATTTGGTAACTACCGAAGTAAATTAAACGTTACAACAAATTTAATTAAAATTCACGTTTAATTTGATTATACAAATTGTAAAGTTTTTAATGATAAAATAAGATATTATTAGAGAGCGCTTCCCACAAGCGTCGGTTTAGGGAATGCATAAAAATGTGAAAATAACAACTTTAAAGGATGAGCATTTGAAATACATCCTTCTGACATTCCTAGCATAAATAGTATTTGAAAATGGAGTTAATTCGAAACGAGTCAGTAGAAGTGTGGGGATTGCTAGGAATGGTAGTGATTTACGACTTAAACCATCGTACCAAACCTAGAAGAAAACATCATGGTACTTACCCAGCTCCATTAACAGTATAATACATCCAGATGTAAATTTAATCCCTAAAAATTGTTTCTTGAACCCTGTGTTTCTAGATCAAAGCGTCTTCTCCAGTAGTGTTAGTTTGTAATTACATTTTTGACAATTATTTTGCTCAAGGATAAAATAAAGCAAAAGCTTAAAGTTTCAAATATTTAATAGTATAATGAGCTACAATTGTTTCGCCTTGCGGCATCGTCGTCAGTTGCCCAACGATGCCGCAAGGCGAAACAATTGTAGCTCATTATACTATTAAATATTTGAAACTTTAAGCTTTTGCTTTATTTTATCCTTGAATATGGAGTTTCAACAAGGAATATCTGCTATTACATTAAAGTTAATTATTTTGCTATTTGTCATCGTAGAGAGGTAGGGGTTGATACATGCGGAATTAAAATCTGTAAATTTTTATCTAATTTAGCGTGTTATAAGTTGAATTACATACGAGATATGAACAAAACTATTTAAAATGACCCGCCATTCTGACGTTTTCATTTCGATTTTTCAGATTTTTATATAGGGTTCTATATGAGAACAGTTTAGTCCTCTTTACCAAAAATGTGACCGCTGTTGTCCTTATTACGTACAGACAAAAACGATGACTGAAGGAGGACGTGTCGAAAATCATTTGAGGCTCTGAAACGTGAAAATTAGTCTAAAAACAGAAGTTGAAATTTCGGGCGATCATTAAACTAACCCTGTACGTGTCCAGAGTATGGAATAAGGTTCATGTATAATCTATTGAATTAACAATAATCATAGTTGGGGTTAATTTTGGTTATTCCTCAATTAGTAGGGAACTATAACTTTTATATGAATGTAGTTCCGGTACATTGTTTTAACCAATAAAGTTTAACATTTCACCAAAATATTATCGAAATAGTTTGTGTGTGGTTTGAAATATGCTACCTTTAACATTACAAATTAAAATTGAGATGTGTTTTGCTTATTTTTCAGTTTCGTCCGAATTATTATGAGATTGTTTGCACAATGTTCATTGAGAATAGTTATTTGTGCAACTAGTGAGCAAAGTGGCATTTTTTTTAAACGAGAGAAAAATGTTGACGCACGAGGCTTGCCTCGTGCGTCAATTTTATCGAGTTCTACTTTGTCTACAGTTGTTATTTTGTGACAAATAAAAAATATACTTCAGCAGTAACACAATTTAATAAAATATTAATTTAATACAATAGTGTTCAACCTCACGTCAAAACTGAGGTTATTTATGAATATTACAAATAACTTAGGTGTATTGTTGAGGAAACGGGATTGCCAACTTCAAAACTCGGCAAACGAAAAATACTCTCCGTGTACATACACTGTCAATCATCTAATAATTACTTCCTTTTTTTCAACTTTAAAAACGTGGTTTTGTTGTTTATATATTATGTTATTTTACATGTAATTAATCTAACCTACATACGGGACATTTCCTGTATATTATAAATCAATTCAAATAAACTTAACCTAAATTTCGTTTTGTTCGGTTGCCATTCGGAGTGGGCAAAGTGAAACTGTTGAGAAATCAGCTGTTTTACAAACTAATTTAAATGAACAAAATGGCACTTTGTCAAGAACTGTAGACACACGTGTTTTGTCTAAGGAAGGAAAAGTCTATATCATTGAGATAAATCCAGCGACGAAGTGAAGTGTAATCAAGTCAAGTGATTAATGTGTTTTAATACAGAGAAGATGCGGCTAACCACATGTTGCCCGAGATGCCGTACGGTGGTATGTCCGTCTGTCAGACTTTAATTTATACAAGACTCTTTGTTACAGATGTACTCCAGCTATCATGGGCAATCATGTAGCGGGCAATCATGGTTTGTTTCAAGATGACCCCGACTAGTGTCTTCAGTTTTGTGAAATTGATTAAAATGAATAGAGAGCAGGATATAGGGTCTTACTGAAGATATTGTGGTCTGACGAAGCTTGTTTGAAGTTAAGTGGAAACTATAAACTGCTTTTGCTCACAGGATAATCCTTATTAAATCATTGAGCAGCTGCTTAATCAGACAGGAGTCGCAGTTTGTGATCTAACGGTCAGTTGTACTGATGGGACCATTTGTCTGTGCGCGCGGCTCTGACGCTACTAGCCGTTCTGTAAAAGTAGGGCTCGCTCACCCAACTATGTTTGTCTACCTTTCGCGAGACATAATTACAGTTTACAAGATTTGTAGTGCATATAGAAACATGATGTTTACAAACAAATTTTATTGTTTTACGCCCTTTAAAATATCAGTACTAGCAAAGGTAACATCTAAAAAATGTGATACTAAAAGCTGATTTACAATATTAAATTTATTGATTGTCTACATACATTTTAATCCAGCTTTTCAATGCTGCTCAAATCATCGTCCTCCACACTGCTGTCGCTGTTTCCTACTGATCCACGGCTCAGCTGAAGCGTAATTTTTTTCAATAGTTTTTACATACTCGCACTTGTTCTCCCATTCTTTTGCATCAATGAGGTTGAATTTTTCCTCTGCTAATGACTTGATGCTCTCGAAGCTACATTGAAGACAGGTGAATAATCTACGTCCGGCGCGCAGCGCGGCACCACATGTTTTTGGAAATGAGCGATAACCACTCCCCTCTCCCCCGCCGCGTCATAGCAAGCCGCGCGCACAGACAATGGACCCATCAGTAATGCGTACAGAAACAAGTTGGGGGATACTGTATATCTCTTAAATTAGCCGCAATGATGTTATTTTATCAACAAGGTGGCGCTCCACTCCTCATAACACTTCTGTCTCTGAGAATTATTGTATAGGGAGTTTTCGGGTCTCATCGATTGGCCGCCATGATCAGCTGATTTGACATTACGATCACCTGATTTAACAACCATTGATGTTTTCTTTTGGGAGGTTTGTCAAGGTTAAAATATTTTCTCGGAAGCAGTGTACACTAAACAACATTAAACAATGCATCTCTGACGCGTTTCATGAAATCGACAGTGACATAGATCGTTGAACTTGTCTGGGTGCCAGGACATAAGGGAATAGCAGGCAACGAGGAAGCAGATCAGCAAGCTAAACTTGGTGCATCTAAACCCTTTACAGGGCCATTTCCTATGTATGGATTTGGCCCTAGGGATTACCAGGAGGTTATTACCAACTGGGCCAACAAAGTAATCAACAGAACCTGGAATACATTGCCGGGTCTTATACATTCCAAGAAGTTCCTTAGCCCTAATAAAAAGAGAGGGAAGGAAGTGCTAAACCTAAGCAGAAGAGAGCTAAAACTCCTCTGTGGTATACTAACAGGACATATCCATTGCAGGTATCACTTAAGATGGGCTTGGTGGACGATGATACTTGCAGGTACTGTGGTGAAGAGGTGGAACTCATGGAACACATCATCATGGAGTGCCCGGCCTTATGCCAAAAAAGACATAAATTTCTAGAATTTATCTTCATTTCGGAAGAAGAATTATAAAACCTCCCGACCAGGGGTCTGATCAATTTTGTCAAAGATATAGATCTCTCCTGAGTCCAACAAGAGGGGGGCACAAAAGATCTAACTAGGTCGCAGTGCAGGAGGTTTTTAAAACACTCTCCCCAGTCTTAATAATAATAAAAAAAAAAAATATATCTTTGCTGTCATGTGTATAGAAAGACTGCAAGATGGAGTCGATCAAGATGGCCGTCAACATCTACGAAATGAAATTGTTTTTCAGATCTTGTTATTTATTTTTTTTACACCTGCAGATAGTGTATTTTTTATAACCCTAGGACTGCCCTGTATACTCTTAAGTGGCAGGTCTTTTGAGCGTATTTTGCAAGCGCTTTTTATAAAATTCACAAAAAATAGTAATGTAATGCTAAACCCAACTTTATAGCCAATCATATTTTAGAGGAAGGTCCATAAAATTTACCTGTGTAATAAAAAGAAATGTTAGATGTTAACACTTTGGAGTTAGTATTCAGGAATTAAAAAAAAAAAAAAATGCTCAAATGGAGAAAAAATTGCACATTCACCTAAAAATACAAAAATTCCCAATTTTTTCCAAGATAATTATACAACACTGCTAAATATACAAACAAAGAAATTTTTTTTAAAGATGTACAAAAGTTTTGTTGTGGTCTATTTGTTAATTCAAGTGTATAAAAGGATATATCATTTTACTAAATTTTTAATTGAAAAAATAAGTTTAAATGAAAAAACTGCAATGCGGCTAATAAGTTAGTTTTATTTTCAAAATTCACAAAAAATAATAAAATAATGCTAAACGCAATATACAGTACCATTAGTTAGAGAAAGATACTTAAAATTTATCTATGTAATAAAAAAAAGTAAGATATTGTGGAGTATTTATTGGATATTTTATTGCTAAATACAAAATACAATAAAATTTTTCTTTTTTTCTTTTTTTTTATAGAGATTACAAAAGTTTTGTCGTCTATTATTTAAACAACACATAATACATAAATCCAGAAATAATACACAAAAAAATGTAGGAACGAATTTTATCTTTCAGAAAAGCAATTTCATCGTGTAAAAACATAGAGTTAAAATATAGAACATAGAGATAAACCATACATCAAAAGAAAGCACAGAATGTCTACTTTTCAGTCATATAAAAATTGTTACGGAATTTCCAATATTACTAATCGATATTTGACGTCATTAAAAAATGCCGGTTTCACCTCGATTTCAGTGACACTTAGTAAATCCATAAGGTGACGATAATTTTGAAAAGATAGATTGAAAGAGGAATAATAAGGGAGTGTCAATGTAGGGCTGCAATTCTGACTTGTGAAAAATAAATAAACATGACGTTCGTTTCGGAGAAAATGGTTACGCTCTAGCACTGGCATAGTGACGCAGCTATGAACACTAAATTTATCGATTTCAATCATTTTATATATTACTATTTTTGGTATTATACTTATATGAAATTGAAAGGCAAGGTCAGCTTGGCATTGATGACATGTTTTTTGCGATTGAATAACTTCTAGTCGACGAAATGTTGAATTGTAAAATGTATGTTGAGCGTAGTGCGTTGTAGTCGTTTGCCACTTTTAAGTTTAAAATAAGAATTAAAAAATTAATAACATATTGTTTTAAAAGTATGAAAATATATTTATTTCAATTTTTACCCTACATATGAGCACTCCTTTATACGAATTATCAATAATATATCTTGACGAGTTAATAATATATCATTATCAATATGGTTTAATCGGACATTTTCCATTATTTGTCTGTATGGAAATTAATACTTTCGAGAATATAAATCAACTTTCTTTGTCAAGTGTGAAATTAGAGCATAAACGAGAGAAAAATTGAGAAAACCAGCAATATAACGTAGTAGCCCAGGGCCATGTTGGACACTAAAATATAATCTAAGAAACATTTATATTATAATTTCACACTTGATAACGAGAGTTGATTTATACTCTCGAAACGTCGTGTATTAGTTTTCATATACATATATGATGGCAAATGTCCGATTAAACCATATTAGTAATATGAATTATTATTATTAAACAACTTATATTTTTATTCTGGGGATGATATAATTTTCAACTTTAGAAATACATTGTAACTGTTTTTTCTATCACGAGCCAATCACTTTACAGACCCTATAGACAGTTTAAACGCAACAGAATGAACAAAAGAAATACTAACAAAAAGATAACATACTTTAATATTGAAGGAGTTACACACAATAAGAAGTCTCTTTCCATTTAATAAATTATGAACGAAGGCTGGCGTGGCTTGGGATTTAGGTTATAACATTAGCATATTGCCGACTAAAGTTCACCACTGCGGAAAATTAAAAGTCTCTGAAACCCAGATTACCCCCCTCTTCATCGAGACTTTTTTGGAAACTTAATTGAAAACTGGTTTCCATCAGTAACTTGGTAGCGTTATTGCAGCCCTAATAATAATTGAAGACACTGTTGTTACGGGGTTGGTCCTATCTTGAATTCATTGCTCTCTAGAGACGGGGGTGTATGGGTTGGTTTAACTTTGGACTGGATGAAAGTGCTTATTTTTTTTAAGCTTTTGCTGAACGCCGGTGGTTTAAGTTTCGTAATCGTTTATTCATTTTAAAATATAAACGAGGTTTTTATATTATTTTTAATGTTAACTTTTATTTATTTTAAAATACAATTTATAAAAAAATATAAATAGTTTGGTTTATGTATTATATTTAAAAATTGTTTTCCTCGTAAGGTATGTGATAAAAAATTTTGATGTTGAATTTTCTGCGGATATATCTATTTCGAAATTCCATGCGACCAGAAGAGTGTGTTTGTAAAGATGTTTGTCTTTCCCGTGTGCAAATCATTGCAGCTAAATATGCGTGGTCCGATTTTGATTAAATTTTTGGGCATAATTAGATACACGTCTAGGTTTGATCCTTCATTGAATCAAGTAAATGTGATTTTAGGCCAAACCTTTGCTTCAAATACTACCAAATTATTCACATTAGTCCTGGACTAAACCTAACCTAAAATTGTCTTGAAGCTGATTAACATAATAAGCGGTTTTTATCTGTTACATTTTAGGTCAAAACTGTTTCGAATACCGTTTAAAATTTATTCATATTAGTCCAGGCTAGACCTAACCTAAAAATATCAGAATAATTTAAATATTAACTAATATTGATGAACTCAATCAGCTGTTTTATCTGTTATTTTAAATTGTCGCTTTTTTGTTTACAAATCGACATTTGTAAATCCCTACCTCAATATTTTCGATGAGATTACCTAATTTTGTTTCAATAGCTCGACGTTGTACACATTTGTGTATAATATGAAATATGTTGCATATAAAAATAGCCTATACAAAAATTAAAATGTTTCCCTTTACAGTTTTTAAATGACGACTGGTATATAATATTTAATTGTTTTCTTCTCGCTAATAAAAGCTTTTGGAAATTCATTAAAAGAGAAAATCTATTCTTCTAAATATTTTGTAATGTTAATAATTTTCGAGATATTACATTAAAATTTTTTAACGTTCGCCATTTTGAAAATATATAAAAAGAAATATTGATTTTTTGGTATACTGGTAAAAGGTTTAAATAATGCCTGTACCAATTCATCCATTATCTACTTCCAAAGATAAGATGTTTTTTCGCAAAAAAAATGGCCGACAGAGGGAAGACGAAACGTTTTCGGATCTATGTTTACATACGCTTTTATTTCTTATTTTAATCCCTAAAATCAGCTACCGATATATTGCCGTGTAATTTTGAATCACCCTGTATAATGCAATTTTAAAATTCTACAATCAGACATTTATATCTCAGAGAATCCCAAAACAGACTATCCAAGAAAATAGAATCATCAATTTTCTCACCATCCTAATACTTCCTCTCAAATAGAGGGAGATATAGAATAAATTCACTTGTTGATCCTGTAATAAATTTAAGGAAGACATTTAAACGTCATAAAGGGGAAACTAATTTCACCTGAGCTATGAACAGTTTCCGTCGAAGCATTAAACTTTGTAGCATCTTATAATAAACGTGCAATTAAGTTGTGTGTTTGCATTAAGGAAGAAATATGTTTTATAGTTTTTATTTTAAAATAATAAAATTTTAGTATTTGTCATACGCGATCTTCCTGCGTACAAAATGTTATGTAAAATCGGTCGACTTTTTGCGGATATATCACTTTGGAGAGTTCAAAAAAATCTGGTTTTTGAATGACATTCTATCGCATGTGCAGTGGTTTACAGCCCAAACGCGTTGACAGATTTTAATCAAGTTTGGTATGTAGGCATATTTTAGTCATATTAAATGGGATTTATCTATGATTTTTTCGATAACTCAAAATTTTGATTTTCTCAAACTAGGCTCTTACGATTTTGATCAAACAAAACGTGTTGATGGCCATCTTTTCTAACACGTTGTTAACGGTCAGATAACGTGTTGGTGGCCATCTTTCCTAACACGTTGGTTTACGGTAAGATAACGTGTTGTTGGCTATCTTTCCTAACACGTTGGTTAACGGTAAGATAACGTGTTTGTGGCCATCTTTCCTAACACGTTGGTTTACGGTAAGATAACGTGTTGTTGGCTATCTTTCCTAATACGTTGGTTAACGTAAGATAACGTGTTTGTGGCCATCTTTCCTAACACGTTGGTTAACGGTAAGATAAAGTGTTGGTGACCATCTTTTCTAACACGTTGGTTAACGGTAAGATAACGTGTTGGTGGCCATCTTTCCTAACACGTTGGTTAACGGTAAGATAAAGTGTTGGTGACCATCTTTTCTAACACGTTGGTTAACGGTAAGATAACGTGTTGGTGGCCATCTTTCCTAACACGTTGGTTAACGGTAAGATAAAGTGTTGGTGACCATCTTTTCTAACACGTTGATTAACGGTAAGATAACGTGTTTGTGGCTATCTTTCCTAACACGTTGGTTAACGGTAAGATAACGTGTTTGTGGCTATCTTTCCTAACACGTTGGTTAACGGTAAGATAACGTGTTGGTGGCCATCTTTTCTAACACGTTGGTTAACGGTATGATAACGTGTTGGTGGCCATCCTATCTAACACGTTGGTTACGGTAAGATAACGTGTTGGTGGCCATCTTTTCTAACACATTGGTTAACGGTAAGATAAAGTGTTGGTGACCATCTTTTCTAACACGTTGGTTAACGGTAAGATAACGTGTTGGTGGTTATCTTTCCTAATAAGTTGGTTAACGGTAAGATAACGTGTTGGTGGCCATTTTTCCTAACACGTTAGTTAACGGTAAGATAACGTGTTGGTGGCCATCTTTTCTAACACGTTGGTTAACGGTTAGATAACGTCTTGGTGGCCATCTTTCCTAACACGTTGGTTAACGGTATGATAACGTGTTGGCGGCCATCTTTCCTAACACGTTGGTTAACGGTAAGATAACGTGTTGGTGGCTACTTTCCTAACACGTTGGTTAACGGTAAGATAACGTGTTGGTGGCAATCTTTCCTAATACGTTGGTTAACGGTAAGATAACGTGTTTGTGGCCATCTTTCCTAACACGTTGGTTAACGGTAAGATAACGTGTTGGTGGCCATCTTTCCTAACACGTTGGTTAACGGTAAGATAACGTGTTGGTGGCCATCTTTTCTAACACGTTGGTTAACGGTAAGATAACGTGTTGGTGGCTATCTTTCCTAACACGTTGGTTAACGGTAAGATAACGTGTTGGTGGCCATCTTTCCTAACACGTTGGTTAACGATAAGATAACGTGTTGGTTCGTGAGTTATCGGTAAGAATAAAAAACAACTGTTATAAGAAACATAATTTCTCAAAATATTCTCTACAGATTTCGTAAAATTTTTACTAAAATGTGATAACACTCACTTTAAGTGTATAAAATCGCGAGAGATAGACAATTACAATTCGGGAATAATTTGCACAAACACAAACAAACAAACAGTTACTTCAACTCGATTTGCGATTAAGACAAGTTTATGACAAGAGCAAAGGAAATTTAAGCTTCATTTCAATATAACGGGTCTACTTTATCCGGACCATCATTGTGATTTTTGAAACTTACTAAATTCACAGCAAACTTTAAGTGGACACTGCACTTACGTTTTAGTGACTATTAAAAATATGAAATTGTTATTTAGAAATTCGTCCTCCATTTTCAAATATGACGGCCAACTTTATAATTTTCTCTGGAATTCCTTATATTTTATAATGTTTTTGGATTGTACACAACATTGTAAGATTTTTTTTAATTTTTGACATGATATTCGTATACCCAATCGTTTAGAAGCTAGAGCCCTTAAATAGATTGAAACATTAAATATTTTGCTTATTTTTTATCACCATTTTATATTTATTTAAAATTGAATGTAACAATTGAATTGCATTATTGTGAAGTCGACGAATTGTCAAACTATTTTGTATCAAGAAAATAATTTTATATCATTAATTAATTCTCAAAACATTCAATTATTCATTGTTTTGAGGACTGTAACTCCTACCCTTTTCATCTCAGCTAGAAATGTTATAATTAAAATGAGTACATTGTTCCACCTTTCTCAGTTTCGTTAATATCACGTTTGTTGACACGTTTCGGATATACTCCATCCTCAAAACACTTTAATAGTACTGAACATCCTACACTTAGACTCGTTATTTTAAGCAACTCGCTTCTCCTTTTCTTTCTACAGTATTGGCTTATCTGAAATTCGTTTAACTTGTTTCTGATTAGACTCTCTCTCTCTCTCTCTCTCTCTCTCTCTCTCTCTCTCTCTCTCTCTCTCTCTCTCTCTCTCTCTCTCTCTCTCTCTCTCTCTCTCTCTCTCTCTCTCTCTCTCATAATTCTCACCCCTCCCTTTTGAGAAATCTCATCATTTTTTTAAAAATAACGTCTCTTTGTGAATGGATTGTTCATTAATAATTTTATGTCCTTTTAATTTTGATTTGTATATTTCCATATTTTCTAATATATTTAATCTCTTTCTCGTTACTTCGTAATGTTATTCTCCCCCTCTGTCTGTCTGCTGTAGACATTATATACCTTAAGTAGTATATAATTACATTAAATTCACAATTTAATTTATTCCCAACTTTTTTTTTTTGAAAACAATATTTATTTCACCATACAGAAAAATTCAAAACTACAGCAGACAGAGATAGAGCGAAATTTACAATTCGGAGAGAAATCCAACATCTTATTTCTTAACAGCTCACAATACTTTCTTGTTACGTATTTTATCCGAACCGAAGTCCTGTAATAGAATGAGAGTGTTTTGTAAATAATTTCTATTCAGGACAAGTTCTATCTCCTTGGTTCACTCACAAAAGGGTTTATCGCTGTGAATAGACTGTTACGGACTCCATTCAGAATATGACTCACGGTGACACTTTGGATTTCCCTGGGGACAGGATGGGCCAGAACCAAATAGTTGTTCTCTTCACGTTGAAAACTATCTGCCCCTGCAATGTGTCGAGATATGCATCACAAACTACCGCGCTGTATTAACGTGTGTTTCCACTTCCTTTCAATTACTTTATATTCTGCGATCTACTCTGTTTCAATTAATTTACGGAAGAGACTGATATTTTTTCAGGTACAGTAACTGCAGATAATACGGTAATATTTTATCGATTGAATGAAAACATACACGTTTTAAATTGTTTTATTGTGTCTCTATGAATGTATGTTACTAGGAAAACGTGTTTTTCTTTTTCAAATACTTTGTGGCGGATTAAATAATTAAGGTTTTGATTTTTACGTAGAAATATTTGTTTTAGCGTAAGTCTATCTTTCCAACATGCTACATAATAAACAGGTTGACAAATTCAACTGTAATGAGAAGTAAAATAATCAAATGATTGAAAACACAATTTTCCCCCGAAATCATTTTATTTGTTCAATACAAGTCGACGTTTCAATGACCACCAGGGGCTCACACATAATGAGTGCGGGTGTGTGGATATACACCTTCATGTAGTCTCGGGTTAGATCCCTCTCTTTCATATTTCCTGTCAGATCTCTTGACCAACTTTTGGTCTTTTCCGACCCTGACGATATTAGAGTACTCGAGGATTACGGATCTAAGTTTTACGTTCTTTTCTTTCTTTTTCTATCAGACAATGATGACTGAAATGTTTTTTAAAGGAGGGATTTACAACGCAGACAGTTTTTAGTTGTTCTTAGCAAATCTTCGGTGTTGTTAGTGATCTGACTACATCATTCTTATTGTTATTTGATAATCTGTCAAGCTTAGCCTTTCTGAGGGACCTAGCTGGATCTACATGTTTTTTAATGTAATCTTGGGCGAAATCTGTCTTTTTCATTTATCCAATCATGTACCTGCAAGGTGTTCATCAATGTAAAGACCTAGTTAGAAGAAAATAATCAACTTGTTCGCGAATAAAACGTTTCAAAATGGCTGCCATTTAAAAATTTTAAATGAAAATACTTCATTTATAGTTATTTTCATTTAAAATTTGTCAATGGCTACCATTTTAAAACGGATAATGGGAACAAGTTGAATATATTTTTAAAACTAGTGCTTTATGTTGTTGAGCACCTTGCAAAATTTCAACTCAATCGGTGAAGCCGTTCTACAGATATAAATTATTTAGTAGAAATAAAACGGATAGCTTGTAAAAGAAGAGTTTCCAGCCATTACTCTATACATACTTTTGATTTTATTTTGACCCATATAACCACCCCCTGAATTAAAGGAATACCCTGTATGTATCCAGCTACGGTCCCTCTGTATTGTCACGTCCGTTACTTCCTATAGCGGATTCTGAGGATCTAACCTAACCAACTACCTATTAAGCACAACAAACGCAGTTTACAGTATGCGAGAATTTACGTAGGAAGTTGCCTTTTGTTTTGGATATCTCTTGTCAGCTAAAATTATTTGTAGAATTTATAAACTTTTATTAAAATATTTTCAGTATTTCGTAGACGACTGGACGGACAGTCGACAGTAGTGTTTGTATGATCTAGAGTCTAGAGTCTAGAGCGTGTGAATTGCTCAGATAACATTTTCCTTATTCATTTATTAAGAATGACTGAACAGTATTCTAAATATTTAATCTTTCCATTATTCAATTAAACCCTACTTTTACTTCATCACGCAAAACTAAGCTCAACATGCCATTCATAGGCTTGATATGGACTCCTTCCCCCCTCCCCCTATAAAGGTGTTTATGATTGACATACAGGGTGTCCCGTAAGTTAGATGCCAAACTTGGGAAATGATTCTGTGGGTCAGGATAGAGACAAAATTAAGAATAAGATTTTTTTCCAAAAAACGCTTAGTTACCAGATATCCGCTATTTTGTTTTTTTTACAAAAAAAATGTAACTTTTGAAATAAAAAAAAAACATTGAGTTTGATTGAGTATACGAATTTTGTTCGTTACGTTTTATAAGTGTACCGAAAATAAAGACTTTATTTTGTATATTTTCAAAATGGCGGCCGTTTAAATATTCAACTTTACATAAAATTTATAAGGAAGAAAAAAAAATTTCTTTTTTTAATGACAAACTGTTTTTGTATGTTTTTTTTTTAAGTCAATGTATTTACTAATAATTTCTTAGTAGTTGTATATAACACCCATGAATAACCTAGAACCAAAATAAATTTGAATTTTAATTAAAAAAATAAAATCTATTGCTCTTAATTGTATAGAAACAATCAAATGTGACCCTTAACTATTTCAAAATGATACATTTTAAATTTTCTTTTTCGTACTAAATTTCTTAAAACTAATGCAAATTGTATTTATTATACAAAATGCAAACCTACAATAAAGATGGAAGTGTCATTAATTTGTTTAATAAATACAGTTTACATTCGTTTCAATTTTGTACATGTTTCGAGATATTTAGCAGGACAAAAATTAAATAGGTGCCATTTTGAAATAGTTAATGTTTTATTTTATTTAAATGTTTTTATCTGTTCGTCTCATGTTTTTTTTTCTTTTTTCTTCTTTTTTTTCCTTTCTTCTTTTTTTTCTTTTCTCTCTCTCTCTCTCTCTCTCTCTCTCTCTCTCTCTCTCTCTCTCTCTCTCTCTCTCTCTCTCCCCCTCCCCCCCCAATAACTGGGTTTTCCTTTCACCTACAGAAAAAATACAAAAACCATTTTGTTTGTCATTGAAAGAGGAAACTTTTTGTTTTCAGAAAAAAAATTATTCTTAATTTTTTTACCCTGAAACACAAAATCATTTCCTAAAGTTTGGCAGCTTAGTTACGGTACACCCTGTATATGTCTGTATATTTATTTAGATCACTTTTACTTATCCACTATACGTGTCTCTTCGTGCTTTCGTTCATGGTACATTTTTCTCAAAAGTATTGAACCTATTCTAATGAAACTTAACTCTACTTATATTCTATATTGAATGATATCACCATCTACGTTAAACAAATATACGAGTTAACATTTAAAAACGCTGCTTTAACCGTATAACTTATAAATTTATATAAAAGTAACGTGTCTAGCTTATACGTGAGCTACATTTAGAGCTGTTATAAATCACTAAATGGGTATTTAACGTCACTAACCGTGGCTAATTAATTCTTTCACGGTAACATTTATATCAGGAGTTATCGCAGTGTACAACTATTTATAGCCTATTTATGTTTAACGGTGACAAGTATTTTATTGGCAGGACTTTTACAACTCAGTTCAATAAGTCTTCACAGTAGATGTGTTACAAAGAGTAAGTATATAATGGGTGAAAAATACATGTCCAGCTTTTATGGGAAATATTTTAAGCTAACCTGTAACCAAATGGTATAATGTGTCAGAGAGAGAGAGAGAGAGAGAGAGAGAGAGAGAGAGAGAGAGAGAGAGAGAGAGAGAGAGAGAGAGAGAGAGAGAGAGAGAGAGAGAGAGAGAGAGAGAGAGAGAGAGAGAGAGAGAGAGGAGAGAGAGAGAGAGAGAGAGAGAGAGAGAGAGAGAGAGAGAGAGAGAGAGAGAGAGAGAGAGAGAGAGAGAGAGAGAGAGAGAGAGAGAGAGAGAGAGAGAGAGAGAGAGAGAGAGAGAGAGAGAGAGAGAGAGAGAGAGAGAGAGAGAGAGAGAGAGAGAGAGAGAGAGAGAGAGGGGGAGGGAGGGAGCGAGGGGGAGGAAGGGGGAGAGAGAGGGAGGAGGAAGGGGGGAGAGATAGGGGGGTTAATAAACTGAGGATATCTTTTTTAACTGGGCAAACAGGGATCTCTGAAACTATAAGATTTACACAAAACTACAAATAGAGAACATTACCTACTTTTTCCTCTATAATGATATATTTGAATTATTTAAATTTGACCGCCATTTTCTAAAATGGTAGCTAACTTTATAATTTCTTTTAATAACCATTAAATATGGATTGTAAACGAGATTTTAAAACTTTTTTCATTCTTGAATATATTTTTCATATTCTTAGTCATTTTCGAGACATAAGCTCCTAAAGTTCGCCAGAATTCCCCTTTAACCCTTTAAACATTTTGAACATTAGTTTTAAGACTAGTCTCCATTGTGTCTAACTATTGATGAACTCCATTGAAGTCCTTCCACTTAATATCAGGATGAAATTAATATACCAGCAACACGGAGCAGCAGCTCATAATAAAGACTTAGTTGTGCAGTTTCCCCTAAATATATTTTGCCCAACAAGGTTCCCAGACCTAAAGCGCATTGGTTTTTCTTAGGGGGATTCAGAACCTAAATATGAACTGTATCAAGGATATGAAAGATAAAATGGAGAGATCTTATTTTTAAACTCGTCATAACATCATTAGAAAAAATACTTCATTTTTAAACAACGGTGAACATCAGCTGTAAGACTGCTTAATGATTTAATTATTCACTCAATCGCTAAGATAACAAATATTAAATTATTAGTCTATCAAACAAATACAACAAAGTATTGACTATTTATGTGTATAAAAAAACACTAAATTCAACGGTATTCAACAATATACGTATAACCGAAATTAAAACAAGAAAATTAAGAAATGTTTTCTAATTCCAATGTATTTTAAACGAAACTTTGGGTGAACTTTCGGCTCTTATATCTCGTTAACGAGTAAAAAAAAGAACTCAAGAATAAAAAGTCGTGAAATCTCTTTTTAAATATCAAAAACTTATAAAATGGTTTCCATAAGACATTGTATAGTCGGTCGCTATATTTACAAAAGGCGATCGAATTTAAAAAAAATTCAAATACACCATTATATTACAAGAATAGTAGGTAAATTCCTCCGTTTCAAGTTTTGGGCAAATCTTAGTTTCAGAGATCCCATTGTTTGCCCAGTTTAAAAAGGACACTCTGTATATAGATGTTATGTAACGCCAAGTCGACAATAGAGTTTAAAGTTCGAGTTCATGAGCATGATTAAATATGAAAATTCAAGTCACAAACTTACTTTATTGTGTGGTGAACTGTGAGGCTTCATTCGTCACTTGCTTCACTTGATGTAATAGAAACATTTGAGTAGTTCTTGATCATTCGAGCCCTTAGGTTTAATACTTTACTAGTATATAGCCAATGGGATTTGTGTTCGTAATTGTCGAGAATGCGTTCTCTAGGCTGACACTATAATATAGAAGTTTCAACGAAACCGATAGAAATGAAACAGGGAATAAAAGAAATATTTCTTATAAAACTGCATGGTTTATATTAAACAGGTGTAGGGAACAGAAGGAAAACTGAGCAAGATGTTAAAGCCTGCATACAAAATTAAGTGGAAATACTGGACAAAGGAGAGAAAATGTTTCTTGTCCTTTAAAGATGAAACATTCTCTGTTATCATCGCCTTATAAAAAAGTAAGTTAGGAACATAAAATACCCGTAATCCTGGAATACTTTAATAGCGTCAGGGTCAGAAGAGAACAAGAGTTAGTTAAAAAAAAAAAAAAAAAAAAAAAAAACCATTTAACCCAAGACTACATGTGTAGATCGAGCTCAGAACCTCGGGACTGCCACGGCCATACTGACTATACTGAGCCTCCGAGGGAGATTTGATTCGTTCCACGCGTTAAACAGTCACAACTCAGCTGATCTCAAAACGCATTTATCGTTTTATTGACAAATCATATAATAGATTTTTTTTTGTAAAATAAAAATAGTTTTCCTAAAAAAGTCGCATGTAAATCGACCGCTATATTGAAATTCACCCACCGATTTTGCCGAGTTCCAAATCTGTGTGTCAATTAGCCACAACTTCCTTTTTCTGCAGGAAAAAATATTGTTTTACGAATTAAAATTACTGTTATTTTTTAATAGGTTTATTTATTGGTACGAAAAATGTATCATTTACAAATAAGAGTTCCAGTTAAAGTAACATATTCATTGCGCCCTTTGAATGCCTACCCCTTAAGTGCATTATCCTTATGTCTTCCTTCTCCATTAACCCATTAAACTAAGCTCCTTTGTCGAGAGATCGATACCACTTATCTCGCACCTGAGCTAACTAAGAGAAGATCTACAATGCGTTTTCCAGCATTCGATAACATAAAACAGGATGTTTCTCTGTATAACATCTTACTCTCTCTCTCTCTCTCTCTCTTCTTACAGCTGTGATCTCGGGAAATATCCGATTCACAAGGATTAAATGTGACTTCAGATCATCCTAAAGAAAATCCAGGTAGAACATAACAATCTTCAATTAAGAAATGTCAATTTTATTTCATTGTATGTTTAAAAACATTTTTTGTATACACACATTAACTATTCTGCCTACAGTCACAAATCATACAACAGTTACTATTATACATTTGATCTGTTGGAACTAATCAGCTGTTTTTAACTAAGCATTGTTATGTTGGTCGCTATGGTAACTTAATTTGTTTATGAAATCACTAAATTAATCAAGTTTAAAACACTTTCCACGTTGTTTCACATTGGTCTGCGTTGAGCTTAACCTATTTTTGGGCTGAACTATTAAAGTAATGGATCTAATCAGCTGTTTTAAGTATGCATTACTATTTGGTTGCTACGGTAACTAAATATGTATGTAAAATCAAGTTTAAAATACTTTCCAAATTGTTTCACATTGGTCTATGCTAGAGTTAACAAATCTTAGCGTGCTAAAGAACTCCACGCCCTCTCAACCAGAGGAAATTCACTTAAAATCACACAAGAGGAAATACATATACATTGATGGAAGGGTTAAATTGTTTTGTTGTTTATTTAAAAAGGTCTCAAGCTTGTAAAAGTTTTGACATTGTTAATATTCTAATTAAAAATACTCTTCTCATTTGAGAGGAGCCATCCCATATCTGAATACAGCAAAGTATAGAGTGCGACCACATTCAACCCCAACTAGATCACAAACTGAACCAAGCTTAGAACAGACATATTTTATATGAAGCTTTTATGTATAACAATTATCTACAAAAACTCTCAGACATTTTAGTGTTAATTACAGATTGAAAATATTTTTAACAGGTGTATACATTAAACTATGCTCCACATATGGGTAATGACCAATAGCAAGAGTAGCGTTTGGTTGTTAATTCGAACACCTCACTGCACGAGGCTATCCCCCCCCCCAGCGAGGCTACCCACGTCTCGCAATGTTAATAGAGTTGCTTAAATAAGTAGTTTTATTGTGTTTCTATAGTTTGTTATGAGTTTAACGATTTTTTTTTGTTGTTTTAATGATGAAACATGTTTAGTTTAACTGATACATTAACATTATATTAATTTTTTTTTTTTTGCTTTAACGGTAATAATTATTTCCCCTTTTTATAATAGTAATAACCCAGTACAAAAATAATAGTTTTTAATTGGTGTTTCTTGCAATTTAAAGGAAACAATTTTTATTATATTTATTTATTTATGTAGTCGGAAAAATATTAACAATTAATATGTATAATAAATTACCTCATTTGTTCCGTCATGTGACTTTACTTATCTTGTTCTCAAGACGCGTTTCGGAGTCGGGACTCCATCTTCAGTTGTATCTCTGTAGAGGTCGTCAAAACATTAAAACATTTACGAAGACATATATAATATTACACACACACACAAAATGCACATACACATGTATACTTAGTTACCGACATAATGTTTATAGTGCGCACTGCTGTACGGTCCGCGGACTACTCATTAAAATGGAAAAATATTGTTTTCGTTTAGTAATTTTTGATGATTTGTTACAAGAAAGGAAAGCAGCGTCGAATGTAATCTTGTTGTAAATTGTTCGTTAAATTATGCTCTTTGTAACTGTGATGTAAATCTATGATTCTTTCCGAGCGACGTAAATTATCGTAACTGAAGAATCGCGGTGTCAGGCGCTGTCACAGCTGGGCAACGAGTTGGTAAACCCGCACGGTACCTATTGACTTTTTCAAGGTCAGGTTGTCTACAGGCTTCTCATTCAACGAACTTGACTCGTGGCGGCTTTGTATAAACTATTATTATGGGTATTCCGAGAATTACTCTCGAGAGAGTTAAGTTGCATCTGATAATGAAACATATGATTCGAAACGCGTCATAAGCTCCGCAAACAACAAACTCACACGACGGAAACAAGGTACAGGGTGGCTGAAAAAACATAGACGCTCTTCTTTTTCTAAATATTTGTATTCTAAAGAGGCAAACTCTTTAGATGAGATTGGTAACCTAAAAAAAGGTTTAGGTTATTTTAATTATGAAAGGCTAGGGGATGAGGAGGTGCTAAAAATTTCAAATGTCACGTATAGGCTTGTGATAGTTCATTTTAAACTTTCTTTGTAAGACATGAAAAATGACTCAAAGAAAATTTAATTCTGACGGCACAATAGAAAATGTTGGGGGAAAGAGTGTTTTATTTACGAAATTAGACGGAAGATTGACTCGGAAGGCAAGAAATCGATTTTTCTAAATGTTGGTTCACTGCTTCAGATACAAAGAATTCTCGTTTTGTGGGAAATATCTTAAATCGTCATCTAACCTAACCTAACCTAACCTAACCTAACCTAACTCCTAACCTAACCTAGCCTAACCTAACCTAACCAAACCTAACCTAACCTAACCAAACTTTTGAAAACATGTTTGAACATAGATTGTACTACTGATGTATTGTATTGGGAGAACAATTTGAGGTAAAACCACATTAATGACACCATATCAAACTAGCTTCATAAATATAATAACTCTTTTAGGCGCAATTTCGTTTTGAGTGGTCAGAATTCAATTTTCTTTATGTTAGTTTTTCTTTATCTCCCCACAATTAAAATAACCTAAACCTTTACTTAATTTTGTTGCCCTTATCACCTATAGAGTTTGTCGCAAATATTTAAAAAATAAGAGAAGTGGTAAATTTCTTTTCAACCGCCCTGTTTAATTATTTTCATTTCTGACTTGGTACTACACAATAAGTTTTAATATTAATGTTTTACGTCATGAATTATTTTTATATTTATAAAGTAAACAAATCCTCAAAATTAAGTTTCTTTATCGTTTTAGTCGTATTCCTGTAGCGCCGAGGAGAAGCCTTGAAAATTAAATAACTACGTTTTATTATGTTTTCATTACAATACACCTTTCCCTGAGCAAGGGGTTGCTTTCTTAAGCCTATATTACTTAGTAGCTTGTGATGACAGTATCTCTTAAGTGTTACAAATGTACAGCTTTGGCAAATCGTCTGATGTAGACATTGGGGTGGTACGGGATATCGGGATCGAGTTTGACAAGAAGACTCCCGGCAATAAATTGTTCGACCAATAAGGGGAGGTTTTTATCAAAAGCTACGCACCGCTCTCTTGTTGATTTATTCAGGGCGTCTTCTAGAGGTGAGATTTATAAGCCCCAGAGAGGGAAACGTTTTGGCAATGAAGATAAGAACACCTTGTCAGACTCAGGTTCAACTGAATTCCTCTCCACCGAGAAAATAATATTACTGGGGAAATCCTGTAAAAGAACGATGCTTATATTTTGTGTTTGTGAATTGTAAAGGGGTGTGGTTTTGTTGAGGAGTCTATTCGAAATACAACTTTCAAAGGGAGGGCTACATTTTAAAATAAGAAACCTAAACAGAAATTCAGTTTAAATTTGTTTTAATTAAGTACACAAATAGTGAAAGCTGTAATATTTACCTTATTTTAACCTGAATTCGTCAACCTCACGATAATGTGTTAACATCGTAACTTTATGATCCCCTAGGTAGATTGATCCTCAGACGTCTCACGCACTATTAGATCAAAGAGGGGAGGGGGCCCCTGATATAATTAGCGTAAAAAAGGAATGGGCTATACATTTCAATTGAAAAGAGTAAAGTAAGTTTTTCCGTGATCTGTGGAGAGTTAGTGTGTAACCAAAACTAACGAAACAACATGTAGACCCTTTCCTTGCTGATATGCAGAATTGGATTAAATGTTAGTATCCCTAAGGTAAACTTTCTGGCGAAGATTTGCATCAGGGCTGAGTAGAGTAACCTTAAAGTTTATAAATTAACACTTTACTTACAAAGTTTATAAACAAGTAGTGGGAAGGGGGGGGGGGCAACAGTCCCCATCGTGGAGGTTTTGTTTTATCTTAAAGATGCATCCATCATCGAGACAAGTTACAAGTTTGATAGGAATTTTAATTTATAACAAGTACTTGGGGATGTGTTGTACAACTTAGAAGGTAAACTTGGAAAAGTGAAACTAGTTTTAATAACTTGAAATTTAACAGATTTACATTTATTTAGCGAAAAGATTTTTTCGATTTAACAAGTGATCGATAAGACACTTGTTTTCGTAACACTTAAATTGAAAAGTAACAACGAGAAATAATTGAAAAGTAAAAATTAATTAACAATAACCTAATCAAATCACATTATTACGAGTAATCTGTTGTATAATAATAACGTATTAATTTTTATTACTTTTATTTGTTTAAGTGTTAATTACGCTAAGAACAAGTTATGAAATGTAAGAAAATACTATTTTAATTCAGTTAAACATTGGTTCAAGAAATTAAACAATAAAATATAGAGGATTGAAGTAACAGAATGAATGTTTAAGAAACTTTAAAGAAACAGGTGCGTTATTTAACACATGTTATCGTGGCCATAAGATGTGAAGAAATATTTAAGTGAGAAGTTTTGCAAATGGAAGATAAACAATGTAAGGTTAAGGGAATGACAAAAAATACTCCAACAAACACCAATTTAGTAGTAGGGGGAGGGGGGGTTTAAGAAAGTACAATATTGTTCAGTTCACAACAATGTACCTGCTAATAATAACAGCTATTTTCAAATAAAATAACTACTAATAATAACAGGTATATTGCAAAGAATGTAACTGCTGATAATAGTTATTTTGTAAATAATGCAACTGCTAATAAATAACAGCAATTTGCCAAAGAATTCAACTACTAATAATAACGCATATTTTCCAAAGAATATAACTTCAAATAAAAACTACTTTTTCCAAAGAATGTAACTGCTGATAATAACAGCTATTTTCCTAACAATCTTAACTACCAATAATTACAGCTATACTCCAAAGAATGCAACTGGTAATAATAATAATAATATCAGCTATTTACCAAAGACTACAACTGCTAATAATAACAGCTATTTTCCAAAGAATGTACCTGCTAATAAAAACAGCTATTTACCTAACAATCTAACTGCTAGTAATTACAGCTATACTCCAATGAATGCAACTGGTAATAATAATAATTTCTGCTATTTACCAAAGACTACAACTGCTGATAATAACAACTATTTTCCAAAGAATGTACCTGCTAATAAAAACAGCTATTTACCTAACAATCTAACTGCTAGTAATTACAGCTATACTCCAATGAATGCAACAGGTAATAATAATAATATCAGCTATTTACCAAAGACTACAACTGCTAAAAATAACAGCTTTTTTCCAAAGAATGTAACTGCAAATAAAAACAGCTATTTACCTAACAATTTAACTGCTAGTAATTACAGCTATACTCCAAAGAACGCAACTGGTAATAATAATAATAACAGCTATTTTCCAAAGAATGTAACTGCTAATAAAAACAGCTATTTACCTAACAATCTAACTGCTAGTAATTACAGCTCTACTCCAAAGAACGCAACTGGTAATAATAATAATAACAATAATAGCTTTTACCAAGGACTGCAACTACTAATAATAACATATATTTTCCAAAGAATCCAACTGCTAATAATAACAGGTATTTTCCAAAGAATGCAACTGCTAATAATAACAGATATTTTCCAAAAAATGTAAACGCTAATAGTATCAGTTATTTTCCAATTATACAGTGAGTTTCATAATTATGAGACACCTTCTGTAATTTTTAAATTGGAAATCCTTTTAATTTTTTAACTTTGGGAATCTCTTTGGAATAAATAGGAACTGATTTTAAAAAATTCTTCACATGTCTTTAGAGCCGATTTTGATAAATTAATTATTTCAAACAGCGTCATGGCCGATGTTTTGGTTTTTTTCCACCGATAAATAATTCACAAAACTGCATTTTCAAGAGATGCCGACCAATACGTTTGGTTTGACTGCTTAAGAGGTTACACTTTAGTAGAGTTTGATCAACATTTTAGAAGTGTTGTACTTTAAACTCAAAATTCCTGCCTACTAATAATAAATTCTTCCCCGCCCCGCCCCCCGTTTTATGTCTCTCAATAATTCAACATAGACTGAGAGCTAAAATCAGCACAGCGTAGTACTGTATAATGGAACTTTTTCGTACAAGAATAATGACCTGAACTTGTGACACCTAATCTCCATCACATTGGTGTACACCATTTATCTAAAACCTAACCTATACAAGAGGTACTATTTTTGGGCTTATCTTTTAAAAAATATCCATTTCATTGACACCTTCCATTGATATTTACATTTTACAAAAAAAAAGGGGAAAAAAAAAAAAAAAAAAAAAGATAAAATGTAAACGAAAGTAATCGTCACTAAAAATAATAATTTGGTAGTTATCAATCAATGAGTGAAAATGAAAGATGGACAAAGTTTTTGAAAAATTATTTATATATTTAAATAAGGGGTCAACTTGTTTCGCTTGTCCTTAACTACACCTTCAGCGTAAATTGTATTGATTTAAAATCGACCGTTTAATGACGGCAGCTGAGGTTAGTTTTTTTGTCAATTATTCCTTAACCGTAATGTTTGTAGGGTCTCTAGGTAAAACCAAAGACCCTTATAATTTCACACGCGTCTCTCCGTCTCTCTGTCTGTAACCAGTCTACACAGACTAGAGGGTAAATCCTATATATTTGAAACTTTGCATTTATATTCTTTGTATTGTCCCTCAAATAAAAAATTTATATCGGTAAAAAATGACGGGTTAGTGAGAGAAACCATTGAATTGAAAAATTAAATTTTTGGAAATATGTGTGAGGTATCAAAAATAAAACTATAAGCTATTCTGAATACGAATATGTATGTTTATTTGTCGAAAAAATTAATTAGTTGGCGCTAAGCCTAATTAAAAATGGTATATATCATGTCCTCCCTCTAACGTTAACGCGGCGTGACTTACAAATCTGAAAAAAACTTATTTGGATTTGAAATTGAGTTGCAGTGCGAAATCATATATTATAGATTTTTATGACGAATATAAGTATATAAAAACAGTTTTTATGAGATGTGAAACAAACAATTCAATAGACATTAAAAGATGAGTTATTGCATTTCTATTGATTATTAGGGTCCGTAGGTAAAACCAAGGTCACTTTAAATTTCACGCGCGTGTATGTAAGTTGCAACCCCTCTACACAAACAAGACAATAAATCCTATATATTTCAAACTTTGCATTTATATTCATTGTATTGTCACAGATGTATATAGGGTGGGGGACCTACTGACTTGAGTTTTTGTTTTTAATATTATTTGTGTTGTTTCAAATAAAACTAGAAGTTATTCTGATTACGAATATGTATGTTTATTTGACAAAATATTAATATGTTGGCGCTAAGCCGCTTAAAAGATATTAACTGTTCCTATATGGCCTAAGTCAGTTTTAACACAATCCTGACCTTTTCTTTAAAGTGTTTTACGATTTTAGTCATTAATCTTAACTTTTTACTCTCATTTTTTCGAAATCGGTTTGCCCAATTTCCAAAAATTACATCGGATAACTCAGAGACCAGCATTTTTTAAGGAGTTTGAGCTTTTTAAAAATACGTTTTATTTGGATCCTTTAATTGGAGACGAAATTGAACGTTAGACTCGAACATTGATTTAAAGTTAAAACCGATTTTTTTAAAAAAATATAATTTTAAGTTTTTTCTTTCATGACAACCATCCCCAATTTTTGAGTTATTGGAAAAATGAAAATATGGCCAAATTATGGAAAATTGTAATTTTAGTCACAATTTATGTTTTTTGCCATACCGACTATTGTTATAAATTAATATAATAGGAAACTTACCGTCACCAATAGTCCAGAGTAACGTTATTTAAACGACGGCCGTTTCGGCTATTCTGCCATTATTAAACAACGGAGTGACTCCTCATGAAAACTTGATAATGGCAGAATAGCCGAACCGGCCGTCGCGTCGTTTAAATAACGTTAATCTGGACTATTGGTGACGGTAAGTGTCCTATTCTATTAATGTAATTTTAGTTTTTTTATGTTACCCCAAAATAAATAAGAAAGATATATTGACCAAAATATGCCTAGATATCAAATTTAAATTTTAATGAAATCTCTCCATCCGTTTAAACTTACAGAGGACGGACATCATTCCAAAACAATATATTTTTATTATTTCAGGAGACCTTACAAAAACTTGACATCGATCACATATCTTCGATAAAGTTTGTTTAATTTGAGAAAGATTCTGCACATTTTATTAATAATTTAAATTCTTGGTTAAACTATAGTAATTATAAAGTCATAATTGAATACGATAAAAGCTCTCCTAATGTTGGTTTTGTCTTGCTTCAACTAGAAGTGACGTTAGTTGCAGAAAGTTCGTGCCAGTGGGTATGGTCAGGCATGACCCAATGCTTTGGCACTGTGCCACCAACTTGTAGGAACTTCTATTGTAGGTTGTTTCAGGGTTTGAATAGTTTTTGCTACTTCATTGAAAAGGTATTTGTTTAATCGAAGCCGTCTTAATATTCTGTTTGATTTAAAAATAGATACCCTCATGAGTTCGGTTGGCAATTCCGAGGGTTCCCAACTGTATCTACACATTTTCTCTCGTATTCTTGTGTTAGATCTTTCTCTTTCATCTTTCCTATCTCGTCCCTCTCAACCTCTTGTTCTCCTCCAACCATGACTCTATTTGAGATCTGAGATATTATTTTCGCCTTTAATTTTTTTTAAGGCGAAAACCTCTTGGTCATCATCGCTTTATATAAAAAAAATAAATAAAAAAAAGCGTGTAATATAAAGCCACCTAGCTCTTGAATACTTTAATAATATCAGGATCGGTAGTGAACAAGAGTTGATCAAGTGAGTAAAGATGAAAGAGAGGAATCTAACAAAACTACGATAGAATGCCTGTAGATTCAGCTAGGATCCCTGGGGGTTTCAAAACCCTGATGGGTTTTTTTTTTAAAAATACGTTACCTACTTACAGAATTGAGAGCTCTGTTCCTTTTATTTACCCCACCACTAATTTTAAAGTTAAGCTCTTTAGTGCATTATTTTAAACAATAAAACCTCATTTTTAAAAATATAGGGTAAGTTTGGTAATCGCAAAACATTTCGATTTCCACCCCAGGAAACCAAAAACTGATTTATGTCACAACGTATGTCCTGGCGTCTTTGTCGCTGTCTTCTCTACGCGAGTATTTTAACGGCTACAGAAATTATCAACATGAAACTAGCGTAGGATTCTGTTGAAATTTAGTAAAATCGAATTAAATAATCGTAATAATTCAACTTGTAACACACTCGATTAGATAAACATTGGTAGATTTCAATTCTACACGCAATAGTACCAACCCCTACGACGTTAAATACCTTAATTATAGTTGACCTTCAAAGAAAATTGATATTTGAATAGTTAACAAGATCCGGCATTGGCGAGTCACTGACACGAGGTTAGCGAGCGTAGATTTCTTCACGAGCGAAGCGAGGTCTCGTCTATGTCTGGAAACGCTTCTTTTACCAGATATATACGCCATTTTGTTTTATAAATTGTATCTCTAGAACGGTTTAACCAATTGAGCTGAAATTGTGCACGGTACGTAACAATATAAAGACCTAGCTTAAGATAAAATAATCAAATTGTTCCAATAATACATTTAAAAATGTCGGTCATTTTAAAATTAGCAAATGGAAATAATTTTATTGAGTTATTTTCATTTACATTTTTTAATAACCGCCATTTTGTAACGAATTTCTTGGAACAAGTTGATTGATGATCTATGTAAAATTTCAACTCAATCGGTTGAAACGTTCTAGAGATTATAAGTTTAGTATTAAAAATAAAATGGCATATAACTGACGTCATAAAGAAAAGAAGCGTTTGCGAAGATATGTTTATAAGTATATATTTATATTTTGAACCATATAACCACCCCTGTAACATCTCAAAAAGTCATTTTTTTTAAAGTTTAAAATGATCACTAAAAAAAATAAGAAATTCCTACTTTCAGCAGCTGTTACAATTCAAGATTTTATATTATTTCAACACCTGCTTTAGAAAAGTAGAACGGCAAATACAGCTGTGTCGCTAAACGTATTCCTGTTCTTTACTAACCTGAAGGAACGATTCTAATAAGCTGTAACGTTATAATGTAGTTTTTTGAGCTTCTGCTATTTGCAAGTTGATATTTTATTAAAAGTTGTACATGAAAAAGTTTACTTATTTAAGCGTAGTTTAACCAAGCGAAAATAGCTTCTAGGATAGTCCACTTATAATTTGAAACTTTCTTCTTAATGAAACAAACGATTTATTGAATCTTTCCCACAATGGTTTCGCCAGTTACGGTATTTAGTAGACAGATTAACACAGACTAAGGAAAAACATTAGAAAGCGTACAATTTATACATATTGGGAATGTGTTGTTACTTTACGTACAAAATAAACTTCAAGTATAACGTTAGGAAGACATGTGGGAGGGACTATGATCTAAGGAGCTGGACGAAGGTTGATTTATGCAGTAAATTACGGAAAACAATAAATTATTTAAATACCAGTCGTTATTTTAAAACTTTAAAGGGAAACATTTTAATTTTTGTAAATTTCTGGGATTATAATATTATTAACAACATATATAATAATAACATAATATTTTAGTTTAATTTTTTAAAGTTGAAATGATGTAAATTAATGAATGAAAAATGATAGTAATTAATGATTATAATATTAAAGAAATTAATAAAATAATTAACGAAATATGTAGTGTTTAATTGTTGTATAGGCTATCTTGGGTGTTGTAGACGATTGCCAAGGAATTGAGTTTTAAAATATTTTTGTCGAAAACTCAGTTATCCTTTGATGTATAGAAAAAAATAAAAGCATATTGATTTCAACTAAAAGAGAACATTTGTTTGTTTGTTGTAAATATTTTGTAATGTTAACGGTTTTCGAGATATTCGATATTAAATATTTTATAGGTCCGCCATTTTGAATATATACAAAATAAATTCTTGGTTTTCTGATATACTGCTAAAAGGTTACATAAATAATGGTTACTCAATATTTTATCTAATACCAAAGATATGTTTTGTTTTGTTTTGTTTTTTAACGGGTTATCTGGCTTATTGTTAATCTGTGAAAATTGCATGGAGGAGCTTAGATATTCCAAGTTTTACACAGTATAAAACAAAATGCCCGCCGCAGGAAGACTGCCTGGAAACCGTTGAACACAGTGGAGAAACACGCCGATGACAGAAATCAAAGGGCTCCGAACCAACAGGTTCTACTTATTTATGCCAACATGATCCTCAGACCAAGACATAATTTTAAAATTACGCGTTCATTTGATATTAACAATCCATATTTTGATGTAGGTGATCTTTCTGGTTAATGTAGATATTGCAGTGCTTTCATGAAAGATGCACACAAATGTAGTTGTTAAAAACTGTTAAAATTTTAAATGTAAGTGACTAGTTTGATTTAAATCTGTTTATGTGTTTGGACTGTGGAGTAACGCACAGTAGTCAGACAGACAGACATTTCACAAACCACCTCAAAATGGATATCTACAAAAAAAACTCAACATCGATTTTTTTCTAGTGAAGAGTTAAATCTAAATTCGTTACCACCATGTATCAAACACGAAGATGCAATAAATCCCCCCCTCCACCTCCTGATATTTAATAATTTATAAAAAAACTTTACAAGTTGTAGAATATTAACAATAGAGAGAGAAGAAGAACAACCTCTATCAAGACATAAAAGCTTACTCGAGTTGTTTGATACAAGTGTTATCTTTTCTTAACTCTGATTTATTTAGGCTAAAGCTAAAGGTGAGATTTATAAGGAACAAAGAGAATGGTTGACTTTAAGGATTAGCAAAGAGATGGGGGGGGGGGTAAATCATGTCTTTGTGCATTACAATTTAAACAAATGTAATCTTAAGACAAATAAATTGTTTACCCGGGAACGAAGGAGATGCGATGTTGCTATGACAACCTTGTTGTATTTACGAGTTTCTTATTAACATGGGTACAGAGCCTTAGAAACTTTGGACGAATTGAATATAGAAACAGTAAAATGCACCCAGGAGGCGCGTAACTCTGTTCCAATTGCTCATATTATACCGGAATACATTTTTTTTTTCTCGAAGAAAAAAATAAGAGTGTACGAGTATGTTTTAAGGGAGGGGGTAACTTAATCGGCTTGATTCCACATTTAATTTTTATTTGAACGAACGTTTCCGAATTTTGTAAACGTACAAAATTAGAACCAAATCTAAACTGCTGGTCTGTAAGAGTTTTCTTTTTCCAATTTACAACATCATTAACTAAACTATGAGTTAAGTGTGTTGTGTAGGTCCATCAGTATAACAACATTATAAGTATAGTGTATGGTCGTATAAACTTTATAAATTAACAAGTTTGTGTGCAACGATTTAGTGGTTGTAATGACGCCACATACCACAAGCCTGCTATCTGGTGGTCAAACTTTGGAAGCTCTCTCTGTTCTCAAAATGTTTATAAGAGATTTATAACAGTCGCTATAATACCGTCCGTTAATGCGCTTAGGTTTTATGAGAGAAAAAAAATGCAAAGAAAGATTATAAAGATAAAAATACCGCCTGTACGTCTAGAGGGAATTTTATGTATAGAAGGGAAAAGAGGTGGTAACGTTTTGTTGTTCAACATTTAAGTTATGGAAAACCAGTTTGGCCAACATTTTAGAGTTTAACAGTTTATTAAAGTATTATTTCTTAAATATTTTTATGTTATTATTTATTTAGTTTAGCGCTAACGAAATCAAATTTAATACTAATAGATGAATTTTCAACCCTTAAACATTTAATGATTTGTTTCTACAGTTTCTAAGAATAGCGGCTAAATATTGAGTTAATAA
Organism: Aphrophora alni; assembly: GCA_963513935.1. NCBI lineage: Eukaryota > Metazoa > Arthropoda > Insecta > Hemiptera > Aphrophoridae > Aphrophora > Aphrophora alni. Next base: position 158,373,646 of record OY740766.1, on the reverse strand, counting down.
ATGTTTTTAAACAATAATAAGAATTATATAAAATTATTTATAGTACATTTTTCTACCACTACAAGCGTTGTATTAACTTCTTCCGACGTGTTTCGGATTAATTCCCATTTTCAAAAGCAGTTAACATCTTATAAAGTTATTGAACATGTGGTAGTATTCTAGAGCAGGGTATCTGCCCCCTACAGTGTTTCTTTTCTTCTCTTTTTTTATATCTGCAGAAAGACTTATTTATGAGTCATCAATAAATAATATACAGTTCTTCACAAACGAAAATTGAACTAAAATGATTGAAATACTTGTTGAAAAATTAGTTTTTGTATAAAATTTAAACATATTTTCTAAAAAATTGTCTATGTTTTTCTTTTCTTTTCTTCTTTCTTTTACATTTTATCTGTATTTTTTCCAGAAAGGCCGATTTATGACTCATCAATAAATAATATACATTTTCTCACAAACGAAAAATAGATTAGGTTAGGTTAGTTTAGGGCGTAACGTAGCTTTGTGTGACTTAATCAGCTGTTTTAAGTACGTAGGCTATTAGTTGCTATTATGCTTGCATCTATAGTTGGATGTTAATACTTGTGAGAAAATTTTGAATTTTTAAGCAATAAAATAAAATTTAAAATAACAAAATAGCATAACAAATTCGTCAATTTTTTTATAAATCACCAAGTAACTGCAGATTTACTAGTTGAAAATAAGCTGTATTAAATGTATAAATAACAATATAATCTGAAGAGATGGATTGTGTGAATTTAAATAAAATTTATGTGATTTTTACTTTTTTCTCTTCTAATGAAAATTTTGGAATTTGTGACTATTTCAATGATCTTCGCTGTGATAACACGTTAAATTTTTGGTAATTATATAGCAGAGTAGCCTCACTTCAAAATCAATTTTTATGGGTTTTATTCGTCAAATAAATGTTGGAAAAATATTTTATTATCGAAAAAAAAAGTGTCGGAAAGATGATTACATAATATAATTACACAAGTTGTTTTTTCGTGAAGAAATTAACTCTGTGTTATCTTTCATACTCATGACATTCACTTCAATAAACGTACGGAAGGTTTGGCCAGGTGGTTTTATATATATATATATATATATATATATATATATATATATATATATATATATATATATATATAGCAACCTGGCCAAACCTTTCGTGACATATAATAATACAGCCCTACATATTTACAGCAAAGAAAACATTATTTATTCTTATGAAGTAAGGTATGTATTAGAGGATAAAAAATGCAGCAGAATTTGACTCTGATTAATATTTTCTTGTGTAATCTTGTGTAATTATATTATGTAATCATCTTTCCGACACTCTTTTTCGATAATAAAATATTTTCCCAACATTTATTTGACGAATAAAACCCATAAAAATTGATTTTGAAGTGAGGCTACTCTGCTATATAATTACCAAATTTCCCCCCCCCCCCACTTTATCTTGAAAGTATAATCCTATCACAAAACTTTCAGTTTAAGGAAGGTTAAGTGTCTCTTACGAATTAATTCGATTTTCTTATAAGTTGTTTAAGTTCAGTGTAAATCGGTGAAGTTCTAACATTTTTGAATATTGTTAACAGTGATTTGTTTTTACAAAACTTTGTATTTGTCTTTAAAAATAATAAACTCGAAATTTGAGATATGTTTGTTTAAACTTGGTACCCAAATTCTACCTAAAATGTATAATTAAATCGAATATGTGGATTTAATTTATGACAGATTTTGTTTAAATAAATTATTTATTGTATTTTTAAGGAATTGAGTTCAACATCGAATATAATTGTATAAAATAAATGTGCTACTCCATTGAACTAAATTTTTGGTTTCACCATAAAGGTTTTAATTATGGGTTATCAGATATAGAAACAAATATTTCTAAATTCGACTTTTTGCGTGGTATAACAGATGCAAGTCTACGTAATTATAGAAAAAATAAATGTTGAACTGCAAAATTATTAAGTGAATTTAAAGTAGACTATACTGTATTAAAGAAAAGCTGTAAAACGGTGACGAAAGGCATAAAAAAATTGAAAATTGAATATAAAACTGATTGACTATTTAGGTAGAATTAATTTTAATTGTAATTAATGTTGGAAGATGTAACGAAGTTTAAAATAAGAGGACATTTCAATACATATAAACTTCAGATTTGTACAGTAGACAAAATCAAAAGGTAGGGTGGGACGTGTAAAATACATTATGCAAATACATTATTTGATGCATTTGAAGAAGAGAAGAAAATACAACTCAGTTGAAACTGTCGAAATTGGATTTGAGGAAGATGAGGTGTGCAGATTATTTTAATTAATTAATTACTTTATTGATAATTAATTGTGGTGGGTGGGGATAATTTCTTTGAACTTTCTCCTTTGAAATATTTTTTTTTCCTTTCAGATTTAGAAACAATAAAGTATTCAATTTGTAAACAGAAATTTTTCTGAGCGAAATTTATTTAAAAAGTATATTTAAAGAAAAGTCTTGGAATAGTATATTTTAATGATGTAGTGACTCGTTACTTTTGTTTTGCGTTGGGTGTGTGAGAAAGATACTGCAATGATTGCACAAAGTTTATTGCACATGTTATAGCACCCATTAATTTGATCTGTATAACGCATCTTCTGTTTGATTTCACTTACCCACTTCAGGGTAAGTTTGGTAATCGTCAAAAATTTCGACTTTCATTTTTTGACTGATTTTTTTTTCACGTTTCATCATTCTCAAGAAACCGAAAAGTGACAAACCGTCCGTTGTCGTCTGTAGGTAAGCACGATAGCGGCCACAAATATTAAGAAAGGAACACGAAATTTGGATGTAGGAGCCTCTATTGAGTAAAATTTATATAAATGTTTCGTGTGTGTTAACTAACGTATAACACTCTAAATTAGAAACAAATTTGCATATTTCAATTCTGCTTCTAATGGTACCAACCAAACCTCTCTACGATGACAAATACAGAAATTGTCAGGAAATATTTAAATTTATTTTGTTCAGGATTCACAATACCTCCCACTTCACTGTGTACACGTGAGACAGTAAAAGTGTCTATCGCGACACCTATAGGTGTATCCCCCCCCCACATGCCAACACTTGACTCTGTAAGTAGCAAATACGCTTTGCAGCAGAAGCAACAGGGAATTGGTTTTGTGCCAAGTAAATATTTCTTGACAGACTCGAGTGTCTATTGTGTTGCTATTGACACACACAGAACTTCTTATTTTTCTCTCTAAAGGACAATCACAGTATCCTTTGGGGCGATATTGTTGGCGATATATCGATTGTGTGCAACGATTGTAAACAATATATTGAACAATAATGTGTTCTATACAAGTCGGACAAAACAAATGGACCACGACATATTGCATTGACTTAGTCTGTTAAGAAGAAATGTTGTAGGCCCAAGGCGTTTACGTCCTTGATAGTGTTATCATTAAAAAAAAACTAAATCTTAAGATGCTTTTCACACAATTTCCACTAATATTAAGACACAATATCGGAATACCGTCTTCGTAGATGATAAGCCTGTTAAGGCAGACAGTGTTGCGCAGATCTTTTCACTTTTCCATAGAGAGTTGAGCGGAAAGAAACTACAGGGACAAGTGAAAGTTACATGGAGCTAGATCTCGATTGTAAGGGGTTACATTCCCTGCAAATTGACGTCATGAGTTCTGTGACGTCAAGTGACGTCAAGTGTGTGGGCGAGCAATATCATGAAGCGACTGAATTTTTGTTTTGAATTAAACGTTGTTTTAAGATCTGGCAATGAGATGCAGCATTTATTGTTGTAACCAGTGGCGATATCAACAAGCCACCTTTACTGTCTCAAGAAACGATGCACATGATCTTCCGTAGAAAATGTTATTTAATTTCTACTTTTTCCGTAGATCTGGTGACCCTCAACTCTGGCGTAATGTGAGACCTATCGTCCACAGAGACGATGTTGCTTTAAAAAAAAAATCATCGGTTTTATCTCTGTATAACCAGAGAAAAGTGAAAGCACTACTGCGTCACTAGTTTTTGTACAGTAGCCTCAGACTAAGATTGTGTCTGATATAAGGGGCGTGTCCTCCCTTCTACTTGTTTCCCTAACATGACTTGACGGTACAACCCATTCCCAGAAAACAAGGTACACAATTACTTCTTAGCTACATTTAATTCATAAACTTCGTGACAGACTTTTGTAAACGTTTTATTCTTATTTACACCGATAAAAGAAACAAATAAGGGCACGTGTTTACACAGAAGCATTTGAGGTCTATATTTTTTTATTGGGGTTGTACCGCTGAAAGTAAACGCAACCAAGTGTGGGGGCTCCTAGTTTCCTCTCCACCCCAGACACATTCCTACCTTGAGGATGCCGTACGTGTTGTTAGCATCAGCGTGACTATCGGTATTTTAAACGGTACAGAAAAGTGATTACAATTTGTGGAAATTCACAAGAAAGTGACGGATCTTAAATTGTGTATTCACAAAAAGTTTTTCTTTTACGAACTGAATTAAATAACCATAAATGGTAGATGGCTGCCCGTCCACATTGCCTGCTGATGCTTATTTTCGCGCCTTTCACTGTTCAACTCATTTCCCACCATTCCATTACTCTTGTATTTTCACCGTAAACTTTCACTAATCTGCGACGAGTATTTGTTGTTTTACATTTTTTTACTCTAAATACTGTGTAAGGACAATGCATTTAATCGTATAAAACAAGCCGTAAACTTCGTCTCTAGTTACTTAATATATAAATATAATTTGATTGTTTAGCCACCAATATTAACTTAATGCGAATTTTTACCTTATTAAGGTCCGTCAACAATCCTTTCTCTTTTTTTGTTTTAAATTCTACAGGTTTGGAGGTCGAAACGTCATCTTCGGGTAGAAATGATTTTAACATTTCGCTTCGTCGATTAATTTCAGAGTAACCAGTTCAGCGTCAGTCGGATCATACATGGTGAAGTTTGTGTTTTGTCTTGAACAATGTTTTATGTTTTTATATGCAATTATAAACTATAATTTATGATTAAAAACAATTATTTCAATACGACCTAGACCGGGAATCGTGCCCAAGACCTTTGGCTTTACGCGCCAATTTGAGAAATAATCATTTAATCAATAAAAATATTTCGCTTGTTAAAATATTGTATAAGCGTTAAAAACAATAAATTAATATAATTTATGGACGAAGCGAAATGCTGAAAACATTTTCCGCTGAAGAAGACTTTGCGACGCCGAAACTGGTAGTATTTATATGTAAAAAAAATAACGATATGATTTTTTTTACATATAAGGTAAACATTCCCATTAAATTAATATGTAATCGAGTTCAGCACGCATGCACTTTAACAGGCGTTTTTCAAAACGGTACTTTATAGCCGAACACACTTTGTATTTTTATATATAGCAGAGCGGAACTGCAAGACTCAGAAAACATATATTTACGCGATAAACTCAGCATCGATTTTTGTTTTAACCATAACTTCCAGCATATGACAAAGGAAAAGAGAAATTTTACAAATAAACTATATTTTAAAGAGCTTCGAATCCAAAGACAGACAGTGAACGGGGTGTAAAAGTTTTGAAAACAACAAACTTAAAAGCAGAAACTTCGATATAAGCGTCGAACGTTGTTTAACATTTGCAAAAGCTGTCAGAAAGTTTACCAATGAAAAAGTTTGTTACAAAACTAGAGAGGTCAGAAGTAAAGCCTATACCTGTGAACTGTAAGATTACATGTCAGACGTAGAACCATCATTATTCTTGGTAAATACCAAGCGTTGAATATCTTCGACATATAGCAGATAGCTTTACCAAGATAAACACTAAACTTGCCAAAGTAATAACGCGTTTTCTGTTTCTTCTACTAATGATGTACTGTGTTTATTTTTTTTAAACTCACAGTTTATGAGCCAAAGTTTGCACAAACATTGCACAAATTTCTCTCTCTCTCTCTCTCTCTCTCTCTCTCTCTCTCTCTCTCTCTCTCTCTCTCTCTCATTCTTTAATAAAAGATAAACAATGTTTGCTGCAATGTTGAACAATTCTGTTTTTTTTTTTTTTTTTTTTCAGTTGTAATTCATTAGATACAATTTTATTAACATAAGTTTGTTTCAATTAAGAATTATGACTTGTTTTCTTTGTGTTTGGAGAGGGGGGGGGGTTGTTGTTTGTTTTCATTTTATTTCTTAAGTAGGAGTATGTTTTTATTATTTTTTTTATTTAAAAAGATTGTGGGATATATAAATATTCTCGAAGCGAATCGAATGTAATCTGTAACAATATGGGTTGAGTGATTACCATGATGGCGTATCAACTATTTAAAATTAAACATATTTCAAACGTATGAACAGTTATATTTTCATACTCATCTCAGCGTGTTACATAGGACGTAATATACGGAACCTTATTTCTGTTCCCTAATTGAACCTATTCTTATAAAATATCGTCTAATAAACGTGTATCCCAGAGGCTTCTCCATAACTATAAAATATAACGGGCGCTGCAACTACTGCACTCTGAAAGCTTTCCTGAGCGGGCTTTACAAATGTAGGCGATAAATAATATTACCCAAGCAAAGTTATGCTAAGAACAGTATGGCAATTTTACAGGATTATCCTGCTGGGCTTATGAATTATGACTCACTCTTCCTGCAGAAACAATGTGTGCTAGACTGGTGGAATGGACAAGGCACACGGAATACTGTTTAAGGAGTTTTGTTACTTTAGCGTGCGTCGAGAAAATATGGTAAACGGAATCGATAAGGAGAAGAATATAAAAGAGAAAGGGGATGAATTTATACAGTATGAGCGTATGCGAGAAAGTTGAAATTGTAAAAAGATGGTTGTTGACACGTCCGTTGTTTTTCATTTAACGAATTTTATTTAATGAAATCATCTTATGTGAAACTATTAAACATAGGTGTTGAGCACAATCATAGATATTAAAAAAAAAACATTAAAATTGATGTTGAGACAAGATTAAAGATGCGTTAATAGAAGTACAAGATAAAACAAAACTAAATATAACGGCTTAGTTGAAAAAAACTAGTAGACAGAAATAAATTAATAGTGCAAAAAACATTGCAAAACTTTCCCACTTCACATGTATAGAAAACAAATCTCTCAAAAGCTTAAGCGACATTTTTCAAATGTTAGCGAAATACATGGTAATTATTTATAATAAAATGTAAGAACAAACTAAAACAAGTAAAAAATTAAGTTTAGAATTAAAAGAAATATCTGCAAAGGAAATATTAAGTCCCAGGGGCTGCTCCGGGGTTAATTTTAACCGTAGCTATGGAATGCGTCTTAAGATGGTATGCTAAGGATTGACATGCCGGAGGAACTCGCCAGGTGGGGTATGCTGAAGTCGTGACAGAGTAATACTAGTTAGAGAAGGTTAGCCCAGTATAAACTGAACTAGGTCATGGGGAGAATCTCCTGATGACTGGATGTCTACGGACTGAAGTTTGGCAGCCGTGTAAACCGTAGTTGAAATCACAAGTAGACACTACCAGATCCGGCTTAGTATGAATACTATGGAGTCACAAAACTTGTGAGTGACTGGAAGACGACGTTCTTCAAACACGCAAAATTCGTCGCGTGTAAAGTCGGTACGAAGACCATCATGCGAGTCAGACTGATGACACATATCGGAGGAGCCAAACAATGGAAGAGGAAACTCCTGAGGTTGATCACCAATTCAATACTGCTGTACAGAACCGAGAACTGGACGAGCTGTCTCGGAATGAAAAATAACAGGAGTTACGCGCGACTACGAGTGTTGGCATCCTAGTCATCGCTAGTATCATCCCTATTGATATTCTGTCTCTGAAGATCGCAGGGAAGACCAAAGAAGATAAAAGGTCACCCAGAACAACAAAGATGGTGAAGTGGCAAGATCGATGGTTAGGTGAAACAACGGGAAAATGGGTGGCAAAACACGGCGAGGTCAACTTCTTTGTGACCTGATTTCTGTCCGGATATGGCCTATTTCGACAACATTTGTTCAGGATAACCTCCACCAGAGGACTTCTTCGAGAGTGACAGTCAGATGGAGTGCAGAGAGAAGGTTGTTGAAGGAAGTGGTGGGAAAAATAACTCCGGATAATGTGTCGCCTAGATGCCCGGGAAGAAGAAGCACTGGGAAAAGATGGCAAGCTTCGTCTTGACAATGCTATAACAGAAGAAAGTAAATGAGGAACTCAATTAAACCGGAGTTATTTATAACTGATAGAGTCTTAGGAAGTGACGTGAACGTAGTTCCGTGTTGGATCCTGTCAGGGAAATGGTTAAGGATTTTAGTATAACACCTGGAAAGGGAGTCTCTCACACATGGGAAACGGTTCCTTCCTAGGGTGCATAAAGGATTCCTCTTCCTCCTCCACTTCCTCCTCCTCCTCCTCCTCCTCCTCATCCTGCTCCACTTCCTCCTCCTCCTCTTCCTGCTCCACTTCCTCCTCCTCCTATCCTCCTCCTCCTACCTTCCCTTCCTCCTCCACTTCCTCTTCCTCCTCCTACTTCTTCTTCTCGAGAAACTCAGATTACATTAAACATTGTATAAAGTTCCAATAATGTTTTACATGTTTATAAAAAGTGCTGTCAATTTCGTTAGATGTCGAAATTTGACACCAAAAAAATTCGAAATCTGATAGATTGAACCAAATTTGTTATTGCGTTGAATAATTTATCTCGGGGAGAAAATGTAAATTTTTCATATCTGCAAAGCAGAGTAATTAAAGAGCGACAATTGAAACGGTGCATTTGTAATGAAGTGAAATGAACACGTGTGATAAAATTTTGCGGGTTCTGATAATTGTGAGAGAGATGGAGTGATTAGTTATTGCCTTTCCTACTTCCAACTCACATTACATGTATGTGTTGTTTTGTTAACTATCATCGAGGAATATTATTCTGATTAAATAAAACTTGTTATCGTATATTTTCTAAGAGGAATATTTCTCATGGTAATATCGACAACTGTGTCCACCTATCGTAGTGAAAGGTATAATTTAGTAACCTTTTTGGATCTTGCCTACTAGATATGAAGAAAAAACTGTATAAAAAGGCCGCCATTTTGATATTACCATTCGATTTCAATAGGGTTCTATATGAGCACACTATAGCCCCCCCCCCCCATATCAAATATCATGTTCCTATCGTAATTTTTTGGCCGCTGTCGTTTTTACGTACAGACGACAGCAATGTCAAATGTACGGCGTGTTTCCACGGAAGTTACACACACTGAACAATAATTGATGCATCTCTGACGCGTTTTACGAAATCGTCAATGGCAAAGATCTTTAAAAAAAAAAAAACTGCCAAGATTTCAACGTCAGTTTGAGCATTTATGAAGTTAAATTTTTTCAGAATATGTTATTCATTTTTTTTAATAATTGTAGATAAAATTAGAATTGTAAAAATAATTATTCATTGTTATAAAAGTATGAAAAATTAAGTATTTCAAGAGTCTACATAGATTGTCCATTTGTGTGTGAGTGGAGAAATACAACTCCTAGCTTTGCGATTCCAAGGAAATAAAAATTCCATATTTTAGTACAATTTCCAATTATTATTTTTTCATGAAGCTGTTGATCCTGATTTGTTCCTTAATTTTATATCTTCAATTGTTCAAACATAATCAAGACGTTTGTCACACTTTCTATGCAACATTAATCTTGTTAATGTATAGAGTAAAAATACAATTATATTTAATTAAACATAATTTAACGATTATAAATCCAAGCGTATTCTCAAGTTAGTCAAACAGTTTCGTCTAAATTAATTAAAAACAATGGCGTTGCTTTAATGGCGGATGACTTTTACACTTGAGACGTGTCACCCTCTATTACACTTCTCTTACTGACGTCATCCCCAACACCTCTTTTTATTTATTTTATAAATTAATTTTCCTGAAAGAACAAATCCAAACTTTGAATGTTTTTAACGCGAGCTTTTTTGGTGTATAAACAAATTCAAAGGATCTTGGGTTTTGTGGTAGGGGTGGGGTGGGGATGAAATATCTCGTTTGTTTACTTCAGTTCAGTAATTTCTATTGAGTGAGCGATGGCTATTGGGGTTAAGGGTTTTACTAATGACGAAAATTTCAGCTTTTAATACTTTTTAAGGGATGAAAAACAATCCAGGTGTAAAGTTTACCTGCTGGTTATTGTGTAAATATTCTTTTTAATTATATTATCTATTCTAAACTGATCCTTGTGTCTAGGAGGTGGCTTTTGAATTAATTAAAGGGTGTGTTAAGCAACGTAAGAATAAGTTATGCTATTGATGATACTCCATTTGCCATTAATAATCTAAGGAAATACATTGAACCAATTTTCTCACAGACCCATCACTAAATTCGACGCTATATCCAAAACAAAAGTCTCTATGCTATTTGTAAGTAAAAAAGAAATAAACGGTCAAGCCTATGGTTAAAACCATACGACTAGGCATATAGGGATAGTTATTTTTATAAAGTCGAATTCATCTTAGCATCCTAGCGTCAACATATTAATTTCTTCGTCAAATAAACACACATATTCGTAATCAGAATAACTTCTAGTTTCATTTAGAACCCTTAACTGTCCCAAGTTTTTTTTTGTTACCGTTATAGTTTTTCTTAATATAAATCCAAAAATTTGAAATATTTGTCTTGTCTGTGTAGACTGGTTTCGATTTACATTCAAACAGATACGCGTTGAAAATGCAATCCATCTTTTAATCTCTAGTTTCACATTTCACAAAATTGATTTTAAAACTTACCCGCTACGTATTTCTCATTGTGTGGTTAAATTAAGTTGTATTCGTCATACAAAAAACTATAATATATGATTTCGCACTACAATTCAATTTTAAATCCAAATAATTTTGTTTTAAGATTTGTAGGTCATGCCGTGTTCAAGTTATGATATCTAACACTTTAAATTTTCTTATATAAAAAGTTTTTCACCTATCTTGCTCCGAAATTTTATAATTAGGCTACTTGCCCCATCAAATTAAAATTGTTAAAAAGTTAAGTAAATTCTTAAGAGTGTTAAAAACATATCTTCTGTTTCATGATAATATTTCTACGTTTTATGACTGTTTAGAATAAGATATGACTTATAAGGAATATTTTTTGTGTTGTTTTATTGTTAGGTTTAAGAATACTTAATTGTTTAGGGTAAGATTTTTTTTTTTTTTTTTTTTTTTTTTTTTTTTTTTTTTTAATGTTTGTCCTGTATAAATAATAAGTAGCCTTTGTCTTTTGTTGTTTCTTCCATGCTGAGAGATGAACATATTTTAACAAAGTTCAGTGAATCATCAAATGTAACCGATCAGCCGCCACCTCTCTTTCTAGCTCTTGTCTTATAGATTCTAAGTTTCATGTGTATCACCCCAAACAGGTTTTTTTTATAAACCGCGGGGTCAGACTTTATTAGTCTTAAGTTTGTAAAGTTTTGTAATCTGAACATGTATATGTATATAGTTGACTAAAAAAGATATTTCATTCATTCATTCATTTAAATTTGGTCTAGCGGTAACATGTCATTTTTTCATCAAATAAACATGCATATTCGTAATTAGAATAACTTCTAGTTTTGTATTTAAAAAAAAAAAAAAACTCTAGTTTCCCTCCCGCCTGTCTTTTTTTTTACCGCCAATTTGTATGTAAGACAATACAAAGACTATAGATGCAAAGTTTGTAATATATAGGATTTATCGTCTTGTCTATGTAGACTCGAGCGTGGAATAATGTGTCCTTGGTTGTCCTAAAAACACGCGTAAAGAACTTTTCACCGTTCGTTTCCTCCTTATGGATAGATCGACCCTCCTTAGAAACTTTTTCCTACATTAAAGGAGAGAAATATTTTGAAAGTGTTTATAAACTTAATTAGAGTCATCTATAATGACTGTACTTTTTTGCCAATTATTACTGAACCGTAATTTTCTTTACTTGTCGTCAAGCACACTGGTTTCTATCATTATTCTAAAAACTAAGAAATAAATTAGTTTGTAATAATAAATTAGTTAATAAGTAAATTAGTTTGTTTTACTAATTTTACAAACATTTGAATTCAATCTTTAATTTTTTTGAAACAGTAGATCTTTTAAAACAACTCCATAGACAATATGTTTTTACCAATAACTCCCGAACGGGAGTAAATTTAGCGCCATTTGATCGAAATCGTTTGCTCCAATTTTGAGTAAAATTCACAATTAATTACAATCTTATCCCACATATTGTGTAAAAACTGTACGAGATATGGACAAAACATGAACACATTTCAAATTGTATCATAATCGATCCCTTGTTGGGATGAAGGTAATTATGTTGGTCCTTTATAAATTTATTTTTTGAGAAATGTATGGGTAAAAAAAATCACAAATTTTAAGAATTATTTATTTTTGTTCTGGATTGATTAAATTTTGTATTTTCCGGTTTAATCAGACCTTGGGCACAATTTAAAAAATCTTCTTTTGTGTCTTCAATTCAACTGAAACATAATCACTAATTCTATGACGTCATTTGTTCATATGAGTTTCCGTTTGATAGTAGCGCACTCTAAGCTGACTCATCTTGTACTAAATTAGTTCTGAATATGAGGAGACATGATGCATTGTTGTGTTCTATTTACAATAATTACTTCATATACAGTTTTCAAAGAGAAACTAAAGGGAAACCAGTTTTCATTTATGTCTTAGATAATCTTCATGAATGGGATGAGAACTGCGAGGGGGTGATTCTGTAATCTTGGGTTTCAGCGGCTTTTAATTTTCCGCGGTGGTGAGCGTTACTCGGCAATATGCTAATGTTATATCCTGTACCCCCCCCCCACCCTCCTGCTCATTCATAATTTATTTAATGTAATCTGGGCTATTTGGCGTAAATATCAAAGAGCGTCAATGTTGTGTGTAGTTTCGGTGTGTAGATAAGCTTTGTCTTCTGTCTTTAATTTCCTTTGAGGACTTTATAAACTGATTCATGATTTAAAACATGTATTACGTTGTAAGGGGCCGGTTATGCAATGTGGCTGCTCAGTTTGTGAGACTAAAATGATCTGTGTTGCTAGCTGTCTGACCAAGAGCGGTGCATCGGCATGGGTTCGAATCTCACCCAAGGCACAGATTATTTACGAGCGACTAGCTTTGTTTCTATCGCATCACTTTTATGTTTCAAAAGACCTGAAGCTATTTTTTTACTTTCTCATATATACGGAACAAGTTATGCGATTGGTCGTGTAAGTATATATCCGTTTTGAAGTCACCATAGCTCAAAAAAATTTTTTTTTGGAATAATGTCTTCCGCATGTGTAGACCACTTCATTCAGATTTAGTTTATTTTTGCCATATTTCGGAACTTTTTAAAATATTGTTTTTCCATTTTTTTTAATAAATCAATATTTTGGGGTACCTGCAATAAAAGAATAAAACTTTCAAAATCAGCTCCAACGTTTTTGATCAAACTTAGCCCTTATAACTCGTATTGGTAGACATCTTTCAAAAATTGCCGGTTCGTAAATCATCGGTAAATAACCGAAATATCGATCGTATATACGGGATTGTTGTAATATACGTAATGTCTAAAAATCAGCTTTACCGTTTTCCTTGAAGTCTACCACTAATTGTAGAAGGTTGACCTTGAACTCTCTTGCGATAATGTCAAAGTTAGTTTACAATTTGTCTTACACAATTTCTTTGATCCAGTTTTTCATTATATTATCAACAGGTTTTTAAATGAACATAACAACGTAAAGATACGAAAGATTAGATAACTCTCTCTAAATGTGAGGGTAAAAATACATTATATAATTTAATAATGTTTTTTTGGAGTGTTTAAAGGCGAAAAATCTCTGTCATCATCATCTTATAAAAAAGGAAAAATAATCTAATACTGTAATATTATCAAAGTCGGAAAAGGACAATAGTTCAAAAGAGACCTGATATGAATGATGAAATAGAGGGATCTAACCCAAGACACAAAAGTGTACATCCAGATAGGTTCCTTCGGGATTGCAATAAATTATAATTACATGTGTATACAGTAAGGCATAAGATAAACTATTTCTGTGATTACAGAGAGGTTAACTAGTATTTACACCCAATACATTTACTGGACGTTTAAAATGCACCATGAAAATATATTAAAGGCCGTGTTTTGTGTCCAGTGAAAGCCGCAACGCGTATGACATGTCTGCGTGAGCGTGTTTTACAAATGACAACACACGAATAGGTTTACATTTGACATATGAATGCACTTTACATGCAGAAGCGACATTATTGGATTTGTAGTAAATTATCTGAAAACATGTCTATATTTCATTGTTCTTGTTTTGGCCTTGACTTTTTGATGACGAAATTCGCAACCTAACTTTGTAAATGTAAGATGAAACACGCCTACCGTCAAGTTCTGTCGTGTTCACTTGTACCTGTTAATTTATATACATTTCGTTGATTTGTTGTTTTAAAGATAGAGCAAGAAATAAAGACCTTTTACAAAGGAATACTGAAATATCGTGTGTCGGAAAAGAACAACATTTGGTCAAGATAGAGCATATAAATAAAAGATGAAAAAGAAGGATTCCTGCTATGTCCATATTCACTATAAATGGGCCTCAAGGGTAGATATTTAGTTTAAATTAAGAATATAAACTTTAATTTCTGGAACATTCTTTGTCGAATGAAAATAGTTAATTTTATATTTTTTTGTTCTAGTCGACAAACTATTAGCAATTTTTATGTTTTCTCTTCATTTAAATCGAAAAATAATGTAATTTGAAATACAAATACTTTTTTTTTCTACTTTAAGAAAACTCAAAAATATTTGCATGGTTTCATTAAACAAAACGGGGGGGGACATATTTTATGGTTTTATGAGACATTCTGTATACAGTACCTAATCTTTGGCTCACTCTGTAGATATAGGAGGTATATTTCTACAAAATCCTGTTTGTTTCATATTTCAATTTAAATTAGAATCAGAGATATTTTGCCGTTCTTATAGTTTTTCAACACTTCTTATAGTGTACTGAATGTAGAGTGTGGCTGGAAACTACGACCCCCTCTTATTTTTTTAGAATATTTGAGATATTTGAATTCTATTTGTGGCAATCTCTTAGGTTAGAGAGGTAACCTAAAAAAGCAGAGGTTATTTTTAACATGTGGGGGGGCGTTGCTAAAAAATTTCAAATGGAATATCCAGCCTTGTGATATTTCATTTTAAACGTCTGTGAGTCAAGAAAGGACATAAAGAAAATTTAATTCTTACCTCGCAAAACAAAATGGCGGCCAAAATACTTATTTTATTTACGAAGGTAGATAGTACGGAAGATCGATTCAAAAGGCAAAAAAACATTAAACAAACAAAAGACAACACAGTGCAAACATCGTTAGTGAAACCTGATATGGTAGAGTGGAGATTATACCAACTCACCACCAAAGATCACTAGCCACTAGACCTAACAGCGCTAGTATATCCACACTAAGTACACTAACTAAAAGTTCAGGAAAGAGTTTATAAATAATTTATGAAAGTTACAATTCCGACTGGGGATATAATATTAGCATACTGCCGACTAAAGTTCACTAATGCGGCAAATTAAAAGACAGAATCCTAGATTACACAACGCTCGTCTAAGGTTGTAATTGAATATTCTTTTCTTATCTGTTTATCTTGCAGGGAAGCCCAATTATGGAATAGTTTGGCAGACAAGGGCGGTTTCATAGCTCTCTTGGGAGTGTTGCTCAGCCCTTCTGGGTTGCATTTTGAGAATGATATATTAGGAATTTTTCACGGCACGTAAAATGTGTTTGGATATGAGGAAATACAAAACGTGTTGTGTTCAGTTGGTTTAGAAGAATAAACTGTACAAAATAATTGCACTAACTTTCTCTACCAAATATATTCGCTCACATTTCCTCGAAAAGTCTATTCTGTCACTTAAACTAAACGTAATTTGATTGAAGTTAAAGTGTTCAATGTTCCTTTTTATATTTAGAAGAAAAGTATACCAAGTTATAATTTTACGCCTGTAAGTCGTAAACAGTCTACATAGACAAGACGTGGAATCCTATATATTTCAAACTTTGCATTTATATTCTTTGTGTTGTACCATATGTAGAGAAAATATAGCAATGTAACAAAACAATAACCTTGGGGTTGTTATCAGGTAAAAACTATCGAGTTAAAATGCTTTTTGGGATAATATTATGTGTGGGATATAAAAAAATAAATCTAGAAATTTTTTTAATTACGAGTATGTATATCATAGGCGTGACCTTTAACTTGCGTGACCTATATAACTCAGAAAAAAAATTGGGTTTGAAATTAAATTTTAGTGCGAAATCATATATAATAGTTTTTTTTTCTGATGAATACAATTTAATTTAACCACACAATGAGAGATACATAGAGTATAAATTTTTTAAGCAATTTTTGTGAGATGTGAGAACACTTTAATAGCTTTTCAAAAATCCATTGCATTTTCATTGGTTTCTCTTTATTAAGGTCCGTAGGTCCAAGGAAAATATAGCGGTAACCAAAAAAAATACCTCAGGACAAAAATTATCTAGTTGAAAAATTTTATTTTTTTTAAATATTATGTGTGGGGTATCAAATAAAACTAGAAGTATTCTGATTACAAGTATGTGTGTTTATTTGACAAGTTCAGTATAACAAACACACAGAACACAATTCTCATAAAAAAATACGCCTAAGTATTAGACGCGTTTCAACGACAAGGTCGTCCTACTACAACTACTACAGTTGTGGTTTGGTTGGTGTAGCTGGTGTATCACTGAGGAGGACGACCTTGTCGTTGAAACGCGTCTAATACTTAGGCGTATTTGTTTATGAGAATTGTGTTCTATGTGTTTGTTATACTGTATAGTTTTTCTCATAAGTCAAGCTCCACATTTGATATTTGACAAGTTAATTAATATGTAGGCGCTATACAGCTTAAAAGACTTCGATTTTATAAAAATAGCTGTCCCTATATGCCTAATATGCCTACGAGAACCTAAGTTTTTGCACACTTCATTCTTTTTCCTTGACACTTTTTTTTTTCCCCCCATAATGATTTCTCCACATTGGTTTAAGTTGATAATCTTTACAAATATTTGAATGAAATCGGTAGAGACGTATTTGAAATTTTTTCTTTTTTAATAAAATGGACTATATTTTGTTTTATTACCGACAACTTTCTAATCTTCATTGTTTAGCAAGATAGTGAGTAATGCCATTTTATTTGGGCCTTTAGAGGCTATAATTTTGCAAATTATCAAAATTGTTACAGTCGGTTAAAAAAAAAAAGAAAGAAATGTTATTGATTATTTTTCCTCTTTGAGAAGAGTTTATAGCACAGATATCATTAGAAGAAACATTTTTGTGGCTCAGGGAACCTCACAAGAGTTGTTTCCGTGAAAAACTCGACATTAATGTTTCCTATCACATAACTTTCTTTAAACTACCTCTATGACAGAAAATAATAATGTATTTATACATTAAAATAACAAATTCGTAATGCGTTTTGTTTTACATTTCTTCACCGTTTCCCGGTTATTTATTGTTAATAAAAAGTTTTTTAATAACTGAAAAACTCTGTTGTTTTTTACTGAAACAAACAACCTTCAGAAGATCACTGTAGTTTAGGGATCATGGAGGAACGTTAAATCACTATCTCTCTTAACAGTATTTCTTGACCAACTCTTGTTCACTTCCGAGTCGAATGCTATTAGAGTATTCCAGAGAGAGAGAGAGAGAGAGAGAGAGGGGGGGGTTAAATAATGTCTGGAAATTATTAAGTTTTAATCTACAACTTTGATTCAATGTCTGTGTCAAAACCCACTGGAGGTTTGGGGGCGAGCGAAGCGAATATTTTTCCTAATAATACAATTTTACCTTAAAATAGACCAAATATCCAACTAACCAAACTTAGAACATATTGAGTCACGTCTCTCATCTGAGAAGATTCTAAAAAAAATGAACACATTTAATAAACCCCCCTCCTCCCTCTCCCTCGAATATTCTAATAGGATCCGAGTCGGAAGTGAACAAGAGTTGGTCAAGAAATCCTGTTAAGAGAGATGAAAGATCGGGATTTAACCCAAGATTCTTTAGAAAGACGCATAGATCCAGCCAGGTTCCTTCATGATCATTAAACTACAGTGATCTTGTGAGGGTTGTTTGTTTCAGTTATTAAAAACATTTTATGTGCAGGTGACAACTGAGGATGACGAGTTAGCCATTGAAACGTCGGCGTTGTCTTAAAGTGTTTACCGTGTAAAGGTGCGTTTCCTTTCATGTGATATTGAAGTTACAAGTGTTGCTATTTTTAAGTGAAGATACTGTATCTTGTATAACGTTGTAAAAAATATTAATTTGTGTATTATTGTACATTGTTTGTTAATAATTATTATTTCTGTTGTTTGCAGGTAAGTGGGTTTGAATCCGACTACTGTTCTGTAAGTTTAACTTTTTACGTTATTTATAAAATACTAAAATGGCCGCCGTTAGTTTCGATACATAATAGTCTTTCAAAAGAGAAGCAATTGATAACAAAAGGTATTCATGGAAATATTCTCAGATTAACAATATCTTAATTAAAATAATAAACAATTAGCTGTAAATAAAACTAAAAATAATTAACTGATTACACACTTTAACTTAGATAATATTGAAAAGAAGAAAAAATTATACTTTTGTGCTTTGCCTTTTCTTTAAACAAAAAAAAATAATAATAAAAATTATTCAAGTATAAAATTATAAAAATTGAATATGTAAATAATTAAAGGAAATTTTAGGTACCTCTTTGGGAAAGAGGCACCATATTGTGATGAGTTTATTATTGATTGCCCTGCATTTCAGTAGTTTAATCAATAGCTGATGTTGATCTTTTTTCTTGCATCCGTCGAACCTATGTATGTAGATGATTTCTATTTTCTGTTTAATATAATAAAATTAAAATATATAAAATTAGCTGATAGCCTGAGTTGCACCTGCAGATAGTTCAGATAGTTTTATAAAGTTTTATTTATTTATTTTTTTTTTTTTAGCACAACCCTAATGGTGGTGCTATGGAAACAAATTATGCCCAAATACAGCAACACGCCAATTTTGATAAAAATCTATCCATAAATAACAATGATATGATACTTGCTTTAGGGGAAAAAACACCTTTGGAGAGTAACATTTTCAAAACCCTTTCTTAGTACGCATCTACAGACATACCCCAAACCATATTAAAAAATTCATAGCTCTAAGCTTCTTGGATCCAGAGATATGCTTTAGGGGTAAAAAACACCCTTGGTGTGTAACATTTTCAAAACCTTTTCTTAGTACGCGTCTACAGACCTACCTCAAACCATGTTAAAAAATTCATAGCTTTAGGCTTCTTGGATCCAGAGATGTACTTTAGGGGTAAGAAACACCCTTGGAGTGGAACATTTTCAAAACCCTTTCTTAGTACGCGTCTACAGACCTACCCCATACCATATTAAAAAATTCATAGCTCTAAGCTTCTTGGATCCAGAGATATGCTTTAGGGGTAAAAAACACCCTTGGAGTAGAACATTTTCAAAACCCTTTCTTAGTACGCGTCTACTGACCTACCTCAAACCATGATATATAATTCATAGCTCTAGGCTTCTTGGGTCCAGAGATTTCGTGATCAGTCAGTGGGTTTTGACTTATATTATAATATATAATTTATAGGCATATTATATATTATAGATTACAAAACAGGACATATCTCCACTTAAAATTACACAAGCACAGAAACATACATTTAAAGTGAAATCTTTTTGAACATTTATAATCCATCATGAAATAATACAAAATAAAAGGTTCACACGACTAAAACCACACAACTCCGTAGGTATAGGGACAGTTATTTTTATAAAGTGGAAGTTTTTTAAGCGGCAGTTTAAGTTGTACAGATAGACACGCGGGTGAAATTGAAAAAGTGCTCGGTTTTACCTACAGACTCTAATGAAGAGAAATGAATGGAAATTCAATCCATCTTTTAATGGCCAATGTTTGTTAATGACTATTGTTTAATGAATTGTTTGTCTCACATCTCACAGAAACTGCTTTTAAAACTTATACGTCAAACATTTCTTATTGTGTTTCTAAATTAATTTGTATTCGTCATACAAACTATAATATATGATTTCAAACTGCAATATAATTTCAAATCCAAAAAAAAATTAAGATTTGTAGGTCACGCCGTATTCAAATTAGAGGGAAGACAAGATATCTAACACTTTAAATCTGGTCTAGCGCCAACATATTAATTTTTCGTCTAATAAATTCGTAATCAGAATAACTTCTAATTTTGTTTCATACCCCAAATATAATATTTACGAAAAATTTCAACTCAATTTTTTGAACATTAACTCAACGTCTTTTTTTTTTTTTTTTGTTGCCGCTATATTTTTTCCTATATGTGGGATAATACAAAGAATATACATTCATAGTGTGAAATACATAGGATTTATAGTATTTCCTATATGATACTATAGAAGACTTTGTCTGTGAAGACTGGTTACGACTTAGAGATAAATGGACAGACACTCGTGTGAACTTATAAAAGTCCTAGGTTTTACTTGTGGACCCTACAAAAGCCAGTATTTTATGTATAAAAACAGTAGTGGCAATTTAAAACAAATCATCAACCTTTTCCATTTTTATGAGCCATTTCTTAAATAATTACTTGTGAATTGTCTTTTTTTTTTTATCTGTGGTTTTATATATTTTATCGGGATTAAAAATCATCACATTTTACAAAAGTTTTATCGTAATTGCGTGCTCCAATTTTGAGATATTTGAAATTTGAGTTTTGTTTTAGTTTATTTTGTTGCAATTTTTTTCAATGGCGAGCATTGCGTTTTGAGCTTTTATAACACACATTTTAGTTAAATTCCAACAAAATCATTACAACTATTTTTAAGTTTTGTCTTCTGACAACTTGCTTGATTAAGTGTACGGATGTATAAGAAAGCCTGTCCAATGTTATACACAGTTTATTTTTGCATTGACACAGCACTAATTCGATCCTACAATAACATCTACAATTGAAGACTTGTCACATCTTTGACGTCATCTCCGCCATTTTTCTATTTATTTAATAAATTATTTTTTCTGCAAGAACAAATCCAGACGCTGAATATTTAAATGCAAACATTTTGGTATATAAACAAATTCAAAGGGTTTCGGGGTTGGGTGTGAGTTGAATATCTCGTTTGTTTACCTCGATGATTTCTATTGAGTGAAGAACGGGTTCTGGCGTTGTACAGATGAAGGAATTTTAACTTCTCGTTTTAAATATTTCATTAATTTTAATGTTTTCAAAGAAAACTAAGGGAATGCTTACTTGTGTCTTTTCATTTCTAAAAAGGTTTAAGAGTATTTAGTTTTTATATATTTGAAATATATTAATTAAAATTATCTGAGTAGAAACTGTTCTACTCGCTACTTTTCTTTAGAGATTTGACATAACATAACCTCAATATTAATGTTGATTTATTTTTTGTAAATCAGCTGTTATTGTTTAAGTTTTGTTAAATTGTTACTTGTCGTTCTGATCAACTTTTACTATTCAGGTATACTGTAGTGATAACCTCAGGGGCTTACTATGTTGGTACGGACTTAGCAATCCCAATAGTGCCTAGCTGAATTTACTCGTTTTTCACGTAGTCTTGAGTTCCTATCAGATCTCTCTTGACCAATTCTTCTTCTCTTCCGACCCTGACGCTATTAGAGTAGTCGAGAGATAGGGGTTTATCTTTATACTATGTGAGATTAGATTTTGTGGAGAGGTTATGGGGTTGGGATCGGTCCCAGTCACCACGACCAGCTGTTAAGCCTCCTTATTCTAGCCCAGTAGCTTAGTCCTGTTTACGAGTTTCAGTCGTCCACTCACTACCTCGTCCAATGAGAGTTCATCAGGAGTGAGGAAGCCAAAAACTCTACGCCTCTTATTTCCAAGTGCGTTAGAATAAAAGATTATGTGGCATGCGATCTCCTCTCCTGTTCCGCACAGTTTGGCTATGATATGCTCCTATTCTGTGTAAGTGCGCTCTCAGATCAGTACCCCGTGATAAGTCCCGCGATTTGCCCCCTATTCAAGGTCAATAGTGTTATTCCAGGTCTGCCTAGATTAACTTCTCTTAGTAGTAACTTGCTATGGAAGTACCCCCTTAACGCCATCCCGTCTTTGCTGGTGTTTTCTCTGAACTCTTTGTGGCCATCTTGGCCTGACATATAGATATTCCTACCACCGGGTCTGGTCCCACAACTCTGATGCAGTCAGTCAATTTATCTACCTCTTCTTTTCCCTCAATTCCCTTGTGCCATGGTACCCAATGCAAAGTTACCCGATTTTTCAGAAATAGAGCGTTGACGTTCCCAGACCAAACTGGGTTTTTATATTGGTGCCAGCAAGTGCTTCAATTGCCTCTTGACTGTCGGTGTAGATATGGATGCAGGACTGCATCTCAAGTTCTTCTGAACGTTGTTATTTATTTCCATCAACCTGTAAAACTCTACCATACCAAAGGAATAGAACGCTTCAACCCCGGTCTCAGCCCATATACCCCAGCACCAGTTTCTTCCTTCGTTTTGAAACCATCGGTGAACCACACCAGGTTTTGCATACTACATGAACTTCCTCCCCATGAGGTAGCCTTGCTTCGGCGTCTGGATAACCTCATTCTGATGCACGCCAGAATTACGGGAACAATCGGCCATCCGATTCTATTCTGAGTTTAGGTACCGATAGGATAGACAACAGATACCCGTTTTCGAAACCCTTTAAAGTCTAACTGAGATCGTTTTTCCGATAAATATCTGTTTTGATGTCACCTTCAGAAACTAAAATACTGTTTAAATATCTCCTTTAGTAAACTTGCCTTCTGATCAACCGTCCTTTCACATCTTTCTACTTTGTTGTTGTCCCTCATATCGATCTTAGTTGTCTGTTATTTCACTATCCTGATGATGCCTTACGTCGAAACCTAAGTAAAATTCTGGAGTTTCATCAAGTAGCCTACCTACGTCTGGTTTTAAAATTGTATAGTATACGTAAATTTGGTTGTTGTATTGTGACGGATTGTCCATAATTAGTTATGTAGTTTTTGAGACATTTGTGTATACGAAGTTTCGAGAGTAAGGATCAATTCTCCTTAACAAGTGAACACCTAAAGTAGCTTAGGATTATGTTGAAACGTAAAACTGTAACCTAAGAATGGATTCGGCATGAACCATTGAAATAACCAACGTGATAAAATATATATATATATATATAGGAACATGAAACTTATTAAAGGAGACTATAGTGTGCTCATATACCTTATTAGAATTATTTTTAAATAAATTGTAAATATCAATAAATTGAATATCTTGTGTGTTATTCGACTTATAATACACTAAATTTAATAAAAAATTATCAATTTCCATTCTGCATTTAATGGTAAGAACCCCACATCTCTACGACGACAAATAAAATTTGATTTTAACTTCCCAAAAAAATGTCATATTCATACAGTTAAAAGATACGGCAGGACATAGTCACCGACACGAGCACGAGCGTAGCGAGTACATATGTTCGAGGCCTGCCAGTCTTAGAAACTGTTTAAAACAAACTTACCCTATTGTTACCCCCCTCTCTTGATCTAACAATTAAACGGTAGTTTTGGGTATTGCGTTTGGTAGATCTGATTGTATTAAAATGTGGGTAAGCACCATGATGGGACCGATTAACTTGTACTGTACTCTAATAATCAGGTAAACAGATACTTTCGAATCACCCTGTACCTAACCCTAATGAATCACAAACTGTATAACTGGATTAATATACACCCCGTGTTTAATTTCTTGAACAACATATACATTTTTGGCAAAGCACTGTTGAAAGGGTCGCACATTAATTTCACTACATAAACACACACATCTCCGACGATGGCTAATTACGACTTAATTATGACAAATGACTCCGAGGTGTTTGATAAATGTGTTTAATTATGTGCATACATATTAGCTCACGAGTGAACCCACAATATGTGCCCTTTCATTGCTTCTAGGGTTTCCTTCGTTTAATGGCGTAAAACACGACTGTGAAAAAAATTGATAGAGTGTTTTTTTCATTCATTGCCATGTTAAGAAGTCTAATTGAACATGTTGATTTAAATCTAACCTATTGTAATTACTTGAAGTTATTTTATTGTTATTTGTGTAGGTTCCATTTCTTTGTACTAACTCCAAATGTCAATCTGCAAATAATGAGTTATGTTAAAATCTAGGAAATATTAAATTGTAAAAACTCTCTAAAAAGGCGATCAAATTTTGTTTAAAATGATTTCTGCGTTTATTCTGTATCGATTGGTAACCATTTGAGACAGCAATTTTACATTAAGCTCTTGCCTATGATGTTTAATTAATTATTGCCATTGTTATTTCACGTTTACTTTCCTATAGACACATGGATAGAGAAAGTTATATGTTGGGTCGGAGAAGTGATGTCGAGTTTGTTTAGGGTGTGAGTTTGAGGTCCTGAGTTCAAAAAATTGATGTCTCTCGTTTCTACAGTCGAAACGTCTGAACGCCCTGTTTAACAAATAGTTCGTGGAGGAACAAATTCGTTCTAATTAAATAAATGTTGTAGCTCAATATTGTAGGAAAATATTAAAATGGATTTTAAAATTTGTATTTGCTAATTTTCACTAACAAAATATGATTATAACTCGGGCATTATTGCACCTATTCAAAAATTTATATTCAGTTGTAGCTGAATATTGTAAGAAAATATTAAAATGGATTTGAAAATTTCTATTTGCTAATTTTCACTAACAAAATATGATTACAACTCGGGCATTATTGCACCTATTCAAAAATTTATATTCAGTTGTAGCTGAATATTGTAGGAAAATATTAAAATGGATTTGAAAATTTGTATTTGCTAATTTTCACTAACAAAATATGATTATAACTCGGGCAGTATTGCACCTCTTCAAAAATTTATATTCAGTTGTAGCTGAGTATTGTAAGAAAATATTAAAATGGATTTGAAAATTTGTATTTTCTAATTTCCACCAACAAAATATGACTAAATAACTCGGGCAGTATTGCACCTCTTCAAAAATTTATATTCAGTTGTAGCTGAATATTGTAAGAAAATATTAAAATGGATTTGAAAATTTCTATTTGTTAATTTTCACTAACAAAATATGATTATAACTCGGGCAGTATTGCACCTCTTCAAATATTTATATTCAGTTGTAGCTGAATATTGTAGGAAAATATTAAAATGGATTTGAAAATTTGTATTTGCTAATTTTCACTAACAAAATATGATTATAACTCGGGCAGTATTGCACCTATTCAAATAATAGGTCTATATATTGCACCTAGGTTCTAAATAGGTACCATCTTTATCTCTGAAAAAATATCTGTTGCAATTGAAAATATTAAGAAAACTCTCGAATTTCAAAAAATGTTTCCACTTACAATTTGCAGTTAAATGATTATCTGTACATTTGAGAAATGTGTCGAAAAAATGTAGATTTTTCTTAACCACCAGTAAAGGGTTATAACTTGAAAACTAACACATCGATTTCAAAACTATGTACGAAACTTATACTATATTAGTTACTTTAAAGTATTGGCATTGTATTTTTTTTTTTTTTAATCGTAAAATATGACGAAAATTTGGACACTTGTAGACAAATATTGTTATAACTTGGGAACTAATTTTAATCAAACATCGACTAAAACCTAACCTAACCAAATCAAACCGAATAGTGTACCTGCATAGGAAACAAAAACTGTGTAAAAATCGAATCAGCTGTTCACAGTTATACTTTTATAGGCACACAGACGTTGCGTAGAAATAACCTATAACTACTCCTACAAAGTACAACCTATCAAGATACGTTTGTAGATAAATTCACTACACTCGATTTTACCAAAAATATTTCAAAAATATTGAAACCGTTTACGAAACTCTCCAGCGTTTCTTGTTTCTGTGCGTACCATTGCGGTTGATTTATGCAAGGCTCACTTAAAGCTAAGATTTATAAAGCAAAGAGAAAAGGGTTGCAAGGATTATGTTCTGAGCCTTGTCAAAAAGTATATTCTCGTTTCAAAGGATACAATAATAATTTTGGTGTCCTAATTTAAATAAATTTAAATTTATGAATATGTTTTTTACTTTCAAACCGCTACGTGAAGTATCGTCGGAGCCGGAAAAAAAAAGTAGTGTTAATAATTATAAGACAGTATGAGATGTGCAGAGCATTTTAATATGTTTTCATTAAATTTAAATCCTTTGTTACAAGTTTTATATTTGTTTATTTCCAGATAATTTAGTGTCCTGTAAAACATCCCCTTTCATGATTGTTCACGGTATTTTTGACAATTGTGTGTATTCCTTTTGTAACTTAGATGGAAAATCGATTCATCACTGAAGATATGTTTGCAATGAAATCCGGGTCTTCATCCGATTGATGTAACATTTCTGCACAAACATCCTTACGATCTATCAGTTTCGTTTAGTTCTTTCACCATTGTTATCAATCTGTATGGTTTGAGATGCAAACGCTTTCTCAACACGCGTCAAACAGTCCCACGTGTAACGCCCAGCTCGTTGGTTTGATTTTGCAAGACTGTTAACAAAGGTCTACCTCACTTGCTCTAGTCAGAGACACAGCAATTATCTTACCACAGTTCAGATAATTTGTTCAGTAAATCGAAAACAAATAACTTTATGCTTCATCTATTTTAAATGATTGTTTTTAAATGGTGGCATAACCTAATAGGCCGCATCCACACTCTTTCCAAAAATTCAATCGTCAGTTTCTCACTTGTCAATTCCGAAGTACTTAGCTGGATCTACACTTCTTCGTGTAACCTTTGGTGAGATATCTTCCTTTCATCTTGCCTATCAGGTCTGTTACCAACTCTTGTTCTCATCACACCTTTACACTATTAGATTATTGGTGGATCAGAGGGTTTCTATTTATCCACTTGTTTCTTTTTCGAGACGACGATCTAAAAGTTTTCACTTTTACACAAAAACAATCATTTTCAATTAAATATATTTATAATTTTTTTGGTAAAATTAACAAGTTAAAAAAAACTGCATATGTGTTTTTATAATTTTGTGTGGAATGCATACCATGATAAATAAACCCCAATAATATTTCTAACGTTGGTGAATACTAGTCAAAAAAATACTGGGTCTTTATTTCTATACTGATACCCAAGTTCATAAGAACTGAGTGGCAGACACTAGCGAAGCGAGTGGAGGTTCTAGTAATGAACAAGTTCCATCAAACCTTAATTTAAAGAAAATCAACTGAATCTACCACGATTCTGAGACCAGAAAAAGCGTCATTTCCCGACTCTAACGAAGCGAATGCAACTTAAATTTAGAAACGTGGCATCGTTCCGTCCTGCCAAGTAACAAAAGTACGTACAGCGTTTGTCCTTCACAGAGAAAGTCAGCGCAATGTGTTGTGGACCATTCTCTTGTCTAGAACTTGCATAGAAGACGTTATTGTTCGAAGCGTCATGTCACTTTCACTGCAGTTTCTTGCCGATCAAGGATATGACGACGTGAAAAGATCTGTGCAGCTGATATTTAAGAATAGTTATTAGGTAAAATTATTAAAAAAACTATCAAATATAATGGTTATTCTAAGTCCTAAGATATTGTGAAATATATCAAAAAGTGTCGCAATGGCTGGACAAAATGCATAGTTCATTAACCTGGCAAGGTATTTAAACCCACCATGACCTGAAAGAAAGGTCAATCATAATTGAATGGTGATAGCCGGAGTCTTGGCTCGTCGGTTGACCAAGAGCATTGGTCAGT
Source organism: Aphrophora alni (assembly GCA_963513935.1). NCBI lineage: Eukaryota > Metazoa > Arthropoda > Insecta > Hemiptera > Aphrophoridae > Aphrophora > Aphrophora alni. The sequence continues at coordinate 158,345,787 of OY740766.1, read as the reverse complement.
CATTATTGAAGAGACCAACAGTGATAGCCGGAGGTTCTGCTCGTCGGTTGACCAAGAGCATTGGTTAGTCATTATGGAAAAGACCAACAGTGACAGCTGGAGGTTCTGCTCGTCGGTTGACCAAGAGCATTGGTCAGTCATTATTGAAGAGACCAACAGTGATAGCCGGAGGTTCTGCTCGTCGGTTGACCAAGAGCATTGTTTAGTCATTATTGAAGAGACCAACAGTGACAGCCGGAGGCTCTGTTAGATGGTTGACCAAGAGCATTGGACAGTCATTATTGAAGAGACGAACAGTGACAGCTGGAGGTTCTGCTCGTCGGTTGACCAAGAGCATTGGTCAGTCATTATTGAAGAGACCAACAGTGATAGCCGGAGGTTCTGCTCGTCGGTTGACCAAGAGCATTGGTCAGTCATTATTGAAGAGACCAACAGTGACAGCTGGAGGTTCTGCTCGTCGGTTGACCAAGAGCATTGGTCAGTCATTATTGAAGAGACCAACAGTGACAGCTGGAGGTTCTGCTCGTCGGTTGACCAAGAGCATTGGTTAGTCATTATTGAAGAGACCAACAGTGACAGCTGGAGGTTCTGCTCGTCGGTTGACCAAGAGCATTGGTCAGTCATTATTGAAGAGACCAACAGTGACAGCTGGAGGTTCTGCTCGTCGGTTGACCAAGAGCATTGGTCAGTCATTATTGAAGAGACCAACAGTGACAGCCGGAGGCTCTGCTCGTCGGTTGACCAAGGGTATTGGTCAGTCATTATTGAAGAGACAAACAGTGACAGCCGGAGGATCTACTCGTCGGTTGACCAAGAGCATTGGTCAGTCATTATTGAAGAGACGAACAGTGACAGCTGGAGGTTCTACTCGTCGGTTGACCAAGAGCATTGGTCAGTCATTATTGAAGAGACCAACAGTGACAGCCGGAGGCTCTGCTCGTCGGTTGACCAAGAGCATTGTTTAGTCATTATTGAAGAGACCAACAGTGACAGCCGGAGGCTCTGCTCGTCGGTTGACCAAGAGTATTGGTCAGTCATTATTGAAGAGACCAACAGTGATAGCCGGAGGTTCTGCTCGTCGGTTGACCAAGAGCATTGGTTAGTCATTATTGAAGAGACCAACAGTCACAGCCGGAGGATCTACTCGTAGGTTGACCAAGAGCATTGGTCAGTCATTATTGAAGAGACAAACAGTGACAGCCGGAGGCTCTGCTCGTCGGTTGACCAAGAGCATTGTTTAGTCATTATTGAAGAGACCAATAGTGACAGCCGGAGGCTCTGCTCGTCGGTTGACCAAGAGTATTGGTCAGTCATTATTGAAGAGACCAACAGTGATAGCCGGAGGTTCTGCTCGTCGGTTGACCAAGAGCATTGGTTAGTCATTATTGAAGAGACCAACAGTCACAGCCGGAGGATCTACTCGTAGGTTGACCAAGAGCATTGGTCAGTCATTATTGAAGAGACAAACAGTGACAGCCGGAGAATCTACTCGTCGGTTGACCAAGAGTATTGGTCAGTCGTTATTGAAGAGACCAACAGTCACAGCCGGAGGTTCTGCTCGTCGGTTGACCAAGAGCATTGTTGAAGAGACCAACAGTGACAGCCGGAGGTTCTGCTCGTCGGTTGACCAAGTGTATTGGTCAGTCATTATTGAAGAGACGAACAGTGACAGCTGGAGGTTCTACTCGTCGGTTGACCAAGAGCATTGGTCAGTCATTATTGAAGAGACCAACAGTGACAGCTGGAGGTTCTACTCGTCGGTTGACCAAGAGTATTTTTCAGTCGTTATTGAAGAGACCAACAGTGACAGCCGGAGGTTCTGCTCGTCGGTTGACCAAGAGTATTGGTCGGAACTATCAACGGGATTCATTAGAATCAGTTTTGAGATCATTACGGTCATAAACACGATAACTGGTACATGCAGAAATAGTGGTGACCAAACCGACAATGTATTCTTAAATGACTTTAATAAAATGAAGTAGACTCATTTAAATTTTGAATATTTCATAGTAATATTCAGCTTGCTCTATCTACTGACTGATTGATATGGTTTACAATAAAGAGGATGAAATATCAATAATGTATTTCACTAATATAACACGGACTTCTATATTTACTTTATTTAACCATAAATCGCTTTATTCTAAATAAACACCTCTCATTTATGATAAATGATATAAATTTCATTTGCCCAAAATTAGCTCTTTAAGAAGATTAATTCCTAACACAGCATTCACTGTCATTCAGACAAAACCTCAAATTTACAGTGGAAATTATGTGAAAATTAGTTCAAGATTTAATTTTCCTTTTAATGATACCCTGTCATTATTTTGTAAATTACCCTAACAGTTCCTAATTTTCTATTCTGACCTACAACATTTGTTCTTAACAAAGTCAATCCAATATGTCGTGGTCCATTCTTTCGTCCAACTTGTATAGAAGACAATATTGGTTGATCTTTACAATCGTTGCACACAATCGATATTTGTGTGCCAACAATATCACCCAAAAGTGTCGAAAGGATGTTGTGATTGTCCTTTAGAGAGAAAAATAAGAAGTTTTGTGTGTGTCAATAGCAACACAATAGACACTTGAGTCTGTCAAGAAATATTTACTTGGCACAAAACCAATTCCCTGTTGCTTCTGCTGCAAAACGTGGGGGGGGGGGGAGATACACCTATAGGTGTCGCGATAGACACTTTTACTGTCTCACATGTACACAGTGAAGTGGAGGTATTGTAAATCCTGAACCAAATAAATTTAAATGGATTTAAATAGATGTGTCCTGATAACGTCCTTTGTGGGATTTCCTGAATCGAAAATATGGATTTAAAATTATGTGGATTTGACTCTTTATTATTTACGATTATTACTTACGATTATTTATATTTTTGTGTCTTTTAATTTTTCAAAAAGCACTCAATAATAGTTATTTACATTATGTTTGTTGATTCATTGTTCTTATTTGAAGTTTAAAAGGACTTTTAAACCCCAACCCTGGCAAAGAAGACCTATGGCCTATTGTGCAACCTAAACCCTCCTCATTCTTCCTTGGCAGATTTGTCCCCCTTACGAGTTTAAGTAATCCACTAACTAGCTTCCAACGATAGTTCCCCAGGAATTTGGAATCCAAAAACCATTCGCATCTTATTGATCAGAGCCCCTCACAATTGAAAATTATGTGATCTGCGGTCTCATCATCCTTCCCTCAGAGTCTACACACAGTTTCGTCCTGATAGGCTCCTATCCTGTGCAAATGCACTCTCGGACCACAAAGTCACGTAATAAGTTCCATAATTGTCCGAGTTGTCCCCTATCTCGAGTCATTGTTGTCCTTTCAGGACTACCTGATGGGATGTCCTTAATTAATAATTTACTACGGTTGTGCCCATTAAGGCTTTTCCATCTTTGTTGGTGTTTTCATGAACCCATCTTGGCCAGAATTACGGATATTGCTACAGCTCATTCAGGTGCTACTAACTCTGATGCAGAGCCCTGTTTAGCTAGTTTGTCAGCCTTTTCATTACCCTCAACTACCTTATACCCCAGCACCCAGTGCAAACTTACCCCGTTTTCCTGGGATAAAGCATTGAAGTTCTCTCGTCATCCCCCCACACCATATTTATTGTATTGCCTGACTATCTGTATATGTGTGGATACGATGTCCCGCCTCAATTTCTCCTGTATACGTCAAACTATCATCTGCTACAGTGCTCCTTTACAAGTGGACCGAAATGATCAAATTTCGTATCTGAGTATATTTTGGTCACATCCCGAGACCTTTTTAATAATGATTAAACTTTGTCGGTATCTACCACAAGTTTAAAACTCAAAATTACCCATTTTTCTAAATTGACTGTAAGGATTTCGGTCAAATGTGTCAAGATCCAAAGATTTTAACACAACATATTGTTCGCATTACACAAAAAAAATTCCGGTTCATAAATTTTAGGTAAAACAACCAAACAAATCGCATATGGAGCTACCAGAAAGGAAACTAATATCTCAAAATCCACTATACTGATTTTGTTTAATTTTGGTTAAATATAAAAATGAAAAACTCAAAACAGTTTATCAAATCTCAAAAAAAATAAATTACTATTCAGGAATAATCTGGTCCGTTGTTCTAATTTATTCGAAGGGTCTGTTCAAGGGAAGCTTAGTTCCATTTGTTGATGACACTGCCTTGTTCTATAAAACAGAGACAGTTAGGTTAGGTTAGGTATTCTGTCCTGGTGGTTTAACCAAAATTTTTGTGTATGAATCCAAAAACAAAGTACACAATATTTAATATAATCAAACACATTCATTTCTATCTCCCATAAAATATCACGAAACTTCCTGCTGTTTACAAAATTGTACTTGCACTCAGGGCAAGTAAGATAAACAAGATATTTAGTTTTTATGTTGACGCGAAGATGAAATGAAATATCTGTGTCAACTACCTCATGAATGAATTCATCAAATATGTCAGAATATTTTATATGTTAACAAATATGTGTAATCATCAAGTCTTAAAAATTATTTATTGGGCTATGGTTAATTCAAAATATTAATATTGGTATGGGGAGGTCCTTACTTAAATACAACCAGACGATTGATCTTACTTCAAAAGAACTTTATTAGAATAATGTCTCATAAGAGCAGATTTTAGAAATTTATAAAGTATTACAAATATTTTTTTTTTGAAAGGAGTGGAACTGATGTTGGAAGTAGGGATCCCAAAACAATTTCACTTAGAAATAAAATAAATGGTTTAGCACCAAAACTTTTCAATTCCTTACCTGTCCATATTAAAACTTGTTCAAATAGAAATACATTCAAATAACTGATCCGAGAATATTTTCAGGAACTAGATAATGTACAGTTTTAGTTGATTTATTTTTCTTAAACTGTGTTTTTGCACCGATTATTTTGATAAAAATCTGTATTCCCATGACTATGAGCAGGTTTCTGCCACTAACTGTCTCCTGGAAATATATCCGCTAATGAAATTCTTGAAATATTATTTTATTTTTATTTTCCAGACTTTTAGACAAAAATTATGCATGATGGGCTAAAAATGTATGTCAATTATTTTACTTATCCATCCTAATTGAGGTCCCCTTTAGTCAAGAAAGTGTTTTCTTGGAATCATGTTTGTCGTGTGCCTCACATTTCAAACGCATTTTCTTCAACACCAAATTTCAGGGTAGCTGTATAAATTACAATATTACGATTTTTCAAAATCGGCTTGAGCTATTTTAATCAAATTTTGTTTTAATAAGTGCCAAATAAAACAAACTGTCCAAATATACAGGTTCATGAGTTACCAGTAAAAAACTTTAAAATCGGTTAGGGGGGGCAGTTATAGAATACTTCATTTTTCAAATCGGCTCTGCAAATTTTGTTAAAATTTTAGTTAATCCATGACCCGACTCAGGTGTAAAAATGAGAGGAAAAAAATATATTACGGTTCAAGAATAATTAGGGGGGGGGAATTAACTTGACAGCTGTTATTTTAATCGAATACGTCTTACGCTGAGGTTTATGGCACAAGCGAAGCAAGTTTAGACCTTTATTTTTCACATTCTGCGGGAATGATTCTTTTTTGACAACTTAACGTAATTGTATTTTTTCAACGATTAATTTTGGTTCGTTTTTATTTGGTTTTAGTGGAAAAATTTGTGCGTTGTTTTTGCACCATTTATTTTTCTAAAAAAAAATTTATTATTGCTCCTAAATTTTTGTCAAATGAGTGTAAACGTTCCTGAAACGTTTCTTGTCAGATCTAAAATTGTACATTATTTTGTGCAAGTTATATTTTGAACATTTTTCTACTCAGCTTGTTATGCAAATCTCATCTAATGACCGTCAGAGAACTTTTTTTTTCAACTTATCAAAGTTATATAATTGACGCCTGCTTTCTGACTCTCTCACTCTCTCCTCTTCGTTAACGCCAATTATCACAAAAACAGTCAAATTTCAACTCTTCTAATTTTCACCTCACATCTCACCTTGTGCCTTGGAACTTCAATCCTTGAAGCAAGCGTTTATCAAATCACAACTAACGCCTGATCCATTTATTACAAGAATCAACATAAGTTCAGAGCAAAGTCGTATTGCGGAAGAAATATATCCTGAACTGACAGAATCGGGGCAGAGTCAATAGACACGAAAACAATCGTCTCTTCAGACTGTGCCGTATCGGAAATTTAAAATCTAGAAATTTAATTTATATGTAAGCGTTTAAATAGAATAAGTTACTTGTATGTTTAATACTAAAGCGTTATTCGCTATTGCTATTTGTAAATACCTGCTATTATAGATAATTAAAAAACTGTCGATGTAATAAAGCGATTTAATTTTTTTTTTTTAATAAATAAAGCTTGGACCAAAACTTTTTCCGTAGTGTCGACTGTATAAATCTTTTCTTTCTTTTTTCGGTAAAATTTACATTTTGAATAAAATTCCCATAGTATTGGATGATAAAATAATCTAAAATTTATTGTAAACTCGACAATCATGAGATCTACAAGAATAAGAAGTGTCGACTCTATGATGTTTAGCTATAGTGTCGACTATATGATGTTTAGCTATAGTGTCGACTATATGATGTTTAGCTATAGTTTCGACTATATGATGTTTAGCTATAGTGTCGACTCTATGATGTTTAGCTATAGTGTCGACTATACGATGTTTAGCTGAAGTGTCGACTCTATGATGTTTAGCTATACTGTCGACTTTGTAACTTTGATTTTTTTCATAAGGTTGACACTTTTAATAATATTTAATCATTTTGCGTGATGCATCGAATTAAGAAAGGCGCTGATAGGTCGACAAAAACAAAAAGTGTCAACACGAATGAAGCGTCGACTCTACAGGGTGGTTAAAAAATTACCACTCCTCTTATTTAAATTTAATTTGAATACCACTCCTTTTATTTGCGTAAATTCTTTAGGTGTACTCTTTAGGGAAAAAGCAAATATTTAAGTTATTTTTAATGTTGACTAGGGGATGAGGATTGCTCAATAATTTCAAACTGCACGTATAGGCTGTGATAACTCAATTTAAATGTCTCTGTGAGACAAGAATAATGACATAAAGAAAATTAAATTCTGACCATCGAAAACAAAATGGCTGCCAAAATAGTTATTTTATTTAAGAAGCTGGTACAGAAGATCAACTCAGAAAACAAGACAATCGAGTTTCCTAATGTTAGTTCACTACTTGAAATACAAAACCTCCTTGTTTTGTGGGGAAACTACCTAACCTAATCTAACCTAACCTAACTGTAAAAACATGTTTGAACAAAGACTGTACTACTGCATGTAGGTGTAGGAAAAATAATTTGAAATTTTAATTTGAGGTAAAAACACTTAATGTCATATACAAGGGGGAATTCACCGTACCAATCTATTTTCGTAAATAAAATACCTCTTTAGGCCGCCATTTTGTTTTGGGTGGTCAGAATTTAATTATCTTTGTCATTTTTCTTGTCTCACAGAGACATTTAAAATGACTTACCACAATTTTTACGTGCCATTTGAAATTTTTGAGTAACAATGCCTTAGTCCCCACACAATTAAAATAAACTAAATCTTTCCCTTTTTTGTTAGCCCCCCTCAACGAAAGAGGTTCTCGCAAACAGAATTCAAATATTTCAAAAAGTAAGAATAGTCAAAAGTTTATTTTCAACCACTCTGTATAATGCTTTTCTGTAGTGTAGACTTTGTAAATGTGTTTTTTAATTTTTATTAAATTCCACAATTTTTGAGTAACAAAAATCCTTCAAAATCTACATTTATTGTATTGAAAACGCAGTGGAAAAGTGACAGTCATTAAGATCGACAAGGATAAAAGTGTCGATAATAATCAATTTTTTTTTTTCAACATTATAAATCTTTATTCTTAAAACAGTATTTTTATTGTCTTGGATGTCATATCATCTCAAATTGAATATATCGATAATGCGCTAATAAGTCGACAGTCGTAAGATCGACACCGATAAAAAGTATCGAGTAAATTATCAATATGTCGACATTATTAATAATTTTAATACAAACAGAATAAACGACTTTCTAGGTTTGATTTTCGAATGTTTGACACGTTTAACAATATTTCATAGCTTTGGTCATACATTCATCTGCGTTTAGATGAGTTCCCATTAGACGACCAATAAAACTTTTCCCTTTACAACTCTTTTTGTTCCTTGTGGTGCTTAACACATCAGTCTGCACCTTTACATATCACACAAATATTATGGAATTTATTTATTAAGATGACATCGATGTTTCATTTTGGTATCTTAGGAACGAGAAGGTTACTAGAGATGGGATACAAAACGTTTTATTTTTGTACTTACAGGAAAATTAAATTAGGCCAAGCGCTGCTGGCCTACCCTTTACACAAACCGCCTGTATTCTTGAACTTCTTATACCAGTCGTAGTTGGACTGGAGCTTTATGATACGAGTTCTAAAAATATGTTGCACGACAGTAACAGAATGAGTTTATTCAAACTCGAACACACAAAAAGACTTCTCCGTTGAAGTATTGGTCTTTTTGTTGGTCAAAGAATATGATCAGCTGATTACATTGTTGACGAAAATCAGCTGTTGGAATTAAAACTTGAAGTCATTTAGTATCAATTAATTGATAACTAAAATAATGTATACCATGTTTTATAGATATATGAGAGTTTATTTTTCTTATTTTATACCTCTGTATTTTTTAAACAAGTACTGTATACCTCAAAATATACATTTCCATAACACACTTCCAATCGTAAAACTTATACAAAAATGTTAAACGTAAAAGAAATTGAAACAAAGCAAATAATTGAGACTGAGAACTACAAATATTGTCTGAACTTTTAAATAATGGTAACAAATTATTTTTTTTTGTATAATTAAGGTAAAAATTATCCAAAAACGAATAACCGGAATATATAATTAGAAAACTTTTATTAAATTTCCTCGAAATAAAAACACGTTACATAAAATTATTTTAAAACAACCTTCCAAGTCAGGTAGAAAAGAAACTTGTAACCCTTCAAGTGAAATAATTTTCGAGAATGCCTACGGTACAGTACATTTAGCATTAGCGAGTTTCTAGATTTAATAGCTGAACCCCCAACCCCCTCCCCGTACAACTCTGTGAAATACACCGGTAGCAGGGGGTGGGTAATACTACAGTAGCGGAAACTGCTATAAAAATATATATATTTGATTCTTCCCTTTAACGCCGACTCGGGGAAAATTGGCATTATGATATTTTATGGAGGTTGGGATGATAAACTACCCTTTTAAAGTGTTGTTTGTTTGGTATGCTTTTGTTCGTCTACGTGAGAAGGGGGATGTTTATTTGCGAATCAATTCGTGTGTTTTAACAATTTGTTTTGTGTTTTTTTGACAAAACTGTTGTTGGCACCGTGTCGCACGGTTTTTCGTTAATGCACACAATGAGAACTGTTTTGGATAAGCTGTTGTGGTTGCATTTATACATTGTTTTAAATGGAGACAATAACAGTATTTCATTCATGATGGGAAAAGTAGCGTTTTGTTTAATATATTCACTATTCAATGAATCACCAGTCACTGATTCACTTTTTTTAAATACGTGTACGAAAAAATAAATGTACGAAATCGTAATAATTACAGGTTTATATTTAAAGAATGAAACAAAAAATACAGTATTTAGTCTTCTACAATTTATTGAGTCTTGCCGACCATTGTGACAGCATTTACGAGGCAGATACACACACTAATGGTCTGCAAGTGTCAATAAATTTATTGTAGAATACTAAATAAGTTTTATTGTTTCTACAAAACAGATTCGGTTGATAATATAAATTATATTTAAAGTGTGTGTATTGCAAAATTAAAGAAGAATTGTATATTTTTAAATTGTTATTAAAGTTACAGAACATTGTTAAGAATAGAAATAATGTTTTTTTAATATTTTCCCCTTTTCGCTAAAATAAAAAAGAAGAAGATTTTGTCTGGTCTCTATTTCTCCCCAAATCTTTTGCAATATACCGGTAAAATAACACAAAAATCAGCCATAGGGCTGTTATAAAATACGTAATTTCTCAAACTCTGTTCTACCGATTTCGTTTAAATTTAATGAAGTATGAAGATTTAGTGATCCCATGTAAGCATAACAATATCATTGTCCAAGAATACTAGCCAAGTATTCAAGCCGCACAATAATAATAATTGTATACAGGGTGTCCCGTAAATAAACTGTCAAACATTGGGAAATGATTCTGTGGGTCAAGATAGAGAAAAAATTAAGAAAAAAATTTTAGTGTTTCAGATATTCCCCATTTTTTTTTTTTTTTTTTTTTTTACAAGCAATATTATAACTTTGGTTATAAAATATATTGAGATCATATTAAATTTGTTATACGCAATTTGTATGCTACATTTTATAACTGTCGAAAATAAAAACTTTTTTGTATATTTTCAAAATGGTGGCCGTTTAAAATATTTAATATTGAATATCTCGAAAACCGTTAACAAAAAATTCACAAGAGACAAAAAGTTTCCTTTTTTAATGACAAACAAAACGGTGTAGTTTTTTTCTTTCTTTCTGTAGATCAAAGTAGGATATAATCGAGTTATTGAAAAACAACTTTTTTTTCTCGTCTACAACACCCAGTATTGACCTAGAACCAAAATATTTTGGAATTCTAATACTAAAAAATAATAAAATCCATTGCTTTGAATTATATAAAAAATTCAACATTTGACTCTTAACTATAATTAATTCATGAAAGCATTGGAATATCTTCACTAGCCAGAAAGATCACCTACATAAAAATGTGGATTGTTAATAACGTTCAATTTTAAAATAATATCCAAGTCTGATGTTCTTGCTGGTTACAAAAAGTTGAACCAGTTGGTTTATATCACAATTCGGTGACATTTTCTGTCATTCACATTTTCTCGTCAACCAATAAGTGGTCTTCCTGCGCGGTCTTCCTGCGGCCGCCATTTTGTTTTATACTTTGTAAAACTTATATCTAAGCTCCCACGCAATTATCATACATTAACAATAAGCCAGATAAACCGTTAATTTTTGCGATATGTAAGCAATAAATTACAAATAAAGTTAGCTCCTATACAGTATGTAGAGTTAAGTCGTTAACTTTTGCGAGATACAAACTTACACCCAATTATCACACATTAACAATAAGCCAGATAAACCGTTAACTTTTGCGAGATGTAAGCAATAAATTACAAATAAAGTAGGCTCTAGACAGTATGTACAGTTAAGTCGTTAACTTGTGCGAGATACAAATTCAGACCCAATTATCATACATTAACAATAAGCCAGATAAACCGTTAATTTTTGCAAGATGTAAGCAATAAATTACAAATAAAGTAAGAGTTATCCAGTATGTACAGTCAAGTCGTTAACTTATGCGAGATAAAAAATTCAGATCCAATTGTCACAAATTAACAATAAGCCATATAAACTGACTACTTTTGCGAAATGTAGGATATCAATCACAACACAAATAAAGTAAGCACTATATAAGTTAAAATTAAAAAATAAAATCAAACGGCTGTTATAAATCCTCAAACAAAACAACAAAATAAAACGCATCACAACACAACGCGAATCTGCACAAATACGGTAAGATTATGTAACATAAAAATAATTTAAAACATCTGTTTAAATTATCAAATTAATTTTGTTGTGAAGCATGTTATTTAAATTTTTAATTTACTATCAAATAATTGTTTCCAAGGAAATTGAATAATTGTTGGCAATTCTGCAAGTAACACTGTTTAAATTGACACTTCAAGCATTAAAATCGGCCGGATTGTTTAGAAATACGCAACTGGTGCAGACGTTTCTTTGCGAATTAAATATAAGATTACTACAAGAGTGGGAAATATTTAAAGAAATATATAATTATAAAAAGTCAATTTGAATGTAAACGATAGTTGCAAATGTTTTATTGAAAGCTTTTCAAATGTTTCTTTGGTGTAGCAATTCAACGCCGAGTTAAACTGGTAAAGATAATACTGTGGGCATCAAGTGGTGAGTTGGTGGTGAGCCAAGTCAATCTGTTGTGCAAAGTCCATAATGTCGCTGTGATTGCTTCCGTGCGTCCATTCTTTGTTGGGGGAAACTCAAAGCCGATCTTTTCTTTAGATAAACAGCTTCAAAGCTTTGATATATTATATAACCTATCTATTGTATTGACGGTTGCGTATAATTATTTACAAGAAACGGATACGATTTCATGATCTAAGAAGTAAAGAGAGATCAATACAGAGACGTAGCTTCATACTTTTTATGGTGTACAAGCTTTCCCCGCCGATTTGAAATCGGGCTTTGTGTGCATATTCATAATTTGCTCGTGTGGGATAGACAATTTGAATTATTTAGTGTGTGAAGCACAGGGTATAGTGAAATTAAGTCTACTAACATTAAAAACAAATCTGTACTTAACCTTTTACAAATTACAATACGTAGGGGAGAGAAGAGAAAATAATAGAAATTTTTTTTTATCCGAGGGCCTCTTCAGACGCCAGCAGGTGTTGCGAACATGCCACGTGACTTTGTGAGAAGTATGGGCTTTGCCATCGTCTGCAACGCGTTGTTTGTTTGAGGTGTACTATAATACCGGGATTGAGGTAACCCAAGATTAGGGTTAATTACTAAAAACATTCTCTCCTATTCCCTTTTTTAAATTACCTTATCCTCTTTAGACCAATAACCAGTTTAGATAACCAGCACTTTATGTGTTATTTATAATAAACTGATTTGAAGGACATATATTTATTTACAAAAAGTTACTGGACAACCAGTTTAACCTAAATGGGTGTTCTTAAGGCGTAGGCCTATTTGCAACTCGTCCATTTAAGTATTTATAATTACCGCGGTGGGCCTTTGCGAGAATCCCAGAACGCCATTTCCCGCAAATTTATCCGGACATACTAATTTAGACAACTCTACTAAATGAAAATAATTTAATAAAATGAGGGGACTTCACACAAGCCTTGTATAGAAGTTCCTTGATACTTTTCACTTCTGCTCTGATTCCTGTTATGCTCGTCTCTCGTCTATGATCAGCTGTACCATTGTCATCCCAATCGCAAGCAGATTGCGAGCAAGATTCCGGTTCCTAACCTGTGACATCGTTACATTTCTTGGTTTGACGCTAGTTTACAGTTTTAATTGACATTAAAATCTTATACCATACTTGTTACTGGGAAAAAAATATCTTGCACGGTACTTAGATTCTATTAGAATATAAGTTTAAATATATTAAATTGTTTTTAAGTTCATAAAGTTGGTAAGGGATCTTCTAGTTTTAGGAAAATGGCGACGATATTTTTGGTTAGTAGATGTGTTTGTAAGTATTGTAATATCACAGTTTATTATTTGTAACTGAATGTTTATGGACTTTTTAAACTGAAATCTGATCAGTTCTCTCGCTTCGCTTCTACTGCGGATAAATTCGAGAAAACCAAATAGAATGTAAAGCAATTTGACGGTAGTGGCCCTGATTGCACATTGAGAGGGACTGTGGTGTAAAGAATGATAGAATTATCCCTTAGGAAGACAGGGATATGTGAGTTGGGAAGAAAAGTTCTCTCTCTTTCTAGTTTTCAATGAGTGAGAGAGAGCGAAGGTTGATTTCATTATATGGAATAAACAGGGTAAGAATGACTTCAATGTAGTATGTGCCTGAGTGGAACTGTATTTGATACTGGAATGGTTGGGTGTGTCAATGTTGGAAATGTACTGGATTGGGGAGAAAGTATATTTTTTTATATCCGTGTTATGTAAAGTAATTTAAGTGCAAAAATATTGCTAAACTTTTTCACATTCACCCTTCCCCAAAACCAAATAAAAAGGAACGAAAACCTATCATCGCCGAAAATGGAATTTCTTTGTTAATAGTTTTAATAGTTTTGATAAAATATACCTACCCCTTAAGGAACCAAACAAAACATTTAATATTATAAAAATAATATACATTTTATTATCATAATATTATTAATTAACCCTGTTTGACGTCTGGCTCCTGGGGCTATCTGAAGAACAGTGTTTATTTCTTAAAACCAACAAGCCTTCATGGACTGAAGGCATTAATTGTTCAAGAAGTAGCAACAATCAGTCTAAATAACTTGGTTCTGCAGAAAAGGTTGATGCTTGTCCAGGAGCAGTATGGTGGCAATATTAAATATTTAGGATATATGTCAAATAGGAAATGATTTTTTTTTTTTTTTTTTTTACAATTAATTAAGACTTAGGCTATTAAAATATATCAAAAAATAAATTACGCGTAGTAAATTAAAATTGTCACTTACTTTTGAAAGACCCGGTATTGCTTCTAAACACACAGACAAGTTGTCATCCCCATCTCTCCCAAAAATTAAAGTTATCGACAAAAAGATAAGCATTCGACCAATAGGACGTTATAAAATACGTCATTTCTGAAAATCCTCTCTACCGATTTCATTAAAATTTTAGTTACATGTGAAGATTATTAACCCAAACCCGTATTCAATATCAAATAAAATAAAATATAGTTTAGGAATAATTGGGGGAAATGAACTTTGACCTTGACTTTGGCGTCATTAAAGGCTAGTTCTTAACCTAATATAAAGATGTATTTAAAACAAAAACGAAGCAAGTTTATATATTTCTTTAAATATATAAATATCTTTCAGTGACAGCCTCCAACGTCCATGGTGTAATTTTACTTTTATTCTCAACTATCGTCCTGATATTACAGCTGTTAGATTTGAGACAACTCCTTCATAATTTTGTTTTGTGAGAACTCTCGACCTCCATTTTTAATAGGATGGCAACCATTACGTTTTGCTAGAGGTAAAACTTGTTCGTTATTTTAATTTTTTTCTTATATCAGTTAACCCTAAATTGTGAGTTATGGAAAAAATACGAAAAACCTCTCGAGGTGTAACCAAACCATGCACACGTACCAAATTTGATTAAAATCTGTCGACGCGATTGGGCTGTAGCGCTCTGTACAGACGACAGACAGACATAATTCCAAAAACGAATATATCTGTATAAAACTTGAAATCGATTTTTAACCTATCACATAACTTTCTCTCTACTACATCAATGCGAGAAGGTACAAACTTCAACAAGTTTATTTACAATCAAACATCAAAGTAATTTTAAATAATTCTAACAAATTTGATCCTCAGGGGCTTGACAGTTCCGAGAAACCTTAGCTGAATCTACACCTTTTTTCATATAGTCTTGAGTTGACTATCAGGTCACTCTTGACCAACTCTTGTTCTCTTCCGACCTGACGCCTATTAGAATACATCAGCAAGTAATATCATTGTTCGATTTTTCCCTTCATTTTGTGTTAAATAATGACAGAGCTGGTGCAAATTTATAAAAACCTAAACTGAAATGGGGTTACTCAGGGGCTCACTTTGGTGAGTACGGGTTTAGCAATCCCGAGGGAACCTAGCTAATCAATACCTTTTTTATGTAGTTTTGGGTTAAATCTATTACTTTCACTTATTCTCTCAAGTCTCTCTTGATCAACTGTTTTTCTTTTCTGACTCTGATGCTATTTGAATATTCGAGGGTTTGCGTTCTTTATTTACCCTCTTTTCTTCCTTTTTTTTAAGGCGATGATGACGAAGAGGTTGTTTGCCTCTAAACAACAACAAAAATGTAACACGTTTGAGTTTTAAATATCGTGAACTATAAACATTTCAATTTCTAATATTGAATTTACCTAGTAAGTACCGACATCTTTTGCATTTATAACATTCAACTCGAAAAGAAGAGTATCAAGTGAAAGTTTTTTATCCTGATTTAAAATATATGCTTTAATTTTAATTTTTGTAGTCAGCAAAGCTAAAAGTGTTCAATAAATTGATCCCCGATTGTACCACCGTGAATTGTCCTGAAAGAGTCCAAGATCTTGGAACGAAATAAGACGTTTTGTTAAGTGTGCACCCCCTCCCTCGGTGTGGAGAGCACTTGGCATTGTTTAACGGGTCCTGGTCCATAACGCATCGCTGCACGTTCCGTTGCCCTCAAGTACCCGGTTTCTTTATTAGAGAATCTTAGGATTTAGGAAAACAACTATCTTCACATTTGTTACTAACTTAGTTGTAGGATACCAAATTGGGACGGTTTAAATTGTATTTTCATTCAGTAACCTGGTCAAATTATAAGCATACGTTTTAATAGAGAAAATCAATTAATAGTTAATAACAGAAGTACATAAGCGTAAATAACACTAAGAGTGTACGGAATTCGGTAGGACTAGTGTTCGGCAGAAACATTATTTGTTAGGAACAGAATTAAGGGGAAACAGTATTTGATGGAACAGAATCTGGTAGGGCAGAATTCGTCATGAACAGTATTTGATAGGAACAGAATATAGCAAAACCAGTATTTGGTATGAATAGAATTCGGCAGAATTATTATTTGGTAGGACAGAATCTGGTAGAAACGGAATTCGGCAGAGTATTTGATAAGAACAGAATCTAGTAGGAACAGAATTCACAGAAACAATATTTGATTGGAAAATAAATACGTAAAATAGTATTAGAATTCGAAAGAAACAATATTTGGTAGGAACAGAATTTGGCAGAAACCGTATTTGGTTGGTACAGAATCTGGTACGAACGGAAATTGGTAGAAAGGGTATTTTATAGGAACAAATTCGGCAAAAAAAAGTATTTGATTGGAATAGACTCTATAGGAACAGAATTGGGGAGAAAATAGTATTTGGTAACAACAAACTATAATAGGAACAGAAACAGTATTTGGTAGTGGCAAACTGTAGTAGGAACAGAAATAGTATTTGGTAGGAACAAACTATAGTAGGAACAGAAACGGTATTTGGTAGGAACAAACTATAGTAGGGACAGAAACAGTATTTGGAATACAAATACCGGACTGTTTCCGGTTTCTACAAACTATAGTAGGGACAGAAACAGTATTTGGTAGTGACAAACTATAGTAGGAACAGAAACAGTATTTGATAAGAACAGACTGTAGTAGGAACAGAAACAGTATTTGGTAGGAACAGACTGTAGTAGGAACAGAAACAGTATTTGGTAGGAACAGACTGTAGTAGGGGAACATAAACAGTATTTGGTAGGAACAGACTGTAGTAGGAACAGAAACAGTATTTGGTAGGAACAGAAACAGTATTTTGTAGGAACAGACTGTAGTAGGAACAGAAACTGTATTTGGTAGGAACAGACTGTAGTAGGAACAGAAACAGTATTTGGTAGGAACAGACTGTAGTAGTAACAGAAATGGTATTATTAGAGACAAACTATAGTAGGAACAGAAACAGTATTTGGTAGGAACAAACTATAGTAGGAACAGAAACAGTATTTGGTAGGAACAGACTGTAGTAGGAACAGAAATAGTATTTGGTAAGAACAGACTGTAGAAGAAACAGTATTTGATAGGAACAGAAACAGTATTTTGTAGGATCAGACTGTAGTAGGAACAGAAACTGTATTTGGTAGGAACAAACTATAGTAGGAACAGAAACAGTATTGGGTAGGAACAGACTGCAGTAGGAACAGAAACTGTGTTTGGTAGGAACAAACTATAGTAGAAACAGAAACAGTTCTAGGTAAGACAGGAAACAGAAACAGTATTTGGTAGGAACAGACTGTAGAAGAAACAGTATTTAATAGGAACAGAAACAGTATTTGGTAGGAACAGAAACAGTATTTGATAAGAACAGAGTATAGTAGGAACAGAAACAATCTATAGTAGGAACAGAATTGGGCAGAAACAGAATGCGATAGGAACGTTATTATCTGATGGAACATGTGGTAGGAACAAAATTCGGCAGGAAGAGATTTTACAGTAAGAGAGTATTAGAAGTTAGGAAATGTATGTAAAGAGACTTGAATATTTGTTATTAAACGAAAATAACATTTTAAATACGTAACGCAGGCGGAAAAGAAAATTACCAATTATAGGTTACATACAGATACGTAGAGGTTGTTGCCGCATAAAACATTTTACTTCGCAAAGCACCCCTTCTATCTACTACATTGCTCAATGAAGGATTACGTAACCGAGTTTTTTATTCGTTAAAGAAAACCTTCCCAAATCGAAGTGACGGTGGCAGGAAGAATGTAAAGCAATTTGTCGGGAGTATCCTGATTGCACATTGAGGGTGTCCTGGGGGAAAAGATGATAGAATTACCTCCGGGAAGGAGGGGGTGCTGAATTATACCGGAAGTGAACTGAAGGGATGGTATATTCCGGTCAATACTGTCGAAGAACTTAATCACTTTTTATTTTATCACGTACTGTGGAGAAAGTAATTTTATGAGTCAAAAATTGTTGTCGAGTTTTTTTGCGGGCATGTCCCGTTTTGAGGGCCCCTGAGTCCTAAAGAGATTGTTGAATGATATCAAGACGTGTGGATTGATTTTAATAAAATTTTGTATTAGGCATACTTTTGGAAAGTTTTTTTTTAATTTAGAGAAAGAAAAAAAACAAATTCACAATTTTCTAAAAATCAAAAAATTAGTCCAGGGCTGGTTTAAAAGAATATTTTTTTTTAAATTAGGCACTACGATTTCGTTGAATGTTACTGAAATATTAAGATTAATATCCTAAACCCTAACTGTTCAAGAGTAATTGTTGGGGTGGGGGGTGAATCTTGACAGTGATCATTGATATTTTGATTTTAACCAAATACAAATTATTTACTCCAAGGACGTGTTGATGGCACAAGCGAAACAATTTTAGGTTTTTATTTAAATAATTTAGTTAAATTTGAGGTCATATATGCATTGTTGCTTGCAAGGAATGATTAAAAACTTTAATGTAGACCTAACATTTTATATTTTGATAATTTTCACCGACCAAACCTTCCACAAAGTTAGTTTGAAGGGTAACAAATTTCGATTACCTATTGAAAAATTGTAAATAGTGTATTTCCATTGATAGTTAAGGTTTTTTTCATTTTTTTAACACAATTTTATTAGCAACAATATGTGTATCCAGACGACGCCTACATTCCACTAGATATGCTATTCCCGCAATACACCTAAGCCATGCACTGAGCGCCGTAATATATGTGTAAACCTCTATTAAATGCCGACTAATTCCTATCACGTTATTACGTATTCTACTCGTGAAAGACGTTACGTCAAATCCTATTTTCCGCGGTTATAGATTTACCTCGAGGCACAATTCTAAACTATATTACTTTGGTATTGTCACCGCTTCTTGGGAACGTCAAACTCCTGCTAAAGGGTGGTGTGGGGAGGAGGGGTGAAAAGAACTTCTATTGTGTAATATTAAAGTTATTTATCTGTCACCTGTACTTATGGTAATACAGATCTTCTGTAGGCTTATCATTGAAATGCATTGGGGTTTTTTTTTGTCTGTTAGGATTTGTGAAATATGGTAAGTTGTTATTATTTATTATTATTATATTTGTATCTTTAACTTTCTCACTGTACAAAGTGTAGAGAACGTTTTGTGAACGTCAGCAATAATTCTCGATTATTTTGCGGGTGTATCAGTTTTGAGGTGCCCTAAGTCCAAAAAAGTGGTTTTGGGATTGATTTCTTTCTGTCTATTATATACGTAGTGTTCTTTAACCCTTTTGTGTGCATCGATTTTTATCAAATTTGAATATAAATATTTTCCAAATATTAGTACTTTTTTCATTTCTTTCACAACTCAAAGCTGTCATAAGAATACATTAAATTACCATTTTTTTTCAAAATCGGTTACAACGATTATGATGAAGTATAACCTATAAGAACCCAAACTAAACGTATTGGTTGGTCTCCATCTCTCTATAAATACCGATTTTTGAGTTATCGAGTAAACCAAAACTTTAGCCACATGACTGTTATAAGCGGCGTTATTTCTCAAAAACTGCTCCAACGATTTTGATCAAATGAAGCGTATAAGAACCCAAACAAAATGTATCGGGCTCTATCTCTCTATAAATTCTGGTTCGTTAGTTATCAAGTAAACTAAAACGTCGGCAATTAGACTGTTATAAAAAACGTTAATTCTCAAAATCCTCTCCAACGATTTTGATCAAATGAAGAGTATAAGAACCCAAACAAAACTTATCGGTCTCCATCTCTCTATAAATCCCTGTTCATGAGTTATCAAGTAAACTAAAACGTCGGCAATTAGACTGTTATAAAAAACGTTAATTCTCAAAATCCTCTCCAACGATTTTGATCAAATAAAGCGTATAAGAACCCAAACAAAACTTATCGGTCTCCATCTCTCTATAAATCCCTGTTCATGAGTTATCAAGTAAACTAAAACGTCGGCAATTAGACTGTTATAAAAAACGTTAATTCTCAAAATCAGCTCTACCGATTTAGATCAAATTTTAGTGAAATATGAAGATTAATGACAAAAATCAGCGTGCAAAATTGCAAGTAAAAAAATATTACGGTTCACGAATAATTGTCAAAAACTAATTAACCTTGACAGCTTTCATTAAAACTACAATTTAAGCTGGAGATGCGTTTATTGAACAAACGAACCAAGTTTGGGGCCTGTTTAAATGTTTTTAAGTCAGCCTCATTAATTTCATTTCACTCTTTCTACTTTGACAAATAGTTTTGTTTAGTAAGTATTGAAGGTACTGAATTGGAATTGTATTATATATTGTCGATATTAAGCTAGTAAGCGTTTTCTATATATCGTTTATACCAGCCAACATTTTATTTTGTATATTTTGAAAATAGCAGATGTTAAATGCCGAATATTTCGAAAACCATCAACTTTTCAAAAGACTAAATATTTAACTCTTTAACAATGCACTAGTCATTTTTATTTTAGGGTAAAAATTGAGGATGCATTTTCTGATCCGAAACAAATTCATGTAGGCTGGCCACACAAAGGTTGTGTCTATAGCCACACTGACGGTACAGCAGGTATTGAATAAACTGACGGTCAAACACTATATTGAAGATATGGATTAATGAGACACCCGTCCGTATAAAAAACTAATACACGACGTTTCGCGAGTTTAAATCAACTCTCGTCATCATCACAATGGACGTTATTTCTAAAAATTATCCTCTTTTGAGGAAAAACCAAATGCATTTTAAAATTTTTATTTACATCAAAAGATAAGTGCGTTATTGGTAAATACTATGAAATATTTTAATTAATACTTTAACACCAGTCGCCATTTTGAAACTCTGGGAAATATTTTCATTCTACATTTTAAGGGTAATGGATTATAATAATAGTATTAACAATTATGATAATTCCATAACGTTTTGGGTTTAGTTAATCGTCCTTTTAAAGGTTAGCCATTTTGAAAATGTACAAAATATTGTCTTTGTCTTGAAGTATACTGATGTGTGTATCCTTAAATAATGTGCATACCAAAATCTTCACTCAATATCTTCCAAAGATATAATATTTTTTTAAAATAATAAAACAAAATGGCAGACAGACGGAAAATGCCATTTTTGTTTACGTAAACTTATTTTTCTTATTTATCTATAATCAGCACCCTTCAAATTTTGAATCACCCTGTAGGCTTATGTTTTTTTTTAACAAATCAGCCCAACTCGTAAAGATACTTTACTTTGAAAATAAAATCTATTTCAACTACAAAATTATTCCACACACGTTTGCTTCTCAACTTGATAAAATAAAATTTAAACAATAGTACGTTTATTTATTCGAACGCGTTTCAACGTCAAAATCTCCATCTTCAGTACTGCACGAGCTATAGTTATGCACTGAGTTATTGTAACTGAAGATGGCGACTATGTCGTTGAAACGTGTTTGAATAAATAAACGTACAATTTGTGAGAATTCATATTCAAATTGTATTTGATCAAGTCAAGCTCAATACCCTTCTCAACTACTTTACAGAACTTGTTTTAATAAAAGCGCAAAATATTTTTATACGAATTCATGCAGTAATATTCTTTCTCACAATATCTAAACAAAAAATTGTCAATAACCAATTCTTCAACCCTCTTGAATCGTAACAATTTCCACCCCTCCCCTGTATATAATAGCCTAATATAAATGCACCTCTTTTTTTGAAAATAGCAAATATAAGGAAGGGTGAATATTTTATTACATTATCATAGTTTTCCACCCCTTTTACACATTCGAAGCTATTTATTCGACCCTCTGCCGAAGTTAAATTATCACCCTTCAACAAGAACAGAGCGAGGGGTTGCCTACGACATCTTATCTTGCCCTTATAATGGCTTGTGGTCTCTTTACCCATTGTCTCTGGTCCCTCGACGAAGCATCTTGATTCAAAGTATGACTACGGAAGACTGTTTATTGCCTTTAAAAGTCCATTGTACTTCTACAATGAAGGCTTGGGATTAGCTGGGTTAATTTTAAAGTCATTTAAGTACGCTACTCTGTGCGCTGCCCTTTAAATATTGAAAGCAATGAACACTTTCTCTCTCCCACCCCCCAATACTTTGTTCCTTTATTTCACTTTTTACTTTCCAATTGAAATAAAGATACGTGATAAACCAAAAAATCGTTGCGGATATATCAGTTTTATAACTTCATTAAGCCTAAAAAGTAAATGTCCTACTGTTGTCTCTCTTTATCTCGTGTGTACAACTCAAGCAATTAAACTAATTTTGAACAATTTGGTTTGTGACAATATTTCAACCATTTCAAAACAATGTTTCATATACAATCTTGTTGAGCACTGCGGTGAAATTCACAATTATAATTCGAATTTGCCCCTAACCACAATCACTAGAAACTTAATAAAACACAATTATTCTGATTAATTGTTCTTTATTAATTATTAACATATTATCGAAATGTACATCAGGGCATTAAGTGGAAATAATTAATAAAGAACAATTAATCAGAATAATTGTGTTTTATTAAGTTTCTAGTGATTGTGGTTAGGGGCAAATTCGAATTATTATTAACAATGTTTCATTTAACTAAATTTTTTGGGTAGCTATTTCTCAACGTCTGCTGTACCGATTTTGTTCAATTTTGCTGGAATTTAAAGATAACCTCACCTAGAGTACCAAACTTGTTCTTTGTCCCTTATCTTTCATATTTAACTTTCGAATATACATTACATAGGGTCTGTTCAAGAAAAGGACACCAACTTGTAAACAGTTCTCTATTGACAGAACCTGACCTGACAGAACAGCTGAAACGTTGTTTGCGTGCAATAAGGAGAGTATTTATTCAGAAACAGAAAGAATGTGGAACCAGTAGAGATTTGTAGGATTCTTACCTTGTGAATTCACGTGGCGCCGTAGGAACAAGGATGATCTGTTTGACAACATCTGGACGGACATCAGTTTATATTGGGCTCTAGAAAAATATAGTGTGTATTCATATATTATGTATAAAGATGGTTAGGTTAGTACCACTGTTTGAGTGGCGGTCCTCTTCTTTTAGGTAATACAAAGCGATGTTATAGATAAAAAATCGACTTTAAGTTAATCTTGGGAAATATCCATTTTACGTCTCTAAGTACGTTTTGAGGTCCCTCTGTCTGTCTATTTTACTTGTTATTATTACACGATATATACAGTGCGGTTATTTTATCGTTGGGCACTATTCGTATATCGTAAATTAATAATTCGGTGAAAAACTTTAAATGGGGGGGGGGATTGTTGTTACTTTTCATATAACTTAAAAATCTGTTTTATAAACTCTGAAAGATGGCCGCCATTTATCAATATGACTTACTTGACTTATTTCCTTTTATCTCCTATTGGAGCATAGGGCGTCCAGAAGAGCTCTCCATCTGTCCCTGTCTCCAGCAAGTGCCTTCACTTCTCCCCAAGTCTTGTTAACCTCTTTTGCTTCTTTAATAATGGTCCTCTTCCAGGTTTCTCGGGGTCGACCTCTTCTTCTGACACCTTGCGGGTTCCAATCTAGGGCGTCTTTCTCAATGGTTCCGTCTGGCTTCCTCAGTGTATGTCCTAACCACCTCCACTTCCTCTCTCGAATCTGCAGTTTGACCCGAATTTGACCTGTTTCTCCCCATAAATCCTCGTTTTTATCAATATGGCTGCCTACTTTTTATGAGGACCCCTATTTTTTATCGTGTTTTCCGATTCTGTACAAAATTTTAAAACTTTATTATTCTTGGTTTTTTTTGATAAAGCTACTCCTTTAGAAGTAATAAGCGCTTAAAATTTCGATTGAGACTTTGTGAAACGTTTTCAGAAGACGCTTTTCCATAATTCCCATTGTGGAATTAAGATTAAAATATTAAGTAGGTTTAGTCTAGGATTTGTGTAAATACTACAACAAATAAAAACTTGCTGAATCTAGGTTAAGCTAAGTAACGTAGTAGCTAAGTAAGGAATTAAATAGCCTATAGAATTATTTGTAGTCCTACATTAGTATTTACACATCATAGACTATCCCCACTTACATTTTTATCTTGATTCAACAATAGGAAATATCGAAAATCGTCTCTTTAAATTGTTTCAACGTCAAATGTTTTTTAACTTTAAGCGCCTATTACTCGTAAACTAATAGGTTTATCAATCAATAACCAAGAATAAAACAAGTCTTAGTGTTTGGTATTGAATCTGAAAACACCATATACAATCTGGGTGGCATATTGGAAAATAGCAACAATTGTTCAGAGTTTGGAAAACAAAATTTTTTGTAATGTTCACAACAGTCCACTATTTAAAGTTTTTCATCGGTTTAATAGCTTACGATAGACCAATAGTGGTCATCCTGTATATTTTAAAATTCTAATACTTTATTCTCAATAGTTATACTGTCAATGTGACACCGTTCTCTATAAGGTTCTACCCTTACCTAAGTAGTTTTTTCTAGGACATTGCGTGATGATTGCACCTGAAGATGTCTGTCGTATAGGGGAAACTTGCGGTATTTTCTTAGTGTGGATATTGAACTTGTTACATTAATCATTGACGAAAAAGTTTTCTTCATACATTTCAATGATTTTGCTAATAAAGTTTAAACTTAACAAACATGCAACTTGAGTTATCGATAAATAATTTCAATAATTAAATAATTTCAATTTACATCCTAAAAAAAATGTAAATTACATTCAAATATTTTGATTATATTGTAAAGGAATTAATTGTTTGAAGGTGGATTATTTTCGGGTCCATTCTTTTCACTTCATAGAAGCCACTACGCGACACTTTCTAATTTACAACCTGACCCTCGCCCTAATATAAACAGAGGCCACTTACCCTTGATTTATAACTGAAGAGTTATTTGCAATTTTGTTTTAACCCACAGGGTTTATCCCTTGTGTCCACACATAATGTTATTATATAAAATAGCAACCTTGTTTATTATATTAAATAGAAAGGGGTTGTTAAATGTTACAATACAATTTCAGTTTAATGGTATTACAAGTAGCCATTAATCACACCATTTCAATTTTACATACTTGAAAACATTTAAATGGCGAACATATTTTTTTAACTTTTTTTGTTAAGAAAATCTGTTTTTCCACGTAATTTTGGGGGGCTGATTACCGTTAGTTTTGGTGATTAAATTTTCCAATTAAATCTTTTATTATAAACTTATAAAGATGAGACTCAACTACTACCTAGGATGCTAAACACGGTTTGTTAAAGTCCTTCCTAACTGTCGTCTTTGCTCTCTCGTACCCGAGACCGCAGTAAACATCTTGTTGAATTGCGTGGTCCTGGAGTCCAAGAGACCTCACCAACCAGACATAAAGATAAGAACACCCTACACAAGATCCTACAGCTTGTCGGATGCACTTTAATCTTTTTACTGTAAACAAAAGGAAAAAGGAGCACACTAGGCTTAATCACCGGAGGCCAACAGAACTTCAACAATATGTCCATCACAAAACAAAATTAATAAGTTTTAAACTTAAATTATAATAAAAATTCTAACTACGAGTGTGGCAATCCCGAAGGATACTAACTGGATTTACACTTTTTCAAGTATTCTTGGGTTAGATCCCTCTCATTACCTCTTGACCAACTCTTGTCCTCTTCCAATCCCCGAAGATAGAAGAGTATTCCAGAGCTAGGGGGTCTTTATTTTATGTTCTTCTACGTAGTAGACTATAGGTTAAGTCAGAATAAATTCTACCTCCGTTTTTCAACTGATCTTCACTTTTCATGGATTCAAGAAACGGAAAAAGTGATTTTCGATTTGCCGCCATCTTTGTTGTTGTCTGTAAACACGATAGCGGCTGCTTCGGATATTTTGATAACGTATCTTTTTTTTAAAATTGTATGTCCCTCCAGAAACAATACAGTTACAAAATATTAACACATCTATTACAGTTATTTTATACAACAGTAGTCAGCGAGAGAGAGAGAGAGAGAGAGAGAGAGAGAGAGAGAGAGAGAGAGAGAGAGAGAGAGAGAGAGAGAGAGAGAGAGAGAGAGAGAGAGAGAGAGAGAAATCAAACAAAAAAATTTAACAAATCTACAATAGACATAAAGTGTACATTGACCTATACCATATTCTTAAATTTATACACTTACGCCCAATCATACATACACACCTATACATAAAATTAATAAACATAGCTTATAACTATAACATTTGCTTATCTAAACTAAAAGTATAAAAAAAAAATTACTTGAATACAAAATATAATATAGTTCAGAGAAAACTCCATATTACTCTGGAAGAGAAAAAAAAAACAAAGAAAAACACTCGGCTCCCCTAAAGGCATAGCCCGCTTTAGGGATAGCCAATCATACATTTTGTGAAATAAAATATGACAGCAGTAAGACAAAATTAACCTTACCATATATATCTCCTAAAACAAAAATTATAATTTACAAAGAGTTTTCTTTACTTTTTGAAATATATGATATTTACCCCAAAAATATCGGCGAGCATTCTACACAAATATTAACAATATACATTCACATGTTCTTAATTATCAAGAGGAAAAAAAAAGTAAAAAGCCAAATATAAGGGTCACTTTTACTATTCAATAACTATTAACTATTAAACAAGTGTTCAACCTTCTCCTGTTAAAAGAGCCAATTTCTCAATTTTCGCTAAAAAAAAGAAATTTAATTTCCACGTTTGATGTGGCCAGGCAAAACATTAAATAATTTTGGCAGGTCTGATAATTTTGGAACATTAAAAGTATCTTTATATGCATTTCTTAAACAAATTCAGTTTAATTACGTTATTAAATTAACAATTCATAATTGTACAGAATTACACTAATGGACAATGAAATTAAGTGACACTAACCCACGAGGGAGAGGGGAGGGGGACACATAATGTGATGACCGCTTATTGAACATGGACACAAATTGATTGATATTGTATTAATGACAATATAGGGGAGAGCTCATTACCCTCACCACCTGTACGTATTACTCACCACACGCTGAACAGAAAACTGCAAAATATAATTTCACTAACTTTTTCACTCATTCACTAGCCAGGAATTGTAGTCTATTAGTCACCTCTTTTCCAAAAATTTAACGTTTTCGCTATTTATCATCATAGAGAGCTCGGATTGTTACCATTACACCCGGAATTGAAATCTGAAAATTTGTATCTGATTTGTCGTGTTATAACATTAATAACACACGAATATGAACAAAAAACTGTTTTATAATGGCCGACATTTTGACTTTTAAAATTCTATTTTTCTGAATTTCAATATTAGCACACTATAATCCTCCACGTTTTAAATTGAAATTTGTGGCAGTTATAGTGCTTATTTACAAACTACGACAGACGGAAGGTTTAACGTTTTCAGTTTTATAAAACCGTAAAACGTGAAGTTCAGTCAAAAAACGGCGAAGCTCAAAATTTAGGCGATTACCAGACTTTGTGTAATGTGCAAGTAAAAATGTAAATGTTACCAAAACAAAGTCGAATTTAATTTGAAGTTTTTTTAAGGAAGACATTTTAAATCAACCTGCTCCCAACTTCAACTATACCTTCTTTTCATGTCCTGAATTACACTCCAGAGATTTGTATTTCAGATAAATCCTGTTGAGAACTCAAATTTCTTCCAATTACTCACGCGAACCTGTTCCCAGTCAGAGTCTGCCTGCATTAACTAATTAGGTTTGAACTTTAATTAAATTTACCAGTTGTTGATTAAGTATACTACAAGAGATGAAATCCTAATTTGACAATTGAAACGTTGACCTGTAATCTATCAAAAGCGTTTCTAATTACTCTCAACACATTCAGTTGATTGATTTGACGTAATATTAATGGCGGGGGGTTGTTCTTCTTTAGTAAACATCACTGAAATTGTTCGTAGGTTATCGTTGAATGATGTTTGGGTCTAACAGATGATTAACTAATAATATACTGTAGTGCTCGTATGTAGGTTGACAGTTCAAATAAATAATGTTTCGTACTTTTATAACAATGTTTAATTATTTTTACAATTATAATTTTAATAACAGATTATCTACAATTGGAAACAACAAATAACATGTTCTGGGGATCAATTTAACTTCGTAGATGTTTAAACTGACGGCCATTTTGATTGGCAATCTTGCAGTCTTTCTTGAACCACACATGACAGCAACGATCTATCTCATTATTGATTTTATGAAACGCGTCATAAATTAAATGTTTCTTGTTATTTAATATGCGTGGCTTCCCAGAAAACGCTTAGACAAACCTCTGAAAGAAGAACATAGGTGTCAAATCTGGTAATCATGGAGGCCAATCGATGGGTTCATGACGACCAATCCATTTATCAGGAAACTCCAGATCCAGTATTTATTGGACATAAGTGCTGTCTAATTCGAGGTTTAACAGTATTGTCCAATATGTTTTTGTAGATATTACCGTTCAACCGTGCCATCAATAAATACTGTGCGAAAAAAACACCGTTGCAGGTTAGACATATCATCCCAACCTGTTACCCGGCTGGTGAAGATTCTTTGGTTGTGAATAGTAAATGCAATCGTAACGGTTTTATAGCTCCACCTAACTTGAAATAAGTTTCGTCCTTCACCAAGACTCCATACCTTTTCTCTGTTCGTTTAAACGATGATAACGAAATAGAGGGCTCCCAAAAGGTCAGTGCTCGGCAGGCCATAAATTGTAAGAAGTTGAAAGGGTTGACAGCTAGAAAAACTATTGTAACATTAGTCACAGATCTCAAGAAGTCAAATAATCCATTCCAAAAGTCAATGCATTTAACTGAAAATGTTTGAAATGGACCAATGAAATAAATTGCATCAGTCTCGAAGTAACGTACAAGATTTATTATAAGCCAATGAAGGAAGAGGATTGGAAGAAAGCGTTTGAAATTAGAACCTATATATATATATGGGTGGAAAGGAAGCACACGAGGTTCATTCTTTTTGGTTGTTACTGTTTGAAGGAGGGAGTTCCGGAGCAAGTGTTTCTTTAGTAGATCGTTGTGAAAGATTTAGCCGAGATCAAAAGTCAAAATAAAATAGTGTCTGCGTCGTTTTATTATTTTTTTTATATACAGTAAGTATTAATAGTAATCTCCGAAGAATAGTTTAAAAGATAATCGTCGTTATAAGTTTTAAAGATAATCGTCGTTATAAGTTTAAAAGTAATCATTGTCATAGAAGTGAGTGATAAATTGCGTCGTTATAAAAGTGTTTGAACAGGAATATTAATACAATAAATTAAAGTAATCGTCGTCACGAAAGTGAGTGAGAAATAAGTGAAAGAAGAAAAGAAGTTCGTCGAAAAGATCAAGGCAAATCGATCCATCTACTGGCAGTCTACACGGGAACCACGTGCACGCAACCAGGAACATCGGAGCAGCGATAAAACTTCCAAGCTATAAGTAAAAATTAATGGACAATCTGAATTAAATAAACTACCACCAAATTATATTTTATATGTAAATTAAAGTCACCAAAGAATCTCACGAACCCGTAAAGAGAAATTAAATAAAATTAAAATAATAGTACATTTCAGTTAGCCGGAGCATTTTATAATAATAAATTAAAAGTAATAAATTTAAAAGTAAAAATATGATGCACTCTTATTTCTTTATTTAGGTTAAGACATTGTAGAATTAGAATTTTATTTAACTATGTACTTAGAATAAGTAGTATGTTAAGACGTTAGTGTATAAGTAAAAAAAGTGCATCAGATTGGACAATAATTGATTTTGATTGTAATTTTTTTTTAAACTTAATTTTATAAAGGAATAATTAAAGAAAAAGTTTAAATTCTATAATTGTGTTAGGGTAAATTTGTTATACGACGATCTAAAAAATCGTCCAACAAATCATCGACGATATAACTAAACCTCTGTGAAGATATTCTTGAAATTTCAAACTCAAAGCTCTCGTAGTTTCTTAGGGCTTTTGGCTTCACGAACCAACAGTGCGTTATCTTCAGTGGTAACAGTAACTAGTCTACCACATCATTTACATTAAGAACTGATCCCTTTCTTGTAAACTTATATCGCAGTTTGTAAATTCCAAATCTAGATTGAAGACTTCCAAACGATTGACATCAGTTATCACAAGAAACGTCATCTTACACGACGTGGTATCCAGAACCACGCGTCAAGGCGATTTGAGTACAAGATGGCGGCGCTATTGTGTTACCCTGTGACGTCATACCGAGTTTACACTTAGTTGCTAGCTACTTTAATCCTTCCACTTTACAATGTGAGATTGATTACTGTCGTTACGCGTCTTGTCTAGAGATTATTCGATTTTTTGTTTTTGTAAAGCTCACCGACCCAAGTACGAATTCGATACTTTAGACGTCAAAATAATCGATATATTCTGGTTTCTAAGAAAACAAAATCAAGTGTTCTTTAAAGTATGATAATTCTTCAATGAAAACTTACTGCAACGTTTTGGAGTTTAACGTTATTCTTACGGGCGATAAATTCAGTATTGCGGAGGTATTCCATTAAAAACTGAATCATCTCTAATTTAGTTTTTATTTCTATGAAAACATAACTTTTCCTGTAATAAAAATACTTTATTACGATTTTTTTTCGAAACAGATGAAACAATTCGAGCACCGTGTTAAAAAAACAATCCAGAAATCCAAAGAAGTTCATTTGCTTCACTTGAAAATCTCGCTTACACTCGATCCATTGTATTCTATTGAATGTTACAAAAAATACAAAATCTCGTCGGGTAATGATTTTCAGGGACAAGACATGACGAAGGAACACATTTCAATGGCGTACTCATTAAATCTTTAAGAGTAAAAAAATAAAAGCTTCACTTTCACTGAATCTCATTCAGACAGCGTCCAGACAGACTCGAGTGCTCTTCAGGCTTCAAGCTTACTTGACAACCCTTTTTATGCCACAAAGACACAAGCCTTTGCATGTACTGTATCACTTCCCTCCACCCACCCCCCAAGCTTCATCTAGCTTATATGCTTTGCAGAATTTTATTCATTCAAATTGTTTCAGTTAATATCGAAACAAAAGACTTTAACGCTCCGAGACGAGAATAGAAATGTACACCATGTGTGTATTACAGTATACGGGAATTATTAAAACAAAGAAAATATTATGTGTTTAGAGATTTTTGCAATAAAATCCACTTGATCCTAAATTCAGTATATAGCATATTTTTGCACATAATAACACTTAGTTATGTTTGTTTATATATTGACGTTGTATAGACAAAGTTATGTGACGGGTCAAAAAATGTTTTTTTTTGATATATCCTCTTTATGCCCTCTGATTTCATAAAAGTGGTTTTGAAATTATGTCTCTCTACAGTCTAAACGCTTTGACCGATTTTAATAAAATTTGTTATGTGAGCATATTTTGGCCGTAAATGATGTCTTTTTTAGTTTTGTTTATACCTCAAAATAAATAAAACTCAAATTACTGTTTCATTCAAATCAACCTATAACGATGTTGATGAAATTTTTTTCTAATGTCCCGGATAAAAATAATAGGTCGCCAACCATCCAATGCCGATTCACGAGTTATCAGTAAAAAATCCCCAAAAATCATTTTCTTTTAAAAATCTGTAATGTTTTTAAATACACAATTTATCAAAATCAGTTCTACTGATTTCGTTAAAATTTCACTGAAATATGGAGATTATTGACACAAACCCTTGTGCAAAATCGCAAGTGAAAAAATTTACTGTTCGGGAATAAGAGACAAAAAACCAAAATGACCTCGCCGTCATTTAAAGCTTGTTTTAATTAAATATCAATTACGATGAAGACATGTTTATGGCACAACTGAAGCAAATTTAGCCCTTTATTTTCATATATAAAGATTTTTAAGACGCTATCAATAGTACATTTTCGATTTTTTTGACAACTGACATTTTTGGTTTTTATACAACTGAAAATTTTTTTTTTTTCATTTTTATCTCCGCTAGGAACATTTAATTAAATTGAGTGCATGGTTCCGCCTTCGTTGATCTAACGTTTGTTGATGAGTACTATTTAAATGTTTTGAGAATGGAGTATATCCGAAACGCGTCAACAAACGTGAGAATAACGAAGCTGGAAAAGGCGGAACAATGTACTCATTTTAATTTTATTCGGTTTATTGAGGTCCCCGGGGTAGTAAGAAACTTTGTTAAAAAGAATTGTAGTACAGTATAACAAATCAAATACATTTGTATTCTCTTGAATTCTCATAAATAAAACAAAGCAGCTTTCAGAGGCTCACTATTGTCACTACTGGCGTAGCAATCCCGAGTGGCCTAGCTGGATCTACACTTTTTTCATGTTTTTTTTCGTTAGATCTCTCTGTTTCACCTTTCCTATGAGATTTCTTTTGATCAACACTAATTTCCTTACTGACGACGTTAGAATATTCGAAGGCTATAGGTAGTTTATACTTTTTCCCTCTATTTTTTTATAAGGCCAACTTGATTGAGAGGTATTTCGTCTTTAAACGACAAGTGGAATAAATAAATCATTTAAGTAGTGACTATATTGAGCCTTTGAAAGCTGCTTTATTTTACTTATGAGAATTAAAGAGAATACAAATGTATTTGATTATATATATAATTTTTGCCCTCCTCGTGTTACCATTAATTTATATATATATATATATATATATATATATATATATATACCGGGTCTTTTAAAGTAAGTTATTAATTAACTACAGCTTATTTGTTTTTAAGATAGAACATATAAAGTACGTAAATTCATTTGGAATTAAACAAGATTTAATTAAAAAACTTAAAATTAAGCGAAATTCTTACTTGTTATATTAAGACAGGTGTTCGAAGTGCCTTCCACTCTCTTCTTGTCTTTCCTCTATGATATATGCGGCATCAACATATTGACATTTATCTTAGCTACGTTTTGAATAATTACTTCTTTCAGTTCTTCAACAAATTTTCTCTTACGATTGCATGTCTTCCTGGTATCTTCATGTCACCAACAGACCCTGTGGTTTTAAACTTACCAACAAGCTTTTTATAAGCGACTACATTGCACGGTCCGTCCCTCAAACCGTTGCCAGTACGAAACTTTCTTAACTCGGCTGATAAACTGCGTTCACATTCATAGTAAGACTGAATCAATGTGATGCTTTAGATAAAGTAATGACATTATTGAATAAAGTTTGTATATTGTCGTTTAAACGTTTTTAAAATCTAAATCAGCCATTAAAAGAATCGATGATTTATTTCAAAATTACGTTTTACCATCGTGTATATATAATGGAAAACAACTTGAAAAACATACATTGTAGAAGAGATTAATTCAACTTTATCTACATGTTGTCGTGTTCAAAAGGAAACTTTGTCAGCCTGAGGCAGGTTTGAGTAAATAATGTCTCTTCCTTTTGTTCGCTCATTCTCATTCTAATTTTATATCTCATTCTAATGCAACAAGTTTAATGCACGTAGTAATTGCAATATCTCTGTTCTCAAATATTTACAGATAATTCAATACATGACGATACAGCGTCGAGGGACGGACGGCATGTAGAAAATCACTTTACGATTTCCTAATGGCAAGAAACTTGAAAATCAGTAAAAAAAAAAAACGGAGACCGAAATTTTTTACCTTTATCGAACCCTTCGTATACTGGATAGGAAATATGTAAATATAGCCTCACTGAGCAAGCAGAACTTACGGCGGGCTCTAATGTTTGTTGAGTGGACAGTGCTCACTGAAATATAACCTACAAATAATTTGGGTTGATAAAATGAATAGTCTATCGGTTTTGTTCCTACAAAAAAATAGACAGTAAAAAACTTTCCAGTCTGAATGTGAGAGGTTTATTTGAAGGAAACGTAGCATACTTGAAACTTTGTATATTCTGATGTCCTTAAGGATGCTCATCCCAAAGTGGTCACGCATGGGTTTCGTTAGGAGGAGAAAGTGCGAGAACAATTCTAGTCAAATCATTTGATTAACATATTGATATATACTAACAATTAAATTACCTTAATGGTTTCCGCCAGGTGACTTCTTTTTTTAAAAACCCTTACGAGTTTCTAAGCGTGTGCTCCATCTTCAGAGTTCTTTTTCTTTTCACTCGGTTGAGATCGTTACACATTAAAATAACAAATAAAATAACACGGACATAACATATATATGTTTATTAATTTATACATCCTAGGACATTGATGTGATGCGCATCGCAAGTGTCGCGTTATGATAAGCGATGTATAAATTAATAAACATATATGTTATGTCCGTGTGATTTTATGTGTTATTTTATTGTGTAACGATCTCAACCGAGTGAAAAGAAAAAGAACTCTGAAGATGGAGCACACGCTTCGAAACGCGTAAGTGTTTTTTTTAAAAAAGAAGTCACCTGGCGGAAACCATTAAGGTAATTTAATTGTTAGTTAAAACAATAGTGACTTGGATACTAGCAACATGATTCTATTGATATATGTTTGACGAAAGTAATGAAGGAGTACATTATTGATTACTATGTTTCTGGAGATGGTGATTATCGAGCTTACATTCACGGAAGACTTTCAAAGATGACTGCGGAGCTGATCAAGATTACGAAGAAAACCACGGTTGTCGTTACTGGTAGATACAAGAGTAGAGGATTTAGTTTGAAAAGGAGAGAAAAATAATGTAAGAGAGATCGTGCTAAAGGCATGAAGTAAGATTATCGTATTGTGGATATCCTGGATGTAAAGATGAAGAGGCGAGGAAATAGAGTATGAGAAAGCAAGAAAGAATAGAGTAATAGATGAACATCAAGAGGAGACTTCAATGTGTGGTGAAGATGAAGTACTCTTGAATAAGTAGCTCCGAGGAGGAATCAGTCAGGAGGAACGACTTCATGGTTTTATGTGTATGTAAAATCCCACAATGCTTAAAGTTAGCACTATGTCAACATCTTTAGAAGATTTTCCATCTTATTTCTTGGAAAAAAATATCACAAAAACAAAAATACAATTTATTCCCAGTTGCGACAACTGTTCAAAAATTATTTTCAGAATATTGAAGCAAACATTTAATTTGGGATTGGTCGTGGTCGAAGTTTCATTGTCATCGGTTGCAATAAACTCGTCAACACCAAATTAAACCGAACCCCCTAAACTTAATTAATTAATGCTAAAAGTAATGAAGGCAAATTACAACGGCGACCAATTCTGTCGAGTGATTAATTTACCACAGTCACTGATGACAATTTCATACGAGATGTTACTGATTACGTATGTAATTATAATGGAATTAGTTATTCAAATTAGTTTATGATAATGTTGAACGTTCCGGGTGTGACACTGATGAATTTATCAAAATCGGTTCTATCAAACTTTTCGTTTGAGAAAAATTAAACGAACTTTGTCACTAACCAACAATCTCCATGGTCGCCGTATTTGCAAAAATATTTACTTAAAGGTTTCAACTTGTTTGACACCTCATCAGCGTTAATCGTATTGTATTAAAATTGAGTTTTGCAAGTTAAGGTTCGTTTTTGTTTTTGCTAATTATACTGAATCGTTTTTATTTACTTTTTAAAATCAAATTTGTGGGCACATTTATGGTATGTGATTACTGTTTTTAAGGGAATGTAACATATCATTTCAATGCGTAATTGTGAATTTTCGATACGAAATCACGCTCTTTTTTTTTTTTTTTTTTTTTTTTGTATAACAGAGGAAATCACTTTTTTTTAAAGTGTTGATTGGTAAATAGAAATAAATCTATTGGAGTCAGGGAATGTAGTTGTTATCATTTTACTGTTTGACTGTGAATTTTTAGTAGAAGTTCACCACTCTGTGGACATGGCTTTCCCCATTTTATATAGGTATGCTCGGAAGTATCTATGGCCTGTTAAAAATTGAGTAATATAAAATATCTCTTTATGACTTCGATATATTCACTCTCTTATATTGCTAATTCCACTGATTGGATTAAGAACATAATAAATTGTATTAATAGAGACAAGGAAGGATTATATTAAAACTGAACCATAGAATTGTCATTAATGAAAATCTTTAATTGCTTATTAATAACAGAATGCAACTGTTATCATTTCACTATGTCTGTGAATTTTAGCACGAAATCACAATCACTTGTTGACAATATTTTACGATTGTAACAGCGACAATCACTTGAAGCACTCAATAAAATAATTTTGATTTGTATATAAAAATCACAGCTTTCACAACTTTAACAAACTTAAATGCGCATGCGTTAAATAAGAACTGTAGATTCACTTTCAACTTATATGTCTCGTCCTCTCTCTGTCCACTGTGGAGACGATAAAACAACGTCTGAATCTCAGTGAGTATTCCATATTACTTGAATTATAAAAACTATTGAAAAATTGCATTTGTGTGAAGATTATAATCTGTTATTCTTGAAGGAACTTTTAATGGAAAAAGTTTAGCAAAAGCATAGTAATCTAAAGATTGTATCACCTAAGTTTATCGACAAAGTTTAACCACTTCTATTGTTTACGCGTTGCTTATTTTGTCAAATGTAACGAGAGTAAATTGTTGCAGTGCACTTTATGTTTTAATTTCTTACAAAAGTTATATGATGGATCAAGAAACCAGTGTTGAGGTTCACAAAGTTCAAAAAATTGGTCAAAAAAATTATGTGTATGTATAGTCTGTGGCTACATAGCTCTGACCTCACATCTTACGTCATGTTTAAAACATTTAAAGAAGTAGCTCTCGGCGTTTTCAACTGTACAATAGCTTTATTTACTTGTTAGAAATTTAGAAAGAGGAGGGATTTTTAAGACACCTCTGGGGCTTCACTATAGTGAGTACGGGCTTGGCAATCCAGAGGTACTAATCCTTTTTCACGTAGTCTTGAGTTAGATCCTTC
This sequence comes from Aphrophora alni, assembly GCA_963513935.1. NCBI lineage: Eukaryota > Metazoa > Arthropoda > Insecta > Hemiptera > Aphrophoridae > Aphrophora > Aphrophora alni. The sequence continues at coordinate 158,308,601 of OY740766.1, read as the reverse complement.
ATTTCCATTTTTTTTACGAGGTCTTTTTTGACCAACACTTGTTCTCTTCCGACCATAGTATTAGAGGGCTAGGGATCGTGGATTGAGAAGTATCTCACTTTTAAACAAGGGAAAAATTAGCAGAATGTATTAGAACTTTCACAAATAATGTTCTAGAGACACACAATTTACAGCCTCATGTCTAGGTATGAAATTAATTAAGAAAATTAGCTTAAAACTGTGACATCACATAGTAATTACAAAATTACTAACAAATATTTACAAGAGCAACGTACCCGACACCGCAGATATTTCACCCACGTCACATCTTTAATTCATTTCACAGAAAACATTACAGGTATATCACAAGTAATTCAAATTCAAAAGGGATTGGATTATCTGTAAATATTTGAGAACAGAGATATTGCAATTACTACGTGCATTAAACTTGTTGCATTAGAATGAGATGAGGGAAGCGAACAAAAGGGAGAGACATTATTTACTCAAACCTGCCTCAGGCTGACAAAGTTTCCTTTTGAACACGACAACGTGTAGATAAAGTTGAATTAATCTGTTTTACAATGTATGTTTTTCAAGTTGCTTTCCATTATACACAAGCGATGTAATTTGTAATAGTGATGTGTTGCTTAATGCGTAATTACATCATTATTCTGAATGACAAATTGATTACAGGCAATTTTTGATTGGCAGATTTTTTACTTATAACTTAATTTACAATTTTAAATAAATGATAGACAACTTTTTCCACTCCCACATCCCCAAAACTGTAGTGCTCTTATTTTAAAATATGCTGTTTGGAGCAAATCGGAATACGAATGTTGTTTTCGACATTACTGCTCCACGATTGTTTTCCAGCTAACGTTGATTTGGACCCAATATGTGCAAATAGGAAATCAAGATATAAATTTTCTCCGTAGTGGAAATTTTGCAACTGTAATCTGAGTAAACTTTGACAAAAGATTAAAATCTATATGTACAAAATGCTGCATTTCGGAATTTATTTTGATCTGTCTTAAGATTTTTTTTTTTTTGGCATGTGTCAGTCTTAACTAAGGTTGTTTTTTTTTATTTTCGACCTAATTCAAAAGTTTTAATTAAACATTAATTTTAGATATGAAACCTGTAGAAATTTTACCATTTGAACATTCGTTACCTTAGCAACTAATTTTCAAATTTATTAACAGCTGATTCGTTGGAATTGTCAGAATATTCTTGTGATGGGTTCGCAAAGTGAGTTTTCCAAACGAGAAAAAAGGCTAGTACGACCAGCGCAATTTTTACAAGTTTGGTGAGGCAATTTTCGTATGAATTGTACAGATGTTTTTCCTACAGTTGCAGGTTGTAAAAGAAAAACAATATATATAGCGGGTGTTCCAAAATTATGGTACCCTTTACGTAATTTTCTAACGGATTGAAATAGAAAAAAAAACTTTCGGAATGTCCAGATAAATGAGACCTGATTTTAAAAACTATAGAAAAGGTAAATTTGACGTTAACTGCAGACACTCATTAAAGCTGGTTAGTTGGTAATATAAGGCAGAGCATTATCCCACAGTTAATTAGAAACCTAAATGAGAGTAAAACAATCCCAGTTTAATACTCTTCCCGGATTAAACTTTGATGAGCTTTGGACGAAATGTTTAAAACATCTCCTTATTACATCTACATACCATTCCAACGACCACAATTAAATTATATTAAAACTTTGCATTTTTACCCGACACTAAGATATTAAAGTGTTCCAGACATATTGAAGTGGTTTATGAATAAAGTTTATAATTGTTTCAGAGAAACGAGAAAATCTCTCGCTCAGTTCCCGTTTGATTTATTTGAAAGACGATTATTAAATTTTCAATCTCTTTTCAACAAATGACATTTTTCTGGTCTGATTTCCGGGTTGAACGTATTTCTAGGTAATAGAGTAAGGTTAGGGGACAGTGAGGGAAGTGGAGTGGAAGTCAAGAACTTTTACAATCTGACTGTATATATACCACATTTAGTTTTAAGATATATTACCACATTTTCTATTATATGGATGACAAATGAATATTCTTTATTTTAAGTGGTTTTTCTTTCCACTATAAATTTTGTACATTTTAAACTATAATTGAATTTAAAACTGTTTTTTAAGCTCTTAGACAGAGTATATTCAACATATAATGCGGCGGTTACCAAAAGTGCTGTGATTACCAAACTATGGTACACATACCACCAAAAGTGTTGTGGTTACCAAACTATGGTACACATACCACCAAAAGTGTTGTGGTTACCAAACTATGGTACACATACCACCAAAAGTGTTGTGGTTACCAAACTATGGTACACATACCACCAAAAGTGTTGTGGTTACCAAACTATGGTACACATACCACCAAAAGTGTCGTCGTTACCAAACTATGGTACACATACCACCAAAAGTGTTGTGGTTGCCAAACTATGGTACACATACCACCAAAAGTGTTGTGGATACCAAACTATGGTACACATACCACCCAAAGTGTTGTAGTTACCAAATTACGGTACACATACCACCAAAAGTGCGGTGATTACCAAACTATAGTATACATACTACCAGCGGTGCTTCAGTTAACAAACTGTGGTACACATAACACCAGAAGTGCGATGGTTACCAAACTACAGTAAACATAAAATGTACAAATAAAGTCTTTGCTTTTTATTCACATGTAAAACGTAACATTAAGTTTGCTCAATTTCTTATTTATTTTTACAAAGATATAATATTTTTTTAGAAAAAACAAAATGGTGGATAGACGGGAAATTATATGTTTTCGGACCTGTGTTTATAGGACGTTAGCTTTATTTTGATGCCCTGAATCACTCTCTGAAGTTGGGGCACCTATTTTTGAAACACTCTGTATATAGTATACAGTGTGTTTCCAAACTGCGTTCAAAAACTTCAGGATATGATTCCTTGGATCAAAATAAGTAAAAAAGTTCCCATTAACTTATGTCCTAAAATGCTTAATTTTCCGTCTGTCCGCCATTTTGCATTGTTAAAAAACAATATATGGTTGAAGATAAAAATTAGATATTGAATCCAAATTTAGTGTACATATTTTTTAATGTCACCTTTTATTAATGTAACAAAAACCAGGATTTTGTTTTGCATGTTTTAAAAATGACAGTTGTTTTGAAAACACGCAAAACAAGTACATTGATAAAAGGCCACTTAATAAATATGTTTACCAAATTTGGACTCGATATCTAATTTATTTCTAAAAATATGTTTTTTTGTAAAAAAAACACAAAATGGCGGAAAGACAGAAAACTAAACATTTTACGACATGTGTTCATAGAAACGTTTTTACTTATTTTGACATAAACCATATCTTGAAGTTTTAGAACGCAGAACGGGAACACCCTGTATATAAAGTAGTATAGGTTATGAGAGAACGTTTTTTGTGATTACAGCTTAATAATAGCATTTTCTCTAAGATATTTCACTTCTTATAACTTACTTGCACAGAATAATAACATATTAAAAATAAACGTGTTAGAATCTATACGGTTCAGATTCGCTTCAAACACATAACAGAAGCAGACTTCAAAGTATTACACATTCTAGTCACTGTTGGAACAGAGCTAGGGGAGTTTTTAACCTATTCTGGTCTGTACATCTGTCTGTACTATATATTTTATTTTTGGAATACTAAATCAAATGCAGCCGAACTACCGTAATGATGTTCGATTACAGGATAACGAAATCTTTGGATTGCAACTTAAATGCCGTTTTAGGGGAATGAAAAATGAAAATTTAAAAAAAAAAAAAAAAAAAAAAAAAAACATAATTTTTATCAAATATCCTGTAGGAAATAATTACGATTAAAATCTGATAGATTACCCCCCCCCCCTTCCCGTTATGTTTAAAGGTAAAAAACCTTTCGGTCGTCATCGCCTAACAGAAAATAAAATAAATACCCTTGAAAATAATACTCTTGAGTATTCTAATAGCGTCAGGGTAGGAAAAGAACAAGATTTGGTCAAGAGACACCTAATAGAAGAGATGAAGGAAATAATCTACCTCTTTATGGAAAAAGCAGTAGATCCAGCTGAAGACCTACGGGATTGCCAATATTCCTGAGGGTCTCTGATACAAACAACGACACCTGATATGTACACAGATTCTATCCATTACATTAATTTGTCAATATTGTAGGTTCACTAAAATGTAGGATATAACAATGTTAGTAAACACTTTGTTAGGCTGATTTTGCTCAAATATTGAATTTTTTCACTCCATTGGTCAAGTTTGTTAACTAGAAAAAATTGTCGGTAAATTTCGGCCGATTTTAGAATTTCAAAACAAGTTGACGGGGCCTTCGTGGTACTTACTCATCCTCGTTATTCAATATAATCCCAGCAGATCCTCTAAATGTAATTCTCAAAACTTGCTTTCGTAGACTTCGAAGAAATGTTAAATTGTATCGGTTAGATCAAAGGGTCTTATCCAGTAGGGTAAGTTTGTTTAAAACAGTTGTTACACAGGTTTTTCTGAACCTCTGCTAAGTCCTAATGGTCCACATAGATATGTATATTAAAAAATCTCGCTTCATTGTTCTTATCAGTGTCTTGGTCCTAGCGGAAGTTGCACACATGTGAAGGTGTCTCCACTCGGTGACTCGGCCCTTCCGGTTCTCGTAACTACTCGAATTGTCTTGAAAGGTCAAAGTTCAACTTCGCTATTTGTCATCGTAGAGAGGTGTGGGTTGGTACCATTACATGCAGAATTGAAATCTGCAAATGTTTATCTAATTTAGTGTGTTATAAGATCGATATCGTACCAGATAAGTAGAAAACTGTTTATTTTAACTTTTCCAGTAAATCTTTTTGAATTTCAATAGGGTTCTACAAGAGCACACTTTCGTCTCCTATACCAAATTACATGTTCCTATTTAATTTTGTATGTCATTTTTATCTCAGCTAGGAATGGTATAATTAAAAAGAATACATAGTTCCGCCTATCTCAGCTTTGTTAAAATCAAAGTTAAAAGGACACACAATTATTATTGAAGAAATAAATTCACCAAAGACGTTATTTAAAAAAATTGAATTGGTTTTTCAAAATGGCGCCAATCAACTTGTTTTTATTGAAAGAAACACTTTGGAGTATTGTTGAATGAAGAATTTAAAGTTGTACATATTGAACTACTGTTAAACATTTATATCAGAAATTATTCTTTAAAAACAGTTTTTTTGGAATTTAAAATTATGGAGGTGTTTTTAAATTAACACTAATTGTAAAATAAGAAAATTTTGCAAAATATTTTAAAAATTGAGGGAACAAGGAGTTTACTAACCTAGCCAGTGAGAATAATTGACTTTTCATGGTTTTAGATGTGTGCGATTCTAAAAGGGTGATCTGTTTGGAATTGCTTTATTTACAATATTGAAAATAATTGTTTTGGTTTTTATACATAATGTAACAACGTAAGCTATATTGTACAGAATAAATTAGGTCCAGAGTCAGTGTCAATACGACGCGACGGCGCCGGTTATCACTGTTTACCTTTCTTTAGATGAAGACAACTTTCTAAATTACTTTTTCACTTAGTGTTTACATTGAAATAGAAAAGATGTTGTGCACAGAATGAAGACTTCTCCGAGGCAAATTAGTCGTAGACAGTTTTGTTTTAGTTAGTTAATTTGTGTGTGTGTGTGTTTTAATTTATACTAATCTGTTGAAACAATTTGATAACTTGAATATAGAGGGTGATTGATATAAGCGTGCCAGCTGTTTACTTGGGGAGTATTTGATATGTTAAAAGAAGTCTTATTTTCGGGACTTGCTGAAGAAGTGTTCCTTGGTTTTCATTTTTAGTTACGGTGCTGGTGGTTGGACGGCCAGTACAGACTGTTTCAAAATACTATACCCTTACGATGGTTCTTTTCAAGAACACATTACAGCATAATTTGACGGCTGCTTGTGAAATTGCCTATCCTCACCTAACCTACAGTACCTTCAGACTAGGAATGTGTCTGTTGTAGGGGGCGTGTCCTCCCTTCTACTTGTTTCCCTAACCTGACTTAACGGTACAACCCATTCCAAGAAAACTAGGTACACAAATTACTGCTTACCAACATTTAATTCTTAAAGTAGTACAAATTAATTCTTAAAAGTTTAATTTTGTAATCGGTTTATTGTTATTTACACCGATAAAAGAAACGAAAGTAGGGTAGGCATTTACACAGTATTTGAGGTCTATAAATTTTTTTATTGGGGTTGTACCGCTGAAAGCAAATGCAACAAACGGAATGTGGAGGCCCCCCTTTTCCTCTCTACCCCAGACACATTCCTACCTTGAGGATACTGTAACCTAACCTAACATAAACTAACCTAACCTAACCTTTTCCTCTCCACCCCAGACACATAGCTACCTTGAGGTAACTGTAACCTAACCTATCATAAACTAACCTAACCTAACCTAACCTTTTCCTCTTCACTCCAGACACATTCCTACCTTGAGGATACTGTAACCTAACCTAACATAAACTAACTTAACCTAACCTAACCTAACCTTTTCCTCTTCACTCCAGACACATTCCTACCTTGAGGATACTGTAACCTAACCTAACATAAACTAACCTAACCTAACCTTTTCCTCTTCACCCCAGACACATTCCTACCTTGAGGATACTGTAACCTAACCTAACATAAACTAACCTAACCTAACCTAACCTAACCTAACCTTTTCCTCTTCACTCCAGACTCATTCCTACCTTGAGGATACTGTAACCTAACCTAACATAAACTAACCTAACCTAACCTAACCTTTTCCTCTTCACTCCAGACACATTCCTACCTTGAGGATACTGTAACCTAACCTAACATAAACTAACCTAACCTAACCTAACCTAACCTTTTCCTCTTCACTCCAGACACATTCCTACCTTGAGGATACTGTAACCTAACCTAACATAAACTAACCTAACCTAACCTTTTCCTCTTCACCCCAGACACATTCCTACCTTGAGGATACTGTAACCTAACCTAACATAAACTAACCTAACCTAACCTAACCTAACCTTTTCCTCTTCACTCCAGACACATTCCTACCTTGAGGATACTGTAACCTAACCTAACATAAACTAACCTAACCTAACCTTTTCCTCTTCACCCCAGACACATTCCTACCTTGAGGATACTGTAACCTAACCTAACATAAACTAACCTAACCTAACCAAACCTATCCTTTTCCTCTTCACTCCAGACTCATTCCTACCTTGAGGATACTGTAACCTAACCTAACATAAACTAACCTAACCTAACCTAACCTTTTCCTCTTCACTCCAGACACATTCCTACCTTGAGGATACTGTAACCTAACCTAACATAAACTAACCTAACCTAACCTTTTCCTCTTCACCCCAGACACATTCCTACCTTGAGGATACTGTAACCTAACCTAACATAAACTAACCTAACCTAACCAAACCTATCCTTTTCCTCTTCACTCCAGACTCATTCCTACCTTGAGGATACTGTAACCTAACCTAACATAAACTAACCTAACCTAACCTAACCTTTTCCTCTTCACTCCAGACACATTCCTACCTTGAGGATACTGTAACCTAACCTAACATAAACTAACCTAACCTAACCTTTTCCTCTTCACCCCAGACACATTCCTACCTTGAGGATACTGTAACCTAACCTAACATAAACTAACCTAACCTAACCTAACCTAACCTTTTCCTCCCCACCCCAGACACATTCCTACCTTGAGGATACTGTAACCTAACCTAACATAAACTAACCTAACCTAACCTAACCTTTTCCTCTTCACTCCAGACACATTCCTACCTTGAGGATACTGTAACCTAACCTAACATAAACTAACCTAACCTAACCTAACCTAACCTTTTCCTCTTCACTCCAGACACATTCCTACCTTGAGGATACTGTAACCTAACCTAACATAAACTAACCTAACCTAACCTAACCTTTTCCTCTTCCCCCCAGACACATTCCTACCTTGAGGATACTGTAACCTAACCTAACACAAACTAACCTAACCTAACCTAACCTAACCTTTTCCTCTTCACTCCAGACTCATTCTTACCTTGAGGATACTGTAACCTAACCTAACATAAACTAACCTAACCTAACCTTTTCGTCTTCACCCCAGACACATTCCTACCTTGAGGATACTGTAACCTAACCTAACATAAACTAACCTAACCTAACCTAACCTAACCTTTTCCTCTTCACTCCAGACTCATTCCTACCTTGAGGATACTGTAACCTAACCTAACATAAACTAACCTAACCTCAAACTAGAAATTAATAATACGCAGTCCAACGTAACAACAATCAACAATGGAATGAATAAATAAATTAAAAACCTATAATTCATTGATTCCAGACAGTTTCGCTCGAGAAGGAATGTGAAGCAGGAAGAAGTTCGGGAATGTCCCTCTGACGTGGTTGGTTGAAAAATTTCTCATCACTGTGTTTGTGTGCCACATACACATCAATATGCATCCCACAGTCAGTAGCAAAGCTCTGCTTCTACCGTGGAAGAATTTTAATTAAGCTTTTGTCACGAGGATCAAAGTATTCTGTTTAATTCATTTATGTTTTGTTTTATTAGGTAAATTGTTCTAAACAAAACTGCTGTACCTTGGAAAGAGTTTGATATTAAAAAATAGCTGGGAATTTCCAAATATCTTATTAAACTTAAATTTCATTGAGGGTCTAAATCTGCTAGACAGTTTTTCATCGCGTGATGTATGGTCAGCGCATTGAGTATCTCTCTTTGTGACTAAGATTCGTTAAAAATCGAAGTCAAACTGAAACTTCTAGCTCAGAAAACTTAATATTAACGCCATTTTTTCTCATGACTCCAAGCGTGGCTCAGTTGGTAGAGGCACGCTCATATGTCGCTATAAATTTAGATCTGTAAACCGCTTTGAGCACGGGTGTTACATTACGATTATGGGTGTTATGTTACGTCAATACTAGTCTAATGAGCATACAAAAATCCTTCAGAGGACCATAGTGAGCACGGGCGTATCAATCCCGACCTAATATAGCTGGATTTACACCTTTATTCATGTAGTCTTGGGTTAGATCTATCTCATCTTTCCTATCTGGGCTCTCTTGAGCAACTTTTGTTATCTTATGACTCTGACGCTATTAGTATTCGAAGGTTAAGGTGGAGGGGGGGGAGTCTTTATTTTATGTTATTTTTTCCTCACTTTTTAAAAGGCCATGATGATAGAACTGAATTTTCGAAACAAAAATGAATAAATAATAACAATATATGTTTGAATTAGTCTAGAGGTCTCATTTTAATACAATTTTGTGTTTTGTGTTTAGTTTTACATACCATTTAGAGAAGTTCATTTGCCAGAAAAAATGGTTAATAAATTTCAAATTAATGGCCGATTATCAAATTTTAAAAATTTCTAATAATTTTTCAAAAAAGTTGTACTACATTCCAGAATACCTCAATTTCTATTGATTTTAAACCTGGACCCAATAACTCCATAACGTTTTTTCCACGATACAAAATAAAAAATTTATTTCGGAAAAACATAACCTCCAAAAGCATTTGCAATATTTTCCATGGAGCCTTTTAGTAACCGAACAAACAATATAGAGCCGATGAGTTCAAATTTGACATTTAATTATAAAGTTTAGAATATTTCTTATATTTAAATCGTTTTCTACTTTGTTTATGTAGCGGAAACGTGGGCTTTCCAGGGGTTTTCCTGCAGAACATGTTTAATTTCCCTTGATTTGTGTGTTCTTCAATGAGCAACAATTTTTCTTTTTTCAAATTTACAATATCGTTTCTTCATATCGATAGTCCTTTAATTATTCACTGTATTTAATTTTTAACTATATTCATTCCTAAGTGCCTTTCAAAATATAATAAAATAACTCTCATAAAAAAACAAAATGTTATAATTTTGTATTATCCAATTTTTTAGCAGATTTGCTATGTCCAGGCTAAAACATTATTGAATTGTATAGCCCAGCTTTATTTTCTCATTGCTATTTTTGTAAAAAAAAAAAAAAAATCAGAAACTTTCCCGCTCACCCATCCCCAAAACCAGATTAAAACTAATTCGAACTATTCATCACCAAAAATGAAATTTTGATATATTTTAATAAGGTGCGACTTATCCTAACCTAACCAACCTAACCTAACCTAACCTAAACTACGCTAACCTAACCTAATCTAACCTACGCTAACCTAACCTAACCTAACCTACCCTAACCTAACCTAACCTAACCAACCTAACCTAACCTAACCTAAACTACGCTAACCTAACCTAATCTAACCTACGCTAACCTAACCTAACCTAACCTAACCAACCTAACCTAACCTAACCTAAACTACGCTAACCTAACCTAATCTAACCTACGCTAACCTAACCTAACCTAACCTACCCTAACCTAACCTAACCTAACCTAATCTACGCTAACCTAACCTAACCTAACCTACGCTAACCTAACCTAACCTAATCTACGCTAACATAACCTAACCTAACCTAACCTAACCTACGCTAACCTAACCTAAGCTTCCTTCGTTACTGCCATAAACCCGCACCTCCTATTGGCTCACTTTGACAATCCCAAAGGAACCTTTGTTAAATCTACACCTTTTTTTCATCTAGTCTTGGGTTAGATCTCTCTCTTTCAACATTACTATTACGTCCAACTTTTGTTCGTTTCCGACCCTGACGCAATTAAAGTTTTCGAGGGCTAGGGTTATTTATTGTACGCTAATTTCTTCCTTTATTTTTATAAGGCGATAATAACCGAGTAGTTTATTGTTTTTAAAGAAGAAAAAACATAATAAACCCAACCTAGCATAAGGTGATTTTTGTTTTTATAATTTTACGCTCATGTCTGTCCGTCTGTCTATCTGTAAATCCGGTCTGTCTACATAAGCAATACATTAAATCCTATATATTTCAAACATTGCACTTACATGTTTTGTATTGTCCCACATAATATAAGAAAAATAACGGTAACAAAAAAAAATGACTTGGGGGTAATTACCAATATGTATGTTTATTTGAAGAAGAAATTAATATGTTAACACTAGGCCGCTTAAAAGACTTCGACTTTTTTTAAATAACTGTCCCTATAAATATGCCTACGGACCTTAAGTCGTGTGGTTTTATTTACCATTTATTCCTGAACCGTAATGTTCGTTTTATTGCAATTTTTCAGGTAGATTAGGGTTATATTAAGCTTCACATTTTACTAAATTTTTAACAAAATCTATTGAACCGATTTTGATAAATTAGTATTTTTTAAACCCTGATTTTTTTTTTTTTTTACGGTTAGGGGATGAACTTTTTTTGAAGAGACGACGACCAATATGTTTTCTTTGGCTACACTTCGGCAAAATTTGATCAAAATCGTCATTACAGTTTTTGAGAAAATCTTAATTATGTGTTTTCTTCTAAAACATTTTTTTTAAATCCTGAGGTGTGGCCAAAATATACCAACATATCAAATTTGATTAAAACCGTTCAATTCTTTAGGGTTGTAAAATACTCCACGGATGACAAACGGACATTTAAAAACACTTTTTTTTGGACTTGGGGGACCTGAAAACGTATACCTTACACAAACTTTTGATCAATTCCAGAACTTACGTGTATGTGAGAGAATAATACGACTGGATTACCTTATTAATATTTTTATATTTTTGTAAAATGTGTGTGTACATTAATCCCTATAATAGTCACTTTAGATCAAGTACAGTCCGTATTTATAATAACTCTATCACACTGTAGCTATTGATTTTTAGAGAACAGATCCTTTTATAGCCCTTAGAAGCAGCCGGTGTTACCCTTGTCCCTAGAGGGTGACTATTCACAGCACCAGTTAAGACACGCATGAGGGTTGTTCTTTTGATTGACTTCCTATACTATACATTGTTTCTGATAAGAAGAACAAGGTTGAACGTGAGTAGCTTTACCTCAAAAGATATGATTTAAAGTCTTATCAAGATTGAAAATTAAATTGTACATTTTCAATAGTATAAGTGTAAGAGAGGGTTTTTTTGGTAAAGTGGTATAATTTTGGAGTACGCTTTTTTCCAATCATCAAAAAGAAAACTCACTTACGTAATAAGTAATGAATTTATTTTCTATTTAGTATTAACTATAACTAACAGCCTCTTAAAACACAAACAATACATATTGCTTGTTGAAAAATACCAGTTCGTGAGTTGTCTATAAAACACACACACACACACACACACACACACACACACACACACACACACACACACACACACACAAAATCGAACACGGAGCTGTTAGAAAAGATGTAATTTTTCAAAATTAAGTTATACTGATTTCATTTAAATTTTCTTAAAATGTGAAGATTAATGAATAAAAACCGTTTGCAAAATCGCAAATAAAAAAATAGAAAACTTTTGAAATTATTTTTAACCTATTCTGTAATACTCTTAAAATAAAAAAAACCCTAAGGGGCTTACTTCTGTGAGTACAGGCTTGGCAATCTCGACGGCTTAGCTGGACTTACATCTTTTTCACTGAAGTCTTGGTTCTATCAGATCTTTCTCGGCCAACTCTTGTTTTTGTAACTTTAAGGCTATTAGAGTATTCAAAGGCTAGGGGTATTTCTTCCTTTCTTTATAAGGTGACGATAATCAAGAGGTTTTTTCTCTCTCTTTAAATAAAAATTTAAACAAAACAATAATCATACAACTTTTTTGTAAAAAAACGGGCATATAATTTGAAAGATTTCCCCTTGAGATACAGTTTGACAACAGAAAGACTACGAAATTCAAGTTCTACCGCACGTACATAAAGTTTGATGTTTACCTTTTCTCTCCAGTTGTGAATTATTCCCTTATGTAATGTAAGGGAGAGTTGGAAGTTCACGTGCCTTTGCAATGGAGAGTTATCCAAGCCACCACTAAAAACAAAAGTAACTACTTTACATAAAGGTTAGGTCAGATAGTAAAACCAACAACTGATGCTTTGTGAGTATTTTCTTGTCGTCCCATTCATGAATTGTAATTGAATATTAAATTACAGAAGTTCCTTCACTTGTTCTATTTCTTCTTCCTCCTTTTTTTTTTTACTTTACAAATTGTGTAGTAAGTAAATACAGTATTGTAATGGAGCCAATTTTTCTGATTTTTTAGCCTCTAGAAACATATTTTGACAATTGTATCCTCTAATTAACCCATCTTTTGGTTGTATTAACGTCAAATAGTCGAACCATTGCTGCTTTTGCAAGAACTTAACGAGGTATGTCTGAAAATGGCAGATTCCGCTTTATGCTAAGCTTCTGGCAAAGAAGTGAAAACAATTGAACAAATCTTTCTTCAGTGAGTCTTTCAAAATATTGCTTGTAACAGGTTGTTACAGAAACAGAAAGAACTATCCATCAAGGACATTTTAAGGAATAGAAAGTTTTGGTAATTTCATTGGCAGGATCTGTGTACAAGAGACATCAATCTATCGGGAAATTCTGATGGCTCGTCAGACTTGATAGAGTCAACAAAGTACTCTTGTTTAACTCAATATTTTCCCTAACTCTGGAAATACTCTAATAGAGGAAGGGAATAAAAGTTGGTCAAAAGAGACAAAAAGGAGAGATGAAAGAGAGAGATCTAACACAAGACTAAATAAAGAAGGTGTAGATCTAGCTAGAATACTTCAGATTTGCCACTCCCATATTTACAATAAGTGAACCCCTGAGAGGGAGTAAGAGGTCAAAATATGGTGATGGATAGTCATAAAAATATGGTGATGGTGAATGGAATTGTCATACATTTTTATAGAAAAGGTTGTCAAAATACGTTACAATTTTCTGTAAGTATGGATTGCGTGTAGATTTGCTCAAAACTGTTGAGAGAGAGAGAGAGAGAGAGAGAGAGAGAGAGAGAGAGAGAGAGAGAGAGAGAGAGAGAGAGAGAGAGAGAGAGAGAGAGAGAGAGAGAGAGAGAGAGAGAGAGAGAGAGAGAGAGAGAGAGAGAGAGAGAGAGGGGAGAGAGAGAGAGAGAGGGGGGAGAGAGGAGAGAGAGAGAGAGAGAGAGAGAGAGAGAGAGAGAGAGAGAGAGAGAGAGATATTAGAGGTTGATTCAACATGTAATCTCATCGATTCAAAATTCCCATGTTCCATGGAATGGGAGTGTCATTAGAATGATTCTGTTTTGAACTAAATTGATAAAAGTTTGGGCTCAAAATACAGTAACAGTTGGAAAGGGTTTGATATATATATAAAGAAATTGGGTGGTTAAAATCCCTCTCAATTTTGCAGTTTGTGGGAGTAGTTTATTACAAATTGATTAGATTTTAGTGCAATTGTTTACAGAAGGGAGGCTAGAGGTTGAGCTAATTTTAATGAAACTCGTTTGGATATATTTAGAATGCTGAGCTTCAATTCAATACTAGTTTGTTTATATTTATCTTCTACAAAATATGAATCTTTTACAAATTTAATTAAACCTATAATATTAATAATTTTAAGTAACCAAGTTCACATATAATTATAGTTTTGTTTTTCGTAAGTAAAAACAAGTATGAAAATTATATGCTAGCCCGATTTTCGTCTATAGTGTCATTTATTCTACTATAAAAAAATTAGATTTTGTATGACATTGTAGTATATTTTGTACAACATACACCCATCTCCCCTCCTAAATATTAATTTATAATAACCACTTTTTTGTATGTTACAGGAAGGCGAAAGAGGTTATCTAGAAGGCCTTGCTTCTCGCTATGCAGATCTATACAATACACACTATCGAGATGTACTAGAACACTTAGAAGACTTAAGAAGAAGAGAATGGGCAGAATTATCGCCAAGAATACGAGTTCTAGGAACACCTACCACACCTCCTGGTCCTGCACCGTCTACGCCGCTCTCAAGACTGCCTCATAGTGGACTAACCACTTCACACTCACAGCCTATTTATGTTCCCGGGAAATACTCGGTTAGTAATATCTGTGATAAATTTAAACTTTGGTACCTAATCAATACTTTGAAGAGCTTGTAGGACATTTTAAATTGTGTATTTTAAGGGGTTTTACCCGCTAGGGTAAGGTTGTTTTAAAGAGTTGTTACACAGACTTTCTGAGCCTTGTAATTTTGTATATAACTAATTTTTTTACGTTGGCAAGGTCCATAGATGTGTCTCTACTCGGTTCACTGGTGTAAGTGTGTATGTTCTGGTGGACTTTGAACCTGTACATATGTGAAGGAGTCTCCATTCGCTATGCTTGTGTCTGTGACTCAGCTGTACCAGATCTCAGAACTGTATAAAATCCCATTTTCTTGGAAAGTCAGGATTTGAAATTACATTTTTAAACAGTAATTTCACTATTTGTCATTGTAGAGAGGTGGTTATACCATACCATGCAGAATAGAAATCTGCATTGTTTATCTAATTTAGTGTGTTACCAGTTAATTAACACAGGAACAAAAAACTATTTGAAATGGTCTCCATGTTGGCATTTTTAAATCGATTTTTCAGAATTTCAATGGGTTCCCTACACCAAATTTTATGTTTGATCCTATCTTAATTTGTCAAACCGCTATCGTGCTTACGTACAGGTGACAATGATGGACAGCATTTTCAAATCACTTATTCTGTTTTCTAAGACCATGAAACATGAAAATTAGTCAAAAATACAGATTGGATTTATTGCCATTATCAAACTTACCCTATAAGTATTTGTGTACCGGGTTTAGTTAGAAGAAAGATCTAAATAATTTCACTTGAAATTATTGTTCCATGTTCAAGGAACTAGGCACACCCTTAATACAATAACTGTAATCAAAATAAACACACTCATTCTATACCTCTCAATCAGTCGCAGAATTAAAATAAATAAAATCTATGTTGATTGCTTTTTGTGATTAAATTTTATTTCGGATTTTATTCCACTCTTTGAGCAATTGTTTGTTAATCATCTGTCATTTACATGCATAAACTAAAACTGATTATTATTGTAATTTTTTATAAATTACTGTTAAACAATAATTTTCTTTCACGTTCATTTTAGGATATATTGTTCCATGTCTTCTCATTCATGTTAGTAATTATTTAGTTTCAGGTTTTACTTAATTCTGTTTTGACCACTGAAGTAATTATCTTTCATATCCTAACTATACAGGGGGATTAAAAATTGCATTGTAATATGTCTGATGCTGATTTTTGAGCTAAAAATAGAACAAAAATGTTTATATAAATATAAATCCGAAAACGCTTTATTTTTCGTCTGTCGGCCGTTTTGTGATTTTACAAAACAAATTATATTTTTAGAAGTAGATAAGATTTGTTATACGCATTATTTACCAGTAAACCAAGATTTTATTTAAATAATATATTTATTTATATTCATATTTTATTTGGTTATATATTAAAACCAAATAAATAAAATACCGGAGGTTTAAAATGTTAAATGTCGAATATCTCAAAAACTATTAACATTACAAAATGTTTTCCTCTTTTAATGAAAAACCAAATGATTTGTAAATTTTTTTCTGTAGGTCAAAAGTATTGACGAGTTTTTGACTAAGAAATTCAAAATATAATTTCTTGGAAATCTAAATATTTTAGAGTTATGATAGTTGATAATAACAACTTTATAAACCATTGTCCAAAAGGAAAATATTTCTCTTAACAGCTACAAAATGGTGATTGGTGTTTTAATACGAGTTTATTTTTTTACATTTTGTTGATAACTCAGGTTTTTATTGTTTAACAGTCCTGTGGCATTTTTACAGAGATCGCGGCCAATACATTTTGTTTAGGTCATTGGAAGCTAAATTTGAAAAAAATCTAATCAAATTGTTCTAGCCCGTTTTGAGGGGCAAAAAAAATGTTTTTGACAGCTATCCCCAAATTTTGAGTTATGAAAAAGTCTTGATGATTGGTAAAAATACGCCCACTCACAAAATTTGATTAAAATCGGTAGACACGATTTTACTACATGTACAACTGACATACAGACATTCCAAAAACCATTTTTATGAACCCAGTGAACTTCAAAAAACTTCGATAATTTGAATCGAAAACTGATGCAGTAATATATCGATAATTGAATCCATCCAGAGCAAGTACAAGGTGGTAAAAAACCTTACCAAGGAAATAGTGATGCAGTGGATTCCATCACATAGAGGCATAAAGGGCAACGAGCTGGCGGACGAGTTGGCCAGAAGGGGAAGTCACATAGTGCAGAAACCAAGAAGAGTGCCCATATTTAAATCAAGGATAAACACCCTCAAAAGTAAATCACAAATGGAATCTGCCATCAGAGTCAAGGAGGATATCAAAAACAAGCCGTATGAAGACATAATTAACCTGTACGAAGAAGTCAAAGACCTACAGAGAGGAGAATCAGTTGCACTGTTTCGTCTAACAACCGGACATGACTGCCTGGTTAAACACCTGAAGAGAATATAAATACTAAACCAAAACAAATGCACAATATGTGAATGCCCGAACTTCATCATGAACAAGGATCATCTTCTGGTCTGCTGAAAGCTGGACATGGACAAGCAGAGGAGAAAGGATTTGCCTGGTCTGTACTGGGAGGCACGACAGAGGATGGCGTGAGCCAACTGGAGCCGTTTGATAACAACAACATATATCGATAAAACCGGTCTTTATTGACCTATGTTGCACATCTTTAATGACCATTCCACCACTACAACTGACGGAGAGTAGCTAATACATGCAAATGTTTACTCAATGAGTTGTGTCAAGCTGTCACATTACTTTAGCAATTAAAACCTCAGACATTCACTATAGTGAGTACTTACATGAGAATACCCAGAGTACCCTAGCTGGATCTACACCTTTTTTCACGTTGTCTTGAGTTCAATCCCTCCTTCATCTTTCCTATTGGGTTTCTCCAAATCTTGTTCTTTTATCAACAAGGAAAATTAACAATGCATGAGAATTGTTGTTTATATCTGAATGCTTGTAGTTTGCTAAAAAATGATGGTAATTCTTTAAAAAGATAAATATATTAATTACTCCTAAATCTGAACAGATTAAAGAAGTAAAATTTAAAAACTGAAACGTTTCATGTACCACACGTGTTTTGCATACAAATGTTCGGCCATTGAATAAACAATAAGTTAGCGAAATCACAATGTCATAATTAAAGCTAATCTGTGGGATGGGGTTAATTGTCTATTAGATGAACAAGATGATATTTACCAGTGCATAATCAAGGGAATTTGTTGAACCCATAGCCATTAAGAAGTGTGGTCAGGCTATTAAACTGTGACCCAATTACTAACAGGCCTGTTAAACTGCTCTCTGATATCTTTGAATCTAATTAATCTGCGAGTTACAAAACTTGGAGCAATTAGATGTCACATATGATGTTCTACATTACTTGCGACACATCTGTTCTAATTACTTGTGCAGTGTGGTACTTACATTCCCCCCTTGCGTTTATTTATTTAATTTCCTGTCCTATATGC
Organism: Aphrophora alni; assembly: GCA_963513935.1. Taxonomy (NCBI): domain Eukaryota; kingdom Metazoa; phylum Arthropoda; class Insecta; order Hemiptera; family Aphrophoridae; genus Aphrophora; species Aphrophora alni. Next base: position 158,290,132 of record OY740766.1, on the reverse strand, counting down.
AATGGTGAGAATGTATTATTACCACAATAGTGATGATATTAAGTAACAAGTTACCTAGTCCCGTCATACACTGTAACAACCCTCCACAATCTTCTAAATGTAATGCTGAACAGTTGGTTTCTTGGGCTTTGTAGGGAATATTAAATTAAATTTGTCTTAAACAGTAGGGTAAGTTTGTTTAAAACAGTTGTTACACAGTTAATTGAATATATCACTATTTCCTTGATGTCTGCTAACCTTTAACGGGCATCATATTTAAAGTATTTTAATTATTTGATTTTTCCTACGTTTTTTATTAGCAAATATTGAATTTACAATAATATTTACATAGAGCATTGGCGCGTAAAGCCAAAGGTCCTGGGTTCGATTCCCGGTCTAGGTCGTATATTTTTCACTTGAAATATTATTGTAAATTCAATATTTGCTAATAAAAAACGTATAAGCGGAAAAATCGATAATTAAAATATCTATAAATACATGCGTAAGGGCTGAAAAATGAGTGAAAATTAATTTCAATGTCGTATATGCGAGGTAATTAATTGGAAACTCAAAATTGCAGCAACTAAAGTCAAGTGAGAAGTCTACGCCCTGTACTGGGAAGCGATTAGGATAGCTCAATGGTAGAGCATTGGCGCGTAAAGCCAAAGGTCCTGGGTTCGATTCCCGGTGTAGGTCGTATATTTTTCACTTGAAATATTATTGTAAATATTTAAAGTCTATATAATAAAACACTTGGTTTGTTTCTGTCAGTGTCTCGGCCCTAATTGCTCTCAAAGCTGTCCAAATGTAAAGGTTCCTCCACACCTGTGTCTGTGATTCAATCCTGTCCAATCTTTTAATTATACGAAACATTTTCTTAGGTCGAGGTTTATATTTTTAACAATACTAAGCTATTCGTTGTGCTAGAAAGCTATGGTTGTTATCATTACATACTAAATTGAAATCTGCAAATTGGTATCTAATTTAGTGCATAACACATGTGATATGAACAAATAACTGATTAAATTGCCCACTAATTTGACATTTTCATTTTTTTCCTTTAATTTTAAAAGGTTCTATATGATCAGACAATAGTTCTCTATACCAATTTTTTAATCCTATCTTAATTTTTGTGACAGCTTTCACTTACATACAAACAACAACAATAACGGACTCACGAAATGTCGGGAATCAGTTTTTCAGTTTCTTAAGGCTATGAAACGTGAAGATGAGTAAAAAAAGAGAGGTCACCAAACTTAGCTTATACTTGTACATGGGTTTAAAAACTGACGTGGTAACCTTAATATTTACATATGTAAATTGACCCATAGAACAAAATGAGATAATAAACAATAATACTGAAGTGCAACAGCCCGTGAAGTCAGCACTTCAAGTTCACATCACTGTAATTATAGCTATCACAACTAGAATTAGCTACCAATTCGCTCACCACTTACCTCACAATTCTGGGAAAACACCGTAACTTTTATGTTCTTTTAAGTATTGAACTAACTCACACACATACACCTAGCCACTAGACCAACCGGGGAGTCCCACATAAAATGACAATCTACAATTATAAACTACCAAAAACCTATTGAAATGGACGTCATTTTAAAATATTAAGCTTTATTTTTTAGTATTAATTGTATTTAACAAATAGTTGACTCTCTAGGTTACATTCAAATTCACTAAATCTGGCTACTATAACAACTATAGTAGCCAAATTACTACTAAAATTATGTTAGTGTCTAATTTTTTAGTTAGGTGTTTAACACTTTTGATTTTATATAGATAGTAAGCTACACAAAACGAGCTCTTTTTTATCTTTCTTGTTGTCTAAAGGCAAAAACATCTTGGTCATCATCACCTTAAAAAAATAAGGAAGAAAACAACACGGATAAAGACCTCGAAAACTCTAATAGCACCAGGGTTGGAAAAGAACAAGAGTTGCTCAAGAGAGACCTGATGGGAATGATGAAAGCGAGGGATCTAACCCAAGACTACATGAAAAAAGTTATAGACTGAACTGAGACCCGACCAACATTGACAAGCCAGTACTCACTAAAGTGAGCCCGAAGATCGGATCAGGAGTAACTATATAAAAAATGTTAATGAACCCAGACTGCTGTCACTTTAAATCTCAATTTTAATCAAACTATTTATGCTGAGATCCTTTGCTCTACCAATACAATTTAACATTTCCTACACGTACCAAAATATTTAAACAATCTACATTAGATCTATAGGAGCGTGTATTATATTGTTTGGTAGGGCTGAGTAAGTACCACGATGGACCCCACAACTTATGTTGTATTTACTAACAATTAAGCTAAAAAATTGTTTTGGTTAACAAACTTATCCAGACAATCCTACACACCGAATTCGATAATTGTAACTCTACAATGTTTTAGGCAAAGCCTATTAGAGTTCTTGACATAAAGTTTGATAGCTACTTATGCCTCCATTAACCCTTTATGTTTGAACGACAGTTGAAGACCTACACATATTTAACAGAACAAACCTAGAACAGAAAATAAGCTTCCTAAGACAAAGGACGAAATCAAATACTCCATAATTGCACCAAATGCATGACGAGGAACTAAGCTTCAAATCCCAATACAAAACTCAAAAACAATACAAATACACACTTTCATATTTCAACCCTTCAGTTACTGCCAACACTATAGACCTCTCTATAATTTCCAATCAGATTTCTATAGAGTAGTTGTCTGAAGATTTTAATTAGGCCTATGAAGTACTTCACAGCAAAGGCTATTGTGAGATTATTGCCAGTTGCCATCCATTACTCATTTATATTTTAACCTTCTAAAATGTCAATATTCCTGGCCTTCTTTACCTATGTATGTAGTATAGAGAGAGTATTTTTTCGATAATGGGTCAAAAAATCGAAATGTAGTTTGTTACTGATATATCTGTCTTGAGGTTTCCTTACTTAAACAAAAGTGGTTTTTGGAGTGTCTGTCTGTAAGTTGTATGTGCAGTGCTCAACTGACCAAAATGGGTGGACCGATTTGAATCAATTTGGTCATATTTCGAGACTTTTTTGTTCATTTTCTTTTATAACTCAAAATTTAGTAATGTCAAAAAAAAGAAGAAGAAGAAATTGTTACCAGGGGACTTAAATTTAAGAAAGGCGGAACCAAATGGTAACAATGTTTGAAAATATAAAAAAAAAAGACAAAGACAAATTTAGTAATTAACAAGGCTCAAGTTTATTGATCAAAAAAAAAGAAATTTCGACGGTTCTTATTTTATCATTTACAATTGAGAAAGACATCCTGAGACAAATTATCATAAACAGCTTATGATTAACAATCTTATAATTAGTAAAGTTATACGCCCTTAATACAAAATATTATAATTTAAATAGAAAAAAAAATTAATCAATAGGTTCTGAAAATTTATTCCCCCCCCCTTTTTGTTTATATATTTTATAGTTACAAAATTTAACAAAAGACAATGAGCACAGCTTAACAATTAACAGGATTATAATTAATCCAAAAAAAAAGATTATACGCCCTTAAATGTAAAAATTACAAAATAAAAAAAGATGAAAAGATACTGATATTTATTCCCCCCCTTTTTAACTTTATGAAATGATAAGTTTTAAAAAAAAAAAAGGTTACATAATATTACTTATTTTATAAATTACTTAAATGCTATATTGGCCAATAAATATATATATATATTTTAGATAAAGAATTTATTATAAAAAAGAGAAGTTTATTTAAAAAAAGAAAATTTTGAATATTAAGTTTTATTAATTGACGTCAATTATTTTAATTTAGAAAATAACCTCTGGGAGGCTGTTAGGACCGAAAGTTTGCATGCAGGCTCCACCCAATAAATATTTTATATATTTTATAATTAATTACACAAGTCTACATCTAAAAGATAGTTTTTTAAGAAAACATATTCGCTGAAATAAATTTAGGCACATATACAATATGAGTTTAATTAGAGTTCTATAAAGTCAGTTTTTGTAATATCACTTTTGTGCACGTGAAACTCTGAAGCTATGTTGGATAAAACGTGTTTTGTTAACAGGACGAAACATGTTTAGATCTTTAGCTGTGTTTCTTCTACCAGCATATTAGCTATGGCAAAAAACATGTTTTTTTAGCGTCTTGTACAAAATCAGACATGTTTTAGCATTAATGTTCATTATTAAAGAAAATATCTGGTTATTTGTCAAAATCAAAGAAAATTGATTGTATAACAGAAATTCGTTAAGATTGTACTTAAAAGCTTCTTAGATGATTATAAATCTATTTATATATATTTAATTTGTTTGAAACAAAGCTTGTATAAGACTTGCAAAGATCTGCAAAGTCTGTAAAACGAAATTTTCTGATTTAGAACAGATTTCTCCAATTGTTTTATATTTGACATGTTCAATAAGATATTTTGATCATTTAAAGTTCAACATTAGTTCGCACATATTTCACATAATTGTTTTAAAACTCAAAATGTGCCTTTGCAAGGTTTTGTAAAGTATGTTTTAACAAAAGAAAATTTTTATAATCATTGAGTTTCAAAAGAACATTGAATATTAAATAAAACATGAAATACATATTTTAAAGAATACATGATAATTAATAAATTATTTTAAAGCATTAACAAAAATTTAAAATATGATAAAATCTGTACCTGGAAAATCCTGTCGCAGTTCACGTGAGCTTGTGCCGTGAAAATAATAATTTAATTAACATTATAGACTAAAACGCACAGAAACTGTAGATTAAGCATCGTTGAAGACTGAAGCAGGATTTTGAGAATCAAGAGAGATTATTATATCTAACGTAACGATGTAAAGAAAAGTCAGGCATTGTGTGTGACTACCGGTAGACTAGATAACGGGTCTAGAGCAGACAGGCTGTCTTGCCGTTGTACTTTAGCCTCCGATATCATATGATCATTAGTTTTGGATAATCTCGCCGGGTGGCAGCATCTGTCAAGCGACGGAAGTTGGATGTGGAAATGAGTTAATGAAGTTATTTTGCGGAAGTGCTTTTTTTTGAATTTAAATGCTACAGCTCTCCCCCCCCCCCCGAAAGACGGAGTTAGTGTAGAAAAGAAAAGGGGCCAGAAGGGCCTCCTACAAAATTTTGCAACGGGGCACCTGATAGAAACAACGCTTCATAATGCTTTTATAATCACCACTCTAGGGTGTAGCCTCCTTCGGCACTTACTTATTAAATTTTGAAATTTCTACAGCGTCTCAGCTCTTCCCACCTATAATTGGGATAAGCCCAGGACAGAAAGAGCTGAAGGATGACGCAAAGGTCGACATTGCTGTGCATGAACTGACTTTGTACTCTAAGGTACAAGGGGGAAAGGGGTGGAGTGGCACCTCGGGAAGCCAAGTGGAGGTGACCACTCCGGGGACTGGGGAGGGAAAGTGCATAACACTTTAAGCTTACAGGAAAGGTCGGACTCAGACGGGGGGAGTATCCTCTGAGCCGACCTTTACATTAAATTACAAAAATAAATAAAAATAAAAGAAAAACTCCTGAAGCCAATTAGGTCAGATCATGCTCAGCGTCGTTATTTTTAAATTCCTCTTCTCCCATACGAAGAGAAATTTAAACTATTCACGGCTCTTAACAATTTCCGTGAGAAAAAAGAATTTTGAAGGGTCTAAACAAATAATCCATTTGAAAAATAAACAAAGAAGCAGTATGAAACGTTGGGGAGTCAAAATGGTTTTACTGCGCAAGGCAGGGCATGTAATATTTGACTTAAGGTCTTATGTATGTAACTGTAATCATGTGCCCCCAAAAAAAAAGGAATTTAAATTAATCAAAAAAAATTATGTAAAAAAAAATTCCATCAAAATATGTTGTGATTATAAAAAAAGTGTGAAAGAAGTGTAGCAAAAAAAAGAGTGTGGCAAAAGGACAGTATAAAAAGGTGACCCACAATGTGAGAAAACCCAACTCCGGTTTTCTCAACCCTAATAAAAAAAACTAAATTAGGAAACAAACATGTTGACCTGCTAATAACAAACAACCAAATGATTTAAGAAAAGGCAAACAGGCCAACCATGTTGTCCTACATAAAACTGGGCCCCTATAATTTGGAAAAGAGAAAAAAAAATTTAGTACACAAAGATATTATTCAATGAGTGTTCAACATTTCAATTATCTATTAAGAAAGTGCCACCATCTGCATCAACCAGTCATTCCGCGCATAACTCATGATGATATAATTAAAAAAAAAAATAAAAATAATTCTCCTTCAAGATGACAAAAAAATTCAAAGCAAGCTCAGTGTTCTTTAACGAGTCCACTAATCGCAGCAAATCCACTGCCATTTTAACTGTTGCTGATAATTATTAAAAAAAAAATAAACCAAGTAATTTAATTAAAAAAAAATTTCTTTTAAGATGATGCAAAAAAAAGAAAGAGCCAGAGAAAGACTCAAGAATTATATGTAGTGTAGTTGTTGTGTATATATGTGTGTGTGTAAGTATGAATTGATACAGACAAGCGAAAGAAAACTCGAGAAAATTTTGAAGGATATTTTTGAATATTTTTTTTGTTTTTTTTTGTTTCTAACTATTTTTGGGTTTTATTATTTATTTAAATTTTTTTGGAATTCCCGAATGAGCCCGCTGTCTGGATCAAATTCAGTGAATGACTAGTGTGCAGTGTATGTAAATATATATATATAAAAAAAAATATTTAAGCAGACAAAATAATAATAAAAAAAAAAATTTTATCGAAATTGGTTTAGAAGTTTTTGTGTAAATGTTTATAAAAATAAATAAATAATAAAAAAGAGACTATAGATTTATAGATATCTAAATATTTAAACTAAAAATATAAAAAAAAAAATTCATCAGCAACAGTTGTGCAGTATTTGAAAAAGCTGCAAAACATAAAAATGAGCCTTGTTTAACAAAGATAATTTTGAATTTAAATTTAGATGGTTCCAATGCAAAATTTTGAAAATTAACTAAGGTTCCAGAATTTAAATATTAACCAAGCTCTGTAATTTAGAAAAAAACAAACTAGAATTTAAAGCTAACCACGCTCTGCTACCAGAAACATGTTACCAGGGGACTTAAATTTAAGAAAGGCGGAACCAAATGGTAACAATGTTTGAAAATATAAAAAAAAAAGACAAAGACAAATTTAGTAATTAACAAGGCTCAAGTTTATTGATCAAAAAAAAGAAATTTCGACGGTTCTTATTTTATCATTTACAATTGAGAAAGACATCCTGAGACAAATTATCATAAACAGCTTATGATTAACAATCTTATAATTAGTAAAGTTATACGCCCTTAATACAAAATATTATAATTTAAATAGAAAAAAAAATTAATCAATAGGTTCTGAAAATTTATTCCCCCCCCTTTTTGTTTATATATTTTATAGTTACAAAATTTAACAAAAGACAATGAGCACAGCTTAACAATTAACAGGATTATAATTAATCCAAAAAAAAAGATTATACGCCCTTAAATGTAAAAATTACAAAATAAAAAAAGATGAAAAGATACTGATATTTATTCCCCCCCTTTTTAACTTTATGAAATGATAAGTTTTTAAAAAAAAAAAAGGTTACATAATATTACTTATTTTATCAATTACTTAAATGCTATATTGGCCAATAAATATATATATATATTTTAGATAAAGAATTTATTATAAAAAAGAGAAGTTTATTTAAAAAAAGAAAATTTTGAATATTAAGTTTTATTAATTGACGTCAATTATTTTAATTTAGAAAATAACCTCTGGGAGGCTGTTAGGACCGAAAGTTTGCATGCAGGCTCCACCCAATAAATATTTTATATATTTTATAATTAATTACACAAGTCTACATCTAAAAGATAGTTTTTTAAGAAAACATATTCGCTGAAATAAATTTAGGCACATATACAATATGAGTTTAATTAGAGTTCTATAAAGTCAGTTTTTGTAATATCACTTTTGTGCACGTGAAACTCTGAAGCTATGTTGGATAAAACGTGTTTTGTTAACAGGACGAAACATGTTTAGATCTTTAGCTGTGTTTCTTCTACCAGCATATTAGCTATGGCAAAAAACATGTTTTTTTAGCGTCTTGTACAAAATCAGACATGTTTTAGCATTAATGTTCATTATTAAAGAAAATATCTGGTTATTTGTCAAAATCAAAGAAAATTGATTGTATAACAGAAATTCGTTAAGATTGTACTTAAAAGCTTCTTAGATGATTATAAATCTATTTATATATATTTAATTTGTTTGAAACAAAGCTTGTATAAGACTTGCAAAGATCTGCAAAGTCTGTAAAACGAAATTTTCTGATTTAGAACAGATTTCTCCAATTGTTTTATATTTGACATGTTCAATAAGATATTTTGATCATTTAAAGTTCAACATTAGTTCGCACATATTTCACATAATTGTTTTAAAACTCAAAATGTGCCTTTGCAAGGTTTTGTAAAGTATGTTTTAACAAAAGAAAATTTTTATAATCATTGAGTTTCAAAAGAACATTGAATATTAAATAAAACATGAAATACATATTTTAAAGAATACATGATAATTAATAAATTATTTTAAAGCATTAACAAAAATTTAAAATATGATAAAATCTGTACCTGGAAAATCCTGTCGCAGTTCACGTGAGCTTGTGCCTTGAAAATAATAATTTAATTAACATTATAGACTAAAACGCACAGAAACTGTAGATTAAGCATCGTTGAAGACTGAAGCAGGATTTTGAGAATCAAGAGAGATTATTATATCTAACGTAACGATGTAAAGAAAAGTCAGGCATTGTGTGTGACTACCGGTAGACTAGATAACGGGTCTAGAGCAGACAGGCTGTCTTGCCGTTGTACTTTAGCCTCCGATATCATATGATCATTAGTTTTGGATAATCTCGCCGGGTGGCAGCATCTGTCAAGCGACGGAAGTTGGATGTGGAAATGAGTTAATGAAGTTATTTTGCGGAAGTGCTTTTTTTTTGAATTTAAATGCTACAAAATTACAATATTCTCAAGTATAACCTCTAAGGTCTTAAACAATACTGGCCTCCATCTCTCCAAAAAATGTCTAAGCTGTTATAAAAGACACAATTTCTCAATATCAACTAGACCAATTCGTTCAAATTTTATTGAAATGTAAAAATTAATGACCGAAACCTGTGTCCAAAATCACAAGTAAATATATAATACAGTTTAGGAATAATCGGCCGAAAAAGGAAATAAACCTTGACTGATGTTATTAAAAGCACTACTGAAAACACCAATAATGAACGTGGTGAATTTAGGCAGCCATCTGGCTTGCAGTCCAGACTAGAATGCCTCGAGCACTCGTATACAGATTGATCACTTTAGTTTGTTTACCACAGATTGGCAAGTGGTAGAATGACAGGCTAGACGATTCTTCCCAACCGTGGTTGTGAACCTGCCGGAACCCTCTATGATCTTTTACCTCAGCTTAAATTGTATTAATTCGTCACAGATCAGCTAACAGTAGAGTGACGCGCTCAACGATTCGCCCGCAATATCAATCTCAGTCCTGAGCGCATCACAGTCTGTAAAAGTTTGCTCTACATAAATATTATGATGGTTCTTAGGTCGCTAATTAGTAAATATATCTTTATTATTTATTTTTAAAATAAGAAGTTGGCATTAATCTTTCTTTTTACCACGACTAAAAACACTTAATTTATTCTTAGTCACATCTTGAAATTATTTAGTAAAATCTAATAAGCTTTAAAGTTTTCATGTTCACTCGAAGTGATTCTAAGCCAAATTTACTTCTACACAGTTAAAACATTTTAAAGCTGAGAAACTGTAAAGTTCTCTTGATAGCACTTGGAACTTTGTAATCTTCACAGCACAGCTCATACAAGTCGGAATAAGTAATGTCGTTCTTCAGTTCTACTTCTTTAAATGTGATGTATACGATAAATTGTTCTCCGTACTTCATGTCAGGTTTTAATTAATTCTGGAGTAATATTGTTTTGTTTTTATAAAACACTGTATTTGTTTGTCTAGTGACTTGAAAATTTTCCTATAAATTTTGACAAACTACTGGTGTGCAAGGAAAAGTATATTCGCAAATTAAATGATTTTCTAGTTTCATTAAGGGCCCTAAGAAATAATAATTGCTACAGCCATTTGATAGCTTTCTAATTATATGTGTACAAAACAATGTTAGTTTTAAATTCATTCATCCAAATTACGTGCATAATAAGAGTTTCATAAATAAATGGTGCAAAATCACTGGACAAACTTTCTCACTAGCATTTTAAACCAATCGTCAAAAAATTTCAGTTTAGTCGTTGTCATTCAAATGGTGGAAATGAACTGTGGACGCCATCTTTGAAAACATATTTAAATACAGTCAAAACTTGTTTCACTTGTTGTCATAAACACATTCTCAGCAGAAATTTGATTAAAATCAAGCTTTTAATGAAGGCTGTCAAGATTAATCCCCCCCCCCCAATTATTCACGAACTGTTGTATTTTTGATTGTGTATTTGTACACAAGTTCGAGTCATTAATCTTCACATTTCACTAAAATTTAAAGGAAGTTGATAATTATTAGAAATTATATATTTTATAACTGCCACATTGGGTGATTTCATAGTTTTTATACAGAAAGCTTACGAATCAACATTTTGAGAGATTGGATTTGTAAATTTTGTTTGTGTCTTTACAAGCTATAATTGAGCTACACTTGATCAAAATCATTGCAGCTTAATTTTGTAGTTTTTTTTTTCCTTATAGCAGCTACCCACAAAATATGAGTTATCAAAAAATATTTAGAGAAATGCCTCGAGATATGTTCAAAACATGCCCACATACTAAAGTTGATTAAAATTGCTTCACTCGTTTGGGCCAGATACTACAGATAGACAAGCTTCATTTTAAAAAAAAAAACAACAAAAAAAAAAAAAACACTATTTTGAACTCGGAGAGCTCAAAACGAATTATCAGCAATAGAACTCAGTATCGATTTTGTGTGTGATATATGTGATAAAATCAAAGTGGTCTAACTAAATATATTATAACGTGTCCTATATTCTTCTCCTTCATGTTCTAAAACATTAATAGGCTATAAAAATAATTCCTACGTAATATAAATGATTGGAGTTAGAAATATTCTATTCTTATATGTATTTTTAATAACATTAACAGAAAGGAGTAGACATGCAAATGCTACTTTTCATATATTGAAGAGATCTGAAGCATTACAACTGACTGCTTCTCAAAGCTCTATTGTTGCTCTACAACTTGTGCTTCCGTACCCTACATTGCATCAAAGCTGACTAGCTAGATGCTTCGATTTTACATCATCTAATATAACAATATTTGCAAGTGGTTGTTGGCGTTATAAGTTATTTTACTCACCCAGTTTACGAAGTATAGAGGAAGTTTGTTAATGTGATCTCCGTTTTTGTATTGAACTTCATGGCTTCAGGAACCTGAAAATGTGATTTTCTACATACCGTCCATCCATTGTTTTCGTTGTGGTAAGCAAGTTAGTAGTTGCTATAATAACCAAGTTAACAACATGAAATTTCTTATCGGAAGCTGGAGTGTGTCATAATTAAAATTCAAAAAAGTTGAAATGAAAATAGTACCAAATGTAGTCAATAAAAATAGCTTGTCTGTTTTGGTAAAAGTCAACGACAATTTAGTCCCGTTTTCATTCCCAGTTTAAGGACCATACCAGTAGGTCTACGTTTTACTCTTGGCACCAAAAGTTTGCTGATAGTTGTTCTGTAGACAGAAACCAGATTGGCATAATTTCCTAATAATTTTGTGGACCAAGTTAGGCAGAGCATCAGCCCTAACACATATGTCTCATGAACTGATATACTACATAACTGTTTAGCACTACATAAATGTTTGCACATGAAGCTATATAAATTTACCATGTTAACAGATTACTGGTGCCAATAAAATAACTCATCAGGAATTTTGTGCAGAAATATTGAATCAAATAGGAAACAAAGAGACCATCCTAAACAATGGAATTTGTACAGATGAATTACAATTTCAAATTAGTTGCAATGTAAATTTCTACAACTGCAAAATCTGGGGTATCAGAAATACATATACATCTTTTGGAGCATGTTTACGATAGTCCAATTGTGAATATTTTTTAATACGTTCAGCAAATTTAAAGCGTATGGCACATTCTTTTCGTGAAGAAAACCATAAATTGTTTTATATATGCTCAAAGACTCCTTCACTACCAGCAAGACATGGAGCATCACCTTACTTTCGCACAGAAATCCTGGAATTCTATAATAAGCATGGATTCTGTGGATTGCCTTGCAGGGTTGACATGACAGCCTTGTTCAGTAGATTTGATTCCTTGATTTGTAGGGTTTCATTAAATGTGTATGTTCTACCTTACCACAGCTGCAGAAAAGACATTTGGCAAGTAACTGACTTCATGTAGGATAAAAATAGTAGTCACATCGAACCAAAATAATTGTTGTTGAAAACTTGATGTATTTTACGTTAATAGGTTGACTGCAAAGAGTACCATGTATGGTACTTTGTAAGTTTACACCTTTGTGCCATGAGTACCAAATACTCACTTCTTTAACAAACATCATTTTGAATTTTTTATTTTTGACGGTAACATTTTAATAAAAGCTGTTTTTAGGTAGTATAATTAAAAAATAACATTTAGAGAAACTTTCCATGTACTTAGCAAGGGAATTTTCATCCTGGGTCATATTTTGTATCGTTTTTTTTACCTACCGAAAATTCAATTTGAAATATTAACACACACAAATATATAATTGTAGGACATTTCTTATAAACCTACCATAGTACAAAATATTACCATAGTTTCATTTCTGCAGCTATGAGTTATGAGTACCAAATGTGGACTCGAACCCTGCCACAGTTGCATGAGTACCATATGTGTACTCCTGCTCAGCCACTGCCCATGAGTACCATATCTGGTACTCAAAAAAAAATCAGTTTCCTTGGTTCCTAGAATCAAAGAACTAAAATGTATCACATATATCAAATTTAATTTTGAATATTTTGTGGCTCCAGGGTCAAGATGCATAAAATGCACTCTGGCTGTCGACCTGTGACACCTCAACCAATCCGTAAGGTTAATGATTTATAATCGCGTTTATAATCTGAATAAATTTCTACTTGCTTTGAAAGTTATACAGTCTTTTTAAAACATCCTGCATACATGCAATATTGTAATCTATAACTATAAAGTTATTTCAGGAGGTCAGGATAATTGCAAATCTACAATAAAGGCTTCTGGAAAACATTTTATAATTTAATTGGTAAAAGTTGCAGTAGAAAATAACAACAAATTCCTGATACATTGATACGTGGAATAAATTTAATTTCAAACATAACCTGTTTGTTTATTAAGAAACATAAATATGACGTATTTAACTTTGACAGAGAAAGCTGTATTTTGAGATCGGTAAAACTTTGAGGTAATTATAGAATTACTTATTCACACTTCTAAGTTATGTATAAAGTTGTGAATAAAGCGTTACTGGGAACTTTCAAGTTTTAAAACGTTTTACCGGAGTAAAAGTAAAGTCTAGTTCAGGAGTACTTCAGGTGTACAAGACAACTTTATAAGTACTTTATTTCCTAAACAATTTCATTTGCATTTTTCTGTTTGATAGATCTTTTTGATGTATATTTTTAACATGTAAAAACTGCTAAACATAAAAACTATATTCAGTTTTAGTGTTTTAATTTGAACATTATAATCTTATAATTTGTGAATATATATTAGCTATATTCTTGTCTAATGGTACATTGACAAATCCCTTTTCCCTTTAAGTGTTCCATGGCAATCCCAAAGGATCCAAAGCTGGATCTACATATTTTTTCATGTAGTTAGAGCCTTCTCTTTCAACTTTCGTATCAGGTCTATTTTGACCAACTCTTCTTCATTTATGACTCTGGGGCTATTAGATTATTTTAGGGCTAGGAGTATTCATTCCCCCCCCATATTTTTACTTAGCCAGTGAAAAAATTCAACCTCCATTTAAATTTTTTTACTGAATTTGGTCTGAGTAAAATGAAGAAGTGATTTTCAACATCCCCCGTCAGACTATTGTTGTCGTTGTTTTCGACTGCAGCATGTAACAGACTACAAAAATTAGGATATGAACATAAAATCTGGTATATGAGACAATAGTGTGCTCAGAAATCATTGAAATTCAGATTTTTTTTAAATATCAAAATGTCGTCCAATTTAAACATTTTTTTAATGAATATTTCCTGTGTTATTCAAACTTATAACACACTAAATTTAAAAAAAAAATGCCGATTTCAATTCTACATGTAATGCTATCCAACCACACCTCTTCTAGTTGACAAACAGTGAAATTATTATAAACGTGTAATTACGAACTGTGATTTCCCAAAGAAAATGTGTTATTTGTATAGTTAAAAGATCCGGCAGGGCCAAATTTCAGGGGAAAGCATAGCAAATGTAGGCTTCTTCACATATGTACAACTTCAAGGGCCATCAGAGGTGAGACACTGGCACTAGCGAAACAAGTAAAGATTTTAAATTCCATTGTGATACCCCACGTATTAGTGAAAATTTAATTTTGGTATATTAAAATATGTCTACTAATCCTCTAATTTAGATAGTTCTTAACTTTATTGTACTGCAGTTTCGGATTATCACCCATCATCAGGGAATAAAACACAATTACAAATATACAACACTACACTAAACACATTTCACCGCGTTCTGAGGTCCTTCATTGCTTAAAAGCTAAATAAACATTTTCGTTATAAGCAGTGAACAACCTCCGAATGGAGTGAAATGTGTTTTGTGTAGTGTTGTATATTTGTAATTGTGTTTTTATTTTATTTTCCTGATGATGGGTGATTCACTCGAAACTGCAGTATAATTGTAAAAAATACCTAAATTAGAGGATTATTTGAATATACTGAAATCAAGTAGAGACTTTTAATAAACTGTTAACACATCTACAACGTCAAGAAAATAGTGATACACAACTACGATATTTAGATCATCTATAGTTTTAAACCAACAGTCTTACGTCTCCAATGCCATTTAAAATGTCCTGCAAGGCCCAAGAAACCAAATTTTTCCCATTACATTTAGAGGAACTGCTTGCATTACATTGAACGATAGGGCTGGGTAGCATGATAAAAATACTAGGTTTGTATGTTTGGTAAAACTCACTATTCTTTTAGCAACTGACACTGTGAACCTTATTTTAGACTAACTTTCTCACCCCTAGAATTCTAAAAGAAACTATATTTCACTATCTTTCATAACATACCACCTAAACTGAAAGAATTACCTCTCAAAATCTTTAAAAAATAAATTATATAAATATATATTGACAATGCCTATTCCATGAAACATCGGCTTAATGGATAAGAAATAAAGTTTCAGTAATACTTGAATTACATTTCTATTTTGTTTTACGATTTACTGTGTGAACTGTGAACCAATCAGTCAGTCAGAGGATTATATACATTTTGAAGTGCATATAAACAAATCTCATTATTGATTTCTGATTAAGGTCACAGTATTGCAGTGCATGGTTAATGAAGGGTTGTAAGGCTGCTATGGATGAGAGGATTGATTGATTACATACAAGTTGTAACAGGTCATGAGGTTGCAAAGCTTTAGGTTAATATTTAATCATCCAGTATAGAAGGTTTGTGTTGTACCAAGTGATATTTAGGTCATATTTTGTTGTTCTTGTAAAAAGTCAACAAAGTGATTTAGCAGCAGGAATAAAAGTATTTTTATTTCCATTGCTACTTTGGAATGATGGATTTAACTCTTTAACTGGCTTTAATTTTGTGAATGATGTGATTAGGGTGAACAACGCTACATTTCAAATAGAGAACTCTGGGAAAGGTGTGGACAAGGTAAATTCATTGAGATCATCTTATGAAATATGGCTGGACACACCCTCAGGAGAGTAGTATCGTCAACAGACTGTGTAAGGAAGTAGAAGACTTGGTAATGTGGAGAAAGACAGTAGAAGAACCTGGCTTGGAATCGAGTTCGGTAGAGATCCTTTGTAGGATTAACAAAGAAATTAAAAAAATAGGTCATGAACAATCTCGCTCTAAAATGGATGCTTGTCATACAGCCTTAGATGGGGGATGAGGCTGTTGATCACCTTGCTAGTGTCAGTTCTCAAAAATCGTGAACCCTTCTGTGGAAGATCCAAGGAACATCGGAATGTGTTAATAATTAACATTTTATTTTAATAATTTCATTACCAAAATTTTACAAATAATTTAAGCACACCTTCAAAAATGTTCTCTGTTATAACAGCTAAATAGACATGTTTTGTTTGTTTTTATCTATTAACCATTAAACTGGCTCTTGATGAAGATTATAACAAATGCGTTTTGTTTGAGACCTTTAGAGTATGTTACAGCAAAATTAGGGAAAAAATAGTTTAAGCCAATTTGAGAATATCTATTTTTGTGTATTTTTTTTAACACTTCTTCAAAAATTTATCGTATTTCATGTGTACAATGTTTCTTAACACATCTCCTTCAAATTATGAATTGCATGTATAATTTTTTCTTAACTTTAGCCGGTTCAGATTTTGAAAAAATAGTATAAGCCAATTTGAGAATATCTATTTTTGTGTATTTTTTTTTAACACAGTCCTTCAAAATTTGATTGTATTTCATGTGTACAATCTTTTCTTAACACATCTCCTTCAAATTGTTAATTATATTTTACGTGTATAAATTAGAGATAAAAAAATAATTTTTAGTTATCACTTTTTATCAAAATCTGTTGATATACTGACAATTAGATATACAGTCATTCTGTAAAAGGAAAATAAACTCAAAGGAAATAAAAATATCATAAAAATTACCCCCTCCCATGACAGTACTTTCTTCCTCTATATGTAAAGAGTGAAAAATTAAAAAGAATTGGTGTCTGTCAATCTGTTCTTTGTTCTCAGAAACTTTTGAAACAATTTCAATGATTCGACACATTTTAATTTGACACACACTCTGATCAATGGTCCAAAAGAATTTAAAAATTACAAATATCCTTTAGTCCTTTTAAAATTGTTTTACAACATTTTAGTCATAGATCTTGATTTTTTACCATTGAGCCTGTTATAACTCATTTTATGCAGATTGATACTCTTCATCCATTAGTTTCCATTTACAAAATTAAATATGACAGTTATTGTTCAGAAAAACAATCTTTAATGTATAACTTAAAACTAGGATGTAAGTATATTGTTACAAGGCACAATCAAAAAGTAAATTGCACTAGCCTAAAAAAATGAAAATGTAAAAATTAAGAAATTGTTTTATTCTTAAACTACAAATAAAATTCTACTTTATATAATCGTCATAGCGATTCAGAGATTAATCAAAACGAGTAACAAGCTTTTCCACTCCTTCGATAAAAAAATTGTGTCCAACTTTTGACAATATTTTCCTACTACGTTTTTCACTTCTCCTTCATTTCCGAATTGTTGTTTGACAAGATCTTCTTTCTTTGGTCCAAACACATAGAAATCATAAAGCACAAGGTCTGGACTATGTGGAAAATGTTCTCGTGACACGAACAGAGTGAGGGGTTGCAATGTCATGGAGAAGCATAACACCTTTTGAGAGTATTTTCTGGGTGGCAGTCCGTAATTGAATTTCTTAGTCTGTTCAAGGTTTCACAGTAAGGTACTGCATTAATTGTTGTTCCCTTGGCATGAACTCAGTACACCTTGATTGTTGGAAAAAAAGAGTCAACATTACTTTCCCTGTTGATGGAATCCATCTAAACTTTTTTGGAGTGGGTATTGAACATGTCTCCATTCGCATAAACTTCGTTTGTTTCAGGAGAAGAATGATGAACCAGCTTTCATCTCTAGTCACAATTATTTCCAAATATTCATTGCCTTCCCTGTCATAATGAAGGAAAAATTGCAAAGCCGATTCAAAGTGCTTCTCTTTGTAGTAAGTGAGACACCCAACAAGTGCACAGTTTTTGAAGCTCCAGATGCTCAGAGATGATAGTGTGAACATGAGAAATATTCATCTCAATTGCATTTTCATCCTCTATGATTTTTCTGTTTCTAAAAATCAATAGTTGAACATGTTGTAGATTATAATCCATGACAGAAGTCGATGACCTTCCTTGTCTACACTCCTCAATTTCACTACGGTCATTTTCAAATAACTTGTACCATTTTGCAAAGGCTTGCACAAATAAATGTTTTTTCACTGTAAACTTCACTTACCTGCCGATGATTACACATTTTAGTCCATAGAAAATGAGTAACAGACCGAATTTTCAATTTGGATGCAATTTCCAAGCATAATGTTGTGACATTATTACTTTTATTTCTCAACAGTGGAATTATACAAATTTTACAGCTGATCTTACAGAAGTTTAAACAATTTTACCAACAGCTGTAATCAAAATGTACCTCTAACAAAGAGTAATACAAACATATGCAGCTTACTTTTTGACTGTCTCTCGTATATACTCAGATATCATTAAAATTTGAGTTGTATACTTTCATAAGGCTATGAATGAGAAAACTGTAGGGTCGTTTTATTGACAACTGTATTTTTCTTGGAAGAATTGTTTATTTGGATTGGTAGGTATACACACTATTGTATTTTATTTAAAATATTTTAGTATTACATCCTTTTCATATTTTGTGCTTTACTAACATTACATATCTTACTAACAAACATTTTTTGTTTCGTTTGAAATTTTTCTAATTTTTCCATCTTTTTTTCCTTTACAGCCATCAAGTTGCCTCACGGATAAGGAAGAAGATGAGATCTATGGATTTGCAGGTTATGGTGTTTATGGGAAACATATGTTACAACGTCAGCAACAAGCTAAACTAGTCATCACGCCACGACCTAACTACCAAAAGTAAGTGTAACAATAAATATATATACATGGAGAGAGAGAGAGAGAGAGAGAGAGAGAGAGAGAGAGAGAGAGAGAGAGAGAGAGAGAGAGAGAGAGAGAGAGAGAGAGAGAGAGAGAGAGAGAGAGAGAGAGAGAGAGAGAGAGAGAGAGAGAGAGAGAGAGAGAGAGAGAGAGAGAGAGAGAGAGAGAGAGAGAGAGAGAGAGAGAGGGAGGGAGGGAGAGAGAGAGAGGGAGGGAGGGAGGGAGGGAGGGAGGGAGAGAGAGAGAGAGAGAGAGAGAGAGAGGGAGGGAGGGAGGGAGGGAGGGAGGGAGGGAGAGAGAGAGAGAGAGAGAGAGAGAGAGAGAGAGAGAGAGAATTCTAGTTATTGTTATGTGAAAAAGCAGACAACCACCAATCCCTCAAAAAGAATCATTTTGCACCATTTCATGTTCAAATGATTTTTCGAGAATAATTCAATACACAATCAATTACGAACATGATAGGATACCGCTTTATTTGTGTTTCCGCTTTATTATTGACCTCACATTGATATCAATATTTACAGATCTCCAACCAGCATAAATTTTATTTTTTCTTCTATGACACCACAACCCAAATCGAAGGCGCCTCAATTTTCTATCTTCACTACTCTCCAATTCCTAACACGAAAGAACTCTTAAAGCATCCTTTACCACAGCATTTCATTAATTTGTTTTTGTTATTTGAAGGTTAAAAACCTCTCGGTCATCATCGCTTTATAAAAAAAGAAGAAAAGATTATAAAATAAAGACCTTAAGCCCTCGAATACTCTAATAGCATCAAGGTCAGAAAATAACAAGATTTGGTTAAGAGAGACCTGATAGGAAAGATGAAAGTGAGAGATCTAACCCAAAACTACATAAAAAAGGCGTAGATCAAGCTAGATTATATCAGGATTACCAAGCCCATGCCCACCTTAACCATAAAAGCTTTAACACACAAATAAGAAAAAACCAAATATAGCATGTAAGCCTAACATTTAGGGATAAACTTCCAAATGATATAATTTATTTGGTCTTACTATTCTTATTTCTATTTATCTTTTATTTCTTAAATATCGCACCAAATTAAATTTAATTAAAATGAGTTTGGGGATAAATCATGCGAAAAGACAGTTTCAAGAATTCTAAAACCAACGTAGAATATTTAAAACAAGTATTCCATTTACAGATCAGTATTTAATTCATTCAAACAGTTATAAAGTTTTTTATTTTTCATTTACTTTTTTTTTTTTAAATACTATTTTCTATTTTTTTTAAAATACTTGTGTCCTCTTTATTCTGCAGCCATAATTCCATTACAATGTTATTGCTACTGTCCAATAACATTTCTTGTGATTATGTTGCACTGGGAGTTTGAATAAAAAAAAAAAGATTCCTTCTTTGATTTTGCCTTTAAAATGACGTGTTCCTCTCCTTATTCTTGAAAGCAAATGTTGTCTCTATGCCTTCAAAATAGAAGTTTGGATATCCCAAAATATATTCTCAAAGATGTTTATGTTATTAAAATATTAAACTTATCTCTGATTTTTCAAATAAAAGTTCAATCCAAAATAAGACCATGTTCATATTTCTGGACATACACAAGATTTTTTTGTTATCGGGTTTTGTTACACTCTGAATGATCTAAACAAAATTAAAACTTTGTCCAACTTTAAATTCTACCAACGATGCAACATAATACAACTTTCCTTTTCAAACACGAGCTAAAAATAAGATGGTAAATTTGTAAATGAAATGTGAAATTAGATGATAAATTATTATAGATTTCCCCGATGACGTTACAATTTGTTTTTGCGTAATAAAACTCAATTTCTAATTTTCTTTTCCAACACAATAACCAATCATATCTTTGTGTACTACAGAACGACACAATATTTAAAACACATAAATTATTAAATTCTTTGCTTTATCGTAGTGCGACACTAATAACAACCATCTATACGATGCAAATCACAGCTTTGTCGCAGCTAATAGAAATGTATTGACGGGGACAAGAAGAAATCATATGTTCGGTGTGTGACAACAAATATCAATTTGCCCTGCGATATGAGCTATTTGATAAAGGAGTTGTCATCTATAAATTAAGTCATCGGGGAAATAATTTGTCAAATGTTGACATTGGTCAAATTGTTTTTGACGAAATATTATGTTGTGTGTTTGTATGTTTGAAGATTATATTATTATTTACATTTACGAGTCTAAAGTATAAAGTTATTTTAATCTTAGGAATTAGTTCCAATAAAGAAGAACTAAACTAAGAAAAATTAATTCAATTCACTCAGCTTTTGTATACATACTTTTTATTAATGTACAATATGCTAAAAAAAATGCCATTGTTTTGAGTTAAACACAATTATATTCCGATTATAAACTAATCAGTTCCGAAGCCTGATCTGAACAGGGTGTAACAAAAAGACTAGGAAGACAAATTTTAGACTGCAGTATGCCAAACTGATTCATTAAGAAATCCTTGGTTTCATCAACTAATTGATGTAAAATTCACAGGACCCTGTATGCTAATAAAACTACACCAGAGAGAACAGTAACCAGTCAGTTGGACAGGTCTCATTGAGTAAATGATAGTCTGGATATGTCTTCAAACCCTTAACCAGGTGACAAAAACAATAATGTTACTTTGTTTTGGGTACCATGACATGAGGGAATTCCAGGAAATGAAGAATAAAATGGTCTTGTAAGAAAAGATGCACATAACGTCTACAAAAACACCCATATTTCCTACAAAAATTACCTAATATTAAACTGAAATGTTCACGTAGCACAGTGTTATGTTAAAAAGTGGGGCATTGTAATTATCGTACTTGGTTATGCATAGAAAAAGTATTTGACTTCCACTTCCTTTGATGACGAAAACATCTCGTAATTGTTAAGGGTTTCATGTTAAAGGTAAAGTTATAAGTATACTTTAAAAGTTGCATCGTGCAAAGAGTTCTTATTTAAATACTGTTAGTATTTTTACATCTTTCCTGTAAAACGACAGAAAAAAATTCCAAATTTTTTAATTCAAGAATTTCGCAGTAGAAATGAATTAAAAGGACTACTTATTATCAAATTGTTATAATTAAATATATCTGATAGGATCTACAATTAGATTACAATATTTTGCCAATCCTAACATTGTACTCTAGTAGGTACTAGAGAGTATTAAAGTGGGTCTAGAAAATGGAGGAACTCTGAAATGCATCGACAAATATAAATAATAAGACAATGGTAGCTCAAGGGAAATATTAGTGAAAAAGACGATTCATCCAAACATATTTAATGCAACAAGAAATCTTGATAATGGATTAAAAATTGATGCCAAGTTTTTCCAGATATATCTGTTTTGAGGCCCCTGAGTCAAAAAAAGTGGTTTTTTTAAGAATGATGTTTCTCCATCGTTTGTCTTATACAGCCAAACGCGTGGACCTTTATTAATTAAAATTGATATTTGGGCAATTATTGTTTTTCCGTCGTATTATAAATAACTCAATAATTGGGTGTAGGTTAGGTTAGGTTAGGTCCCCAAAAATTATGGTCTCCATTCCTTAAAAAAAAATCGTGGTTCGTGAGTTATTGGTAAAAATCAAGAAAAGCTGCAAGAAAAGCGTAATTAATTTCTTAAAATTGGTTCCACCAATTTCGTTCAGATATTTGTGAAACATGAAGATTGAATGCTCCAAACCCATGTGCAAAATCACAATCTTTGGTTCAGGAATGAACACTCACTACCATCATTAAAATCTCAATTTTAATCAAATACAATTTACGCTGAGCATTTGTTTAGGTTAGGTTGGGTTAGGTTAGATTAGGTTAGGTTAGGTTAGGTTAGGTTAGGTCCCCAAAAATTATGGTCTCCATTCCTTAAAATAAAAATCGTGGTTCGTGAGTTATTGGTAAAAATCAAGAAAAGCTGCAAGAAAAGCGTAATTAATTTCTTAAAATTGGTTCCACCAATTTCGTTCAGATATTTGTGAAACATGAAGATTGAATGCTCCAAACCCATGTTGTGCAAAATCACAATCTTTGGTTCAGGAATGAACACTCACTACCATCATTAAAATCTCAATTTTAATCAAATACAATTAGGCTGAGCACGTGTTTAGGTTAGGTGAGGTTAGGTTAGGTTAGGTTAGGTTAGGTTGGGTTGGGTTGGGTTGGGATAGGTTAGGTTAGGTTAGGTTAGGTTAGGTTAGGTTAGGTTAGGTTGGGTTGGGTTAGGTTAGGTTAGGTTAGGTTAGGTTAGGTCCCCAAAAATTATGGTCTCCATTCCTTAAAAAAAATCGTGGTTCGTGAGTTATTGGTAAAAATCAAGAAAAGCTGCAGTTATAAAAGGCGTAATTTATTTCTTAAAATTGGTTCCACCAATTTCGTTCAGATATTTGTGAAACATGAAGATTAAATGCTCCAAACCCATGTGCAAAATCACAATCTTTGGTTCAGGAATGAACACTCACTACCATCATTAAAATCTCAATTTTAATCTAATACAATTTACGCTGAGCAATTTGTTTATGGCACATTGGAAGCAAGTTTAGACTCTATTTAATTATTTTTCTTTTTTAAAAACTGTATAGTAAGCGACCTGTGTTTGTAGAGGTGTAAAGAGTTTCTGGTAACCTCCGAACACTATCTTATCTGGGAAAATATTTATTGTACTGGTAGGGGGAAATCATTTTGACCCATTTCACTTGTTTTCAAGTAGCAGTTTCATTCAAATTTAATTTAAATAAAATGACATAACCCCGAGTGAAGAAATATAACAGTTCAGGAAAAATTCGTAAAAATGAACCTTGTCTACGTCATTGAAATAATATTTACCCTAAAGTATAACAAACACACAGAACACAATTCTCACAAAAAAAACACGTCTGATTATAGTTTATTAGTTATAGTTTGATTGGTGTAGCTCGTGTATCACTGAAGAGGACGACCTTGTAGTTGAAACGCGTCTGATACTTAGACGTATTTTTTGTGAGAATTGTGTTCTGTGTGTTTGTTATACTGTATAATTTTTCTCATAAGTCAAGCTCAACATTTAATATAAGATTTACCCTGTTGACAAGTTTCTGACTCGAGTGTATTTAAAACAAGTTTAGGCCAATTTAAATATATATTTTTTCCAAAAACGACATCCATGGTTTATTCTCATTTTGTGATAACTACTGAACTGACGTTTTATTGGTTGGTTTTTATTTAGTTTTGAGGAATTGGCATGTTAGAAAGTTTGTACAATGTTTTTACACCTTTTATATTATTTTTTCTATATTTGGAATGAGACTTTAAAAAAAAAAAAAGAAAAAAGAAAAAAAAAGAATATAGCGTTCGAATTTTGTTATGAATATGCTATTATAAAACTGCCTTTTGTATTGTAAAAATAATTGGAAAATATAATTCTTATGGGTGTACTGATCTGGCAATCCTAAGGAAACTTAGCTGGATCTACATTGGGTTTCGATCTATCTCTTACATCTTTCCTATCATTCCTCTCTTGACCAACTCTTGTTATCTCCAGACCCTGATGCTATTAGAGTATTCGAGGGCTAAAGGTCTTTATTTTATGTTTTTCCTTATTTTATACGGCGATGATGTTACAAGAAAAAAAAGAGAATGTAAAGAATGGGAATCTTTAAATATTAAGGAACTAAATAAAAGGAATTCATTTTGTAATGTATAAATTATGGAAGACTAACACTTGAAGTCCATTGCATCTGCTCCTTTACATATTGCTGGGGTATTATTGAAAAATCATATTTCTACTCAATCATAGTATAAGATGTTATCTCTAATATTTATATGTTGAGTTTTTAGTTTCTCACATTTTACAATTTAACCTCAAAATTAATAACACATAAAAACAGCTGTTATTTACATGATAGTTTAGTTATTAGGGTCAAAGACTTGAGATATTCAAAGTTGATTTAGTTGATTAAAATGCTTTGTCATATTATCATTTTAGAGAGAAAAAAGAGAACAATATACAAATATTCAATAACTTGATTAAGAGTTTAAAATATCTTCCAAAATCATGTTTAAAACATTTTCCAAAATGTTTCACATTGATTGTTGGTTATATACAAAGTGTCTTTTTTTTTAATTGGGATTTCTGAAACTATAAGAGTTACAGAAAACTTCAAATGGGAGACCTTTTTTATTTTTTGTGTGTTATTTCATATTCTTACTCGGTTACAAGATAAAATGTTATATGACGGGTCAAAAAAATGAAGACTATGTCGAGTTTTTGCGGATAAATTGTTTTATTTATTATATCCTCTAAGTCCGAAAAAGCGGTTTTGAAATAATGTAATCAAATTTAGTATGGTGAGCATCGTATATATTTAACAAATTATATATATATATAAATATATATATATATATATTTGACAAATTTATATATATATTTTCATTTTTGACAACTCAAAATTTAGGGGTTGCTGCCATAAAAAAAAAAAAAAACTACAATTTTCTCAAAATCGGCTTAAACGATTTTGATCAAATTTTGTTAAGTATAGTATCATAGTACCCAAACAAAACGTATTTGTTCACCATCTCCTCAAAAATATTGGTTTGTTAGTTTTTGGTAAAAAACCAAACCATTTTAGTAGCGGCAGTGTTTATAGAGTCAACCCTCAGAGACTCATATTAGTGAGTACAGGCTTGACAATCCTGAGGGATTTAGCTGGAATTACTTCTTTTCATTTAGTTTTCGGTGAGATTTCTCTTTTTCATCTTTATCTTTCCTATACTTGTTCTCTTTCGACCCTGATGTACCATCGATGCAATGATAGCTGAAAAGTTGTTTGCCTTTAAGCAACAAGGGAAAAAACTGTATAGAGTCAACTTTTTAGTACAAGAAACTAGTACATACTAAATTCATTAAAATTGGTTGCATGGTTTCTATTCTACATTGTTATGCACCTCCATAATGTTACTTCTTTTTTACAATCACTAAACTTTTTCTATACATATAACACTTGCGAATTTATTCCGATGGTTTAATACAAAGGTTAAAGGCTGAATTTTAAAATACAAATTTAGAGAAGTTCCAAAAAATAATTACATCGTTATACAAAATTTAGATTTCATAAGCAGTTTTATTATTCTAAGAAGTAGTTTACAAATTTAATCTTTTAAACTCTCGGATTTAATTAACGTTAAGTATAAGCACCCGCTATTGTAAAAGTAACAGCTCAGTATTTAACAGTGTTAAAAAAATATTAAACCTGAACAATATTTTCAAGCAGAATAGAGTTCAGATTGGTGTGAAACCCTCTGGCGACTAATTCAGATGAAGCACAACTAACTGCTGCATTAGATAGAGTAGCCCTGATTTTATATTTTGGTATATTTGTGTTTTTAAAGATCAGAACTTATAAACAGACTGTACTTGCATGTACTACTCCATCTATATAAATGACAAGGGAGATATGAGGGAACTTTTTTTTAAAATTTATTTGTGTTTACCTGGTAAATATGTTTTTAAGAGAAAACTATGTTATTTGTAGCCCACGTCAACCAGATCTTGGACAATAAAATAATCAACAGTAAGGTTTATATAAATATATCAATAATTAAAGTTCTTGCATATATCGTTTTATAATATATACATGATAGAGGAAGAGTTATTTGCCTATATATTTGTTTTGAGGTCCCTAGTTTATATAAAAGTAATGTTTGTTCGTCGTCTGTATAGTGCTCTACAATCTAAACAAATGAACACATTTTAGTCAATTTTTTGAACCCCTAAATTTGGGGTACTGCCATATAAAAAAACAACACAGACTTACGATTTTTTCAAAATCGGTTCCAACAATTTTTATACAAATTTTTTTCAAGTGGACCCAAATAAACCATATTGTTGGCCTTCTTTCCATAAAAAGAAAATGGAGCTATCATAAAACATGTAATTTCTGAAAATGTGTTCTACCAAGTGCGCTAAATTTTTAGTGAAATGTGAAGATTACCCATGCAAAAACATCGTAATTAATAAAATATTACTTCAGGAATAATTGGCAAAAATAAAAAATTAATCATGACAGCTATTATTTAAAAATATTAAACTCTATATTTAAATAAGTGCCTAAACTTGTTTAGTTTGTGGCTTAATTGTGTCCTGAGCATAAATCGTACTTAATTAAAATAGAGCTTTTTTATGGCAGTCAAATTTCATTTTGGTTTTTACCTATTATTCCAGTAATATTGTTTTTAAGTTGTGGTTTTATATACGGGTTTGGGTCATTAATCTTTACATTTCATTTGAGGAATTAGGTTTCTTGTAACGGTCGATTTTGAGAAATTCCCCAAAATTTTGAGCATCAATAATTGTATTAATATCAATTGACGCGTTTGGCCGTGGACACAAGGGACTTAACGGACAAATCAGTAAAAAACTCGATACCAATTTTTGAACCCATCACTTGTTTTCTTTATACTTTATATACGTTCCATATATTTACATTAATAAATGCAATGTATAATAAAACCTTCAAATACAAAACAAGGAAATCTCTTTTGAATTAATTATTCGTCAAAAGCAAATTGCCCAAAGTCATGATAAATTATTTTCCCCCGATGGCTTATTTTATCGATTATATTTCCTTTGTCACACGGTTTTGTTGATTACAACAAAGCTCATATCGCAGGGCAAATTGATATTTATTGTCACTCAGAGAGCATTATTATGAATCCTTCCAGCCCCTCAATGCGTTTCTATTAGCTGCGACATTGACTGTGATTTGCTTTGTATATTATTAGTATCGTTGTACGATAAAACAGACAATTTAATAATTTATGTGTTTTTAATATTGTGTCATTCTGTTGTATTATTCTGACAAAGATATGATTGGTTATTTGTTGAATAAAAAATTAAGTTTTTATAGCGCAGAGATAAATTATAATTTCATCAGGGAAATCTTGAATAATTTACAGCTAATTTCAAACTTGATGTATAACTTTTATTGCCTTTATTTATGGAATCGTATAATATATGCAAGTTTCTATCAACAAAATTATGTCATCACTGTCTCATTGTATACGCTCTCAGAGACACAAAGGTAATGTAATCGATTCTCATCAGGGAAATAATTTGTCAAATGCATGACTTTGGGCAATTTGTTTTTGACTAATTATTAATTCAAGAGAATTTGTCTTCCTTCGTATTGAATGTAATAAATGTAGACGGTTGATTTTTTTAGAACTAATGAAAAATAGGTCACAACTTGGACATTATGTGTTCTTAATAACATGAAGTAGCGTTAATACAGTATTTGTAGTTTCTAATTGAATTTTCATTTTTTTAAACTCAACTAGGTTTTAATATACCAGGTTTTTTATATATATATTTTTTTAGAGAAAAGTAACTTTAAGAAGCTCACTGGTTTTCTATACATCTACCACAGGTTTATTTGCCCTTACTCAAGTCTTAGATTGGTTGGTTCTAAAGCCCCGTTACTAAGATTTTAGTGTCCATAAATTCTCCAGATTTCGAGACTATAGAGATCCTCCTGCTTGCTTACTGTCAAGAAAAACTTAGCTTAAGATTTATAAGACGCTTGTAACAAATGTCGACCTGGTATCTATCTGCAGTTAATAGTCAAAAATTAAAAGTATTTGAGTGAAGAATAATGAAAAGTTATGTAGTGGGGGTACAGGTGGGAGAACTAACCAAGAGATAAAACAACTACTGTAGAATGAGCACATTTTTAATTTCATTACAACCCGATAACGTTGGACGGAACATGTCATCAGGATGGACATCCTGAGAGTGCAGAGGATTGTCAATGTAGAAGTTGGCGGGCGGAGAAGAAGAGGAAGACCGTGTAGTCTCTGGTTGGACAAGATAAAGAGGAATGCTTGGATACTTGGAGTGCGGAGGTGGAGGTCTGCTGCTTTAGATAGATGTTTCTAGAGATCGGTGGTTCATAACGTCAGGATTCACATCGACTTATAGCTCTAGAGAGGAAGGAAATAATTAAGTTGAAGAAGAATAGCTGTTTCAAATAGCCGTCATTTAAGATTTTCAATAGGGTTCTTATATGAGCACACAATATACCTAATTTTATGTTCCTATCTGAGTTTGTGTACTCGCTATTGTGTTTATCTACAGTCTACAATGTCTGCGGATGGATGCCATATGAAACATAAAGACAGAGGCGTAAAAAAACAGAGGTTAAAATTTTAGACGATTGCCAAACTTTTCCTATACTTTGTAATACTGAGTAAGTAGAAAGTGAAACAATACTTAGGAAGAAAATAAAACATGGAAGAAGGTCTCAAAACAAATATTTTTTAATCACTAAATTTAATACTATGTATATGTAAGACTTCAATCCGTTTTAATAATTAATGACATCAAAATAAATTATGTCTTGTATATTGTTTTAAACAAACTTATAGGTGTTATAGAAAATAATTTACTAATTTCTTGGTTTTAATGAAATTTTATGAATTTAAGATACTTCCCATTAAAGTCAAATTGAAATCCAAGTGTCTACTGATGTTGAAAATAAAAATAGATTGACTATAGAAACAAAATTTCCAATCAGAAACGAGTTCAGATTGGCATGAAACCCCCGGGCGGCTAGTTCAGACGAAGCGCAACTAACTGCTACTGTAGGGTGAATTGCCTTGATTTTAAATTTTTGTACATTTGTGTTTTCAAAGAACTGCAAATATAAACAGACTGTACTTGCGCGTTCTGCTTTGTTTGTGTATTTAAAGTAAAGTCTGCAAATGTCACGGCAGATTGAGGGAACTCAGTAAATGCCACATTGTGTACTCAGTAAATGTGTTTTTAGAAGGAAACTATGTTATTTGTATCCCTTAGCAATCAGATGTTGATAAATATTACAATATGTTACTAAATGAAAGTTTTTTGTGATATCGTCGAATTGAATGTTTTCTTTAAGAATTTTCCATTGTATATATGTCTAAATTAAAAGTAAAGGTCTCCAAAAGTTATGTAAATAGGGAGTTTAACACGGAGTGTCACTTCATTCTGATGTTTCCTTAAAATTACAGAGAAAATATTTTTGTGGCACCTATTTTATAAATCCTAATGAAAATAGGGTGAATTTAATTTCTATAATAGACTGATCAATTGTCATGTATAATAAAAGCTGTATAATAATTGCACCTATTTTCTCACTCACTCCTTACCAAATCAAGTAAAACTTTTCATGACCAAAAATGTCAGTGTGATATTTAAATTTTAATAAGTGTCTAAACTTGTTTAGCCTTACGTCTCCTTAAGATTTTGAATTATGCTTTTAAGGTTAATTTTTGTTTTTGCCAATTATTTTTTAACTGTTTTGCTTGTAATTTTGTACACATGTTTGCACACATCAATCTTCTTATTTCACTAAAATGTGAATGAAATTCATTGAGTTGATTTTGAGAAATTATATTTTAACAGCCCATGTCTAATTTTACTCATAACTGGAGAGATGACAACCAGTATGATTCCTTTGGATCTTTGGATCCTTTGAATGATCCCTTTAATCTCTTGAATAAAATTTTATTAATTTTGAGAAAATCATAATTTTGTGTTTTTGGTCACAACTACCCCTAAATTTTATGTTATCAAAAAATGAAAAAGAAAAAAAACATTTTGAGACATTGCCAAAATATTCTCATGTGCCAAATTTGTTTAAAATTGTTCTATATGTATTTTGAAAAACACTTTTTTGGGGCTCATTTTATCTCAAAACAGATGTATCCATTAAAAACATTGAATTTTTGACCACCCTTATAAGTCTAAAAACTATGATAAAAAAGCTACAACAGTATTAAAAACCAAATTATCATAGAAAGTCCTTACTTAAAAAATACAATCAATCAAATAATTGTTCATCAAAATTTTATAACTTTTAATAAGCATTGTTTCTTAACTACGCATTAAAGAAACGTGATTTGGCTGCTCAAAAGTTTGACTCGTCTAATGAGAAACATGTAAAGTTTAAAAGCAATAGTCAAGTTATATTTTATAAGATGTAGGCCTAGCAAACATCTTTGATATAACTTTCAATGATGTTTTGACATTAAATATGAAATGATAATTCACAAACTTTATACAGCATGTAAGTCATATTAAGTTTCAAAGTCATATTAACTTGTATTATTTCAAAGCATTTTCTAGTAACACATTAAGCTCTTTGAAAACACAAACAACTTTACATTTTGAAGATTCATTTTAAGTTGTTTCCATTCTACTTGTCTAATGCATGCAAATGAGTTCAGAACTACATACTGGCTTTTGTATAAAACACTTGTATGTAATAGACAAAGAGATTTTACTACAAAAATAATTTTTTGGAAGCGGTGTTTAAATCTCTGAACGTAAGTGTTCATTAAAAAAATTTTAAAAAAATTAGTTATCAACATTTCCTAACCTTTCAAATAATGTAATCAAAAAAATATTCTTCTAAACTTTTTTTTTTATTATATATGGAATCTTTCTTAGGATAAGACACACACAATACACATGAATAATGTAAGTCTTTCAGAATACCAGCAAGTAACTAGACGTAAAATATAGAGAAAAATATACTTATGAATATCAATAAGCAAGACTCTATATCTTTAAGACATTTTGCTGATCAAAGACACTCCGTTGAAAATATAAGTGGATACAGGAAGAGGAAAAATTGCTGACTAGAGTTTTATCCAGTGCCTTTTCGAGTTGACTAACATTGAATAGTTGAAAGAAATTAAATTCGATATTTTGTTGCATAAATTCATGAGTAGTCTAGTGGAAGAAACCAATTTATTTAGTAATATCATTGTAGACATTTTACTTATAATAAGTAAATGCTATTTAATTATTGCATTGGATTATTTCAGTTTGTGATAAGTAACACATAATTATTGCTACATCTGTCGTTTATTATACAAGGTGATTCAAAATTGCATGGTAATATTTTTGGACTGATTCTAGAGCTAAAAAATTATAAAATGAAGTTTACATAAAGGATACAAGAACACTTTCTTTTCCGTCTGTCACCCATTTTGTGTTTAAAAAACTATGTCTTTTGAAGTAGATATTATATTTAGTAAAAATTATTTATGAAACCTTTTTAAAATATTTACCATACTCTAAATGTTTTTCTTTTTAATTCTGGAGGATCAAAGTATAAACGACTTATCGACTAAAACAATTAAATATTGAAATTAGTTTTAAAACTCACCATTTTGAAACTATTAAGGGAAACATTTTCATTTACATGTGTGTACAATGTATTATTATTAGTAATTATCAAAATTGCATAATATTTTTGATGTATATAATTATCAAATAAATATGTTTTTAGTTGTTTTTTTTTATCTAAAACTCTGTATCCTTTGACCTACAGAAAAATTTTTAACTTTTTTTGTATTACTTTAATAGAGGGAAATATTTTGTTTCTTGTACTCGTAAATATTCTGATGTTTTCTATATATTCAACATTAAAAATCTCCCCATGTATAAAATGTACAAAATAAAATCTTGATTTCCTAGTATACTGGTAAAAACGTTACACAAACAATACTTATACTAATTCTTCTCAATATCTTATCTATATTGAAAGAAATAATTTGTTTTTTATAAAAACACGAAATGACCGACCGATGGAAAACCAAGCGATTCTGTACCTACTAGTATATTTATATAAACATTTCTAATGTTATTTTTAGCTCTAAAATAACCCCCCCGAAATGTTATTATAACCGCCGTGTTATTTTAATTCACCCTATATATTGAAAGCTTAACTGCCATCATTAAGAACTTGTCATTACATAAACCTTTTTCTTTTTTATAATGAATATTTTTTTCTGTGAGAGAAAGTATTGCTGTAGTTTTGTCATCTAAACCTTACCTTAAAACTTGCCAATATACAAAAATAATATGTTCAAGTCGTACAAGCCAGTTAAGAATTTAACAGTTTTGTCGTAGACAGCATCTCGTACTCTAAAACATTAAGGGTCCACATCATGAGGCATTTCAATTTCGGTACCAAATGGAGCGAAGGCCAGTGCATTGTTTTAGCTCCTGGTGTTTTCCAGATAATGTCATGAAAGTGGTGTATCACTTGTAATTAGATTTTATAAGTCTGGGTGGACCTGAATCCTTGCGCACCCTTTGTGACATCACATTCACGTTCTGATAGTCTCACAATGAAACATCAACTACTCACAGCTAGATATGGATTGTTAATATTAAATGAATGTCCAATTTAAAAATAATGTTGTGGTCTGAGGTTTATGTTGGCATCAAAAATTTGAACTTGGTTTACTTCATGATTCGGTCCTCCTTGATTTTTTTGTCATTGACATTTTTTCGTGGACCAGTAACTGTTCGATTGTTTCCAGATGGTCTTCCTGCGGCCAGCATTTTGTTTTATACTGTGTAAAACTAAGGATATCTAAGCTCCCCCATGCGATTTTCACACATTAATAATTAGCCAGATAAACTATTAACTTTTGTGAAATTATAAATTGCTCTATACAATATGTACAGTTAAGTTGTTAACTTTTGCAAATAACCCATGCTGTTTAGTTTCTAAAATGTAAACAATCACATCACAACATGATTCCTACAAATAACGTTGGCACTATATAAGTTAACCTAAAAATAATTTAAAACAGCTGTTATTAACTCTCAAACAAAACAACATATAAATTGTATTTGAGAATTTAAACCATTTTAGTTTTGCCAGATTTAAGCAATCAATCACAACTCAATGTGAATCCGCATTTGTTATAAATACTCAAACAACAAAACAGAAATATATTTGAGAATTTTAAACAGCTGTTTCAATATATTTTTGTTGGGAAACATGTTATTTGACGATAAGAGGAATGTTATTTATTACAAAATAAGTATTTTCAAGAAAAATTAATATTTTTTAGCAAATCTGCTGATAACACTTTTTAATTTGACATCTCAATCATTAAAATAGGGCCTACAGTAAAGAAATACACGGCAGTTACAAACATTTCTTAGCCAATTAAGTATAAGATTATGATGATAATCTTTTGTGGATCTTTTATTTAATTTAACTTCAAATTTATTTTATGGTTATTCTAATGAATCAGTTGTTATTAAATTTGATAAATTAATTGTCATAGTAACAAATGTTATTAAACTTTCAATAAACAGACAGTTGTTTTCTAAGTTTATGCTTAGGCTAGTATATTTAAAGTTTTTAGTAAATTAGAACTTTTGACTCAATCGAAGAACACAATCTATCTATTTATTTATTTGTAATTTATAAATAAACTCATTATTATTATGGAATAAATTTTGATAAAACTTAATATTTTTTATAATTCCCAACATCCTACAAAATATTTCCTCTAACTTTCTTGCTGTGTTTTTCATTTCTACTTATCAATATTATCATTTCATTCATTTTAGAATCACACTCATGTTTTATTAGTTTATCAAATGAAATATATTCTGCATAATGAATTGTTTAATTACACATCATCACAAATAAATTTAATCTCAACACAAAAGCTAATATATTAATTTTATTGCAAAAACATTTATTTCTTGTGGGATTACAGAGCAACAAATAGGCCTATATTGTTTGTATAACATCGAAACACTAGATAATCATATAAAACTTTAACATTCCATTTGATTAAATCTATTCATATTGTTTAATTATCGGATTTGTAGATGTAATATCATTAGATAATATATTAAATCTATTTGTATCAAAATGGATTGCACTGTAATCTAGTTTCAGAGTTCTCTTAGAAGTAACAATGTACAAACACAATAATGACGAGTATTAGTCAATAATTAAACCTTTAAACCACAAACTAGTTTAGAGCAGTTGTAGAATAGGGGATAATGTCACATTATAGGCCTTTAAAACGAGACATGTTTACAGTTGTACTGTAAATAAAATAGCTGGTGTGGTCAGCACATGTCTGTTCAATAGTATTACCCATCCATTCTCAACTTATATTATTAATATTTTGTTTTTATTTTTATGCTAAGTGGGTTTGAATTACAAAATACATAAAATGTTACATCTTTCTCCTTAGCACTCAGTCTTTATTTGTTTTTTTTTTTAAGTTCATTTTTGGTGTCCAAGTCGCTATTACAATATAATATTTAGTAATATGAGAACTCTTTAGTAATATATATTTTTTTGATAACTTTTTGTTTTCCAAAGTCATTTTCCAATAAAATCCATCCAGTTATTTTATTTCTTTGAGGTTCCATAACGGTAGGTATTTCAGATTATCAGCCTGGTGGTGAACCTCTCCTCCTGGATGACTGGGGACTCTGTTTAGTTACATTAGCTGAGAAAATTTAAAAGGTGTTGAAATATAGATTACCTATCATACAAAGAAATACAAAATTTTGTGAAATTCATTCATGATTACATAGGAGGTGTGATTCTTTTTTTATTATTTAAAGAATTAAAAACAGGTTTTTCTCAGTTATATGTTTTTCGTTTGATCAAACAAGTTTTAAAGTTATTTTCTATCAATAGTAGAAAACTGTTTTTTCCCTAATCACTTTCATGACCTAGAAATTTAAAAATAATTGTGTAATAACTTTCATTTAGTAGAAGAAATGTGATTATCAACTTCAAAATAAATATTCTATTTATTTACTGTCACATGACATTTTACATGATATAGTAAAAGCTATGAAAAACAGGTGACATCGTCAACAAAAGTGGCTTGAAAATGAACTTATACTAATAATACAAACGCAAAACTTTTAAAATCCGTATTAACAATATTTAAAAATTCCTTAACACGATAATAAGCCCTCGCTATCAAAACCTCTTTTACACATTTCTTAAGTTATCAAATTCTATTAATTCCTATTTTAAAGGACACCAATAAGCCTCGAATCTCAAGTCCTGATTATGTAAGGTGGCTATTACAACTCTAGAACCGATTTGTACTTCGAGGCCTTCCTTAATATTATTATCTAATGATCATTTAATTATTTCAATTGCGGATTGTTTTAAGACATTAAATATTTAGTATTAATTTTATTAATGTTATTAGAATACTTTTAATTTTAATGAAAAGAAATGTATATAAAATATTGTACAAACTTTTTCCTGAGCCTTTACACGAGATCAAAACTCTTTGTTAACCAAAAGTGTTTTTCACTTCCCAAAAATTCTATATCAGCCAAAACATTTTCGGTTAAAATGTGAACCACGGTCGTCGACAAGAACTTACATTCCAAAATAATTTTAGAAGTAAATTATATTAAATTTTGGATATGAAGCTAAAGTAAACCACTTATTGAAAATATTGATTCGGGAGTAATTCTAAAAAGACAAAAAATATTCTAAAGAGTTAATTTTTGTATTTAACCGCATGGCAATCCCGAGGTAGGCTACCTTAGCCATGTAGTCTTGGGTTCGATCCCTCTCCTGACAACAATAAAGCATACGAGTCTAACTAAAGATTCTTCACTATATTCAAGCAATATTTTGACAAATGAAAATTGTAAAATGTACAGTGACGAAATTGTCAACAGTTTCATATCCTTAAAAATAGGTTTTATTCGTGCAAATATTTTCAATATAAACAATCCCTGTTTCACCTCCCCAAAGCAGAATTAAAACAGATATTTGAATACATGATATATTGTGTTTTTGAAAGTATTTTAAAATATGGTTTCCAGCTCAGTTGTATTTTATTTGTAAGACTTCAATTATAACAACGTTATCATTTAGTTACAAACAAATTTGAAATTTTAACAATTTACAATTTGTAGAAAGTCTGTTTTTCACGTAAGATAGTCCGAATTCCAACATTTACTATTCCTTATAAATTATAAATAAATCACCCACCCATACTAACAACAAACAATTTAGTAAGGTATTGTAAAATGTTTCGAGATCTTGTTACCAAGGGATACAAAATAATTGTAAAAACGCAGTTACTAAATAAACACAATTGAAAAACAATTGTTCCCTCACATCTACTGTGACATTTATATACTTTACACAAACAGAGCAGTACTTTACACACAAGTACAGTCTGTTTATATTTGCTGTTCTTTGAAACACAAATGTACAGAAATATAAAATCAGAGCAACTCAATCTATCGCAGCAGTTAGTTGCGCTTCATCTGAACTAGCTGCTCGGGGGCTTCATGCCAATTTGAACTTGATTCTGCACGGAAATTTTGTTTTCTATAGTCAATCTATATTTTTTTAAACCACGGTAGATACTAAGATTCCCATTTTACTTTAATAAGAGATATCCTACTTTGTTTATTTTAATTTAAAAATATTAATTTTATAAATTATTTTTGTGTAGATACTCAAAATTTTACTGAAAACAATTTACGTATAGTTTCTACTACGGTATCACATATGCAATATTGAACACAAATAACCAAGTTTTATTGTTGTTTTTTGTGTGTTTTCATGTTTGAATTTTTTTAACATTATTTAATGATCTCAGTAGGGAGTTAACGTTTGCGTATTAGAAACCTCGGCAGTGGATCATGTGACTTACAATATCAGCTATTTATTGCCAATTTATTTATTGATGATCAAGATCTTCATGACGGATTTCTTTCATGACTCTGTTATCAGTAGAAACAGGGGTTTTCTCAATAATATTAATCTTAATAATTCGCTCAATTTACTTGTTATTTTAGTTCGATTATAGTTTAAAGCGAATTTTTAATTTTACAACATTGAACACTTCTGAAATAGAAGTGAAAATGAAAGAAATACCTAATTTTAAGTTTTTATTTTATTTTCCAACTGGGCTGTAACATTGGTTTTACAATAAAAAGGCAGTTAAAAACAATGTATCACATGACCATGTGTTGCTTGGGTAGAAAAATTGATTGTTAAAAAAACACATTGTGGTCTCTGTTTAAAACAAGTGAGATGTCGCTGTATGGGAGTTTTAGAACAGCCACCCTACAATATGTTTCTAACTTAACTGTAACCTCCAGATTTTTGAGTCAACTTGGATATAAATCTGACCTAACTTAATATAACTTATCCAGAGTATTTTAACTTAGCTTTTGAAAGATTTAGTAGCCTTACTTCAAAAGAATAGATCAACCCTAGTATGCCAAATTAGCTGCTCGTAATAATCATGTATGCCACAACAAACCATAAAAATCTATGACTTTTGACTGTCTCAAAATCAGCTGTTTTTTGATGGTGCACTTTTCCACTTTTAAACCATTATAACTTTTAATTCAAAAGGGCTGATTTCAGTGAAACAAATAAAATATTTCAACTATATGGGTTAAAAATTTAACTTCTATTTGTGTTTTTCTACAAATATAGAAAAGGATTGAATTTCTCAAAAATTGAAAATCGCCATAGTTTTGCCACAAAACTTTTGGGCAACAAAAATACTTTGTTTCTGCTATCACTACCAAACTTTGGCTATCTTAAAAGGAGATACTTTGTGAGAATTTAAGATGATTTCGATCTTTATGGACTCAAAATTGCTGTTTAGTCTCTATTTAAACATCGATAATTTTTTTTTTTTTTTTTTTTATAAGAGTTAAGAACCAAATTCAGTGAAACAAATGAAATTTGATATAAAATATTTTAAATATATTGGGGAAAATATTTTCGGTTTATACATTTTTTTCCACAAATATTATTAAGGAATTTAATTTTTCAAAAATCCGCCATAGTCACAGAACTCTTTAGTCCCTTATAAGCTAAATATGTACATAATTCTTACCGCCGTAATTTTAGCCATCACAATCAGAGTTCTACCGATTGTAGCTTCCCACTGTTCACAATGCTGGGTAAACATTATAACTTTTTAGTCTCTGTAGAAATTGAATTCAAGATCTCCTCCAACACACCAAGCAGAATAGAGGAACTACTAGATTTTCTAAATATGCCATTAAATTTATATCTAAGAAAACATTCTGTAGCATCCAATAATTTGAGGCTTGAACGGTTGTAGTTTTGTGGGTTGAGGTTCAGAATGCGCTAGTGTAGGGATACACCATGCTGTCCCTGGAGTTATCAGAAGTGGGCTGTTAGCAGCATTACTGGCTCTATTTTCTAAGCTTCATACCTTCATGAGGCTTTTGTCAAGTCACTGATGTTTCTGTTTCTAATGATTATACAACATTTGTAATGTGTTGTGGTTGTTGTTTTTCACAATAAATAATTTTGCTCCGTGATAACCACTCTGAGAGTGACAAACAACCTGTAGAAGCCGTTATTAAATTGATTGAATACAATAGTTAATGCAATGATTAAAGCTGTATTAAATAAACAAACAGTAAACCATGTTTAATAAACAAAGTTGGAATATCAACATCAAACATACAAGTAAACATTATTATACAACATAGTGCATATTGATGAACCGTAAATGTAATATGATCTGAACTACAAATATTTCTCTATTGTTACTTTCCTATATATGTGAAATGTCAAAGAATGAATGTCGAGTTTTTTTTGTAAATATATTCCTCGAGTTCATTTTATCTGCTCTGAGGGTAGATCCATGTAATGAGTCGAAGAATCCATATCTAGTTGTTTTGTAGATATATCCATTTTGAAGTCCATGGGAAGGTTCAAAGAATCAGTGTACAGTTTATTGTAGTTATATCCATTTTTAAGGTCTATGTGAAGGAGGCCATGTAATGAGTCGAAGAATCCATATCGAGTTGTTTTGTAGATATATCCATTTTGAAGTCTATGTGAAGGTTCAAAGAATCAGTGTACAGTTCATTGTGGTTAAGGTCTATGTGAAGGAGGGATTAAAGAATCAATGTTGAGGTTTTTTGTGGATACAAATTTCATTTTGAGGTCCATATAAAGGACCAAAGACTCAATGTAGAGTTTTTTTTGCAGATATATCCATTGAACGATCAAGGTTTCTTGTGGGTATATCCATTTGGAGGCCGATGTGAAGGAAGGTTAAAGAATCAATGTAGAGTTTTTTTGGATATATCAATTTTGTGGTCCCATGAGTCCAAAATATTGTTTCTTGACATGATGGCATATCTGCAGCCCAAACGTGTGGACCGATTTTAATAAAATTTCTATGTAGCAAATTCCAGCCATATATCGGTCTATTTTTCATTATTTTTATAACTCATAATTTGGGTGTAGCAAAAATGTTCATTTTCCCAAAATCGAATCTTAACAATTTTGTTCGAATTTTGCTCTCAAGTGTAGTCTTTAATCACCCTGCCCTCCAAAAGTGTCCTTTTTGGGTCATTGAGGAGCGTCGAAAATAATTTTCCTGAATTCTTTGGGGTCGAAAAGGGGGGGTTCTAATTAGAAGGAAATTTTTATCTGGTTTCGTTTAGGCGCTACAGATAGTGTCCATGTGGTCTGAAACACCTCAGCATTTGTTCTAATCCTCCATGTTCCATCAACTTGAACTCCATAGATTCTTCCTCTCCAAACTCATAATAGGCCTACAATCGTCCTTAGTCCAAGCTTTGGACAATACAACAGGCCTTAAAATAGTTTTATAAATTTTAGATGTTCTCAATAAAATGTTGGACCGAAAATGAATTAGAGGGCAACATAAGAGTGATTGTCTGTTATAACAATGATTTCATTATAAGATTTGATTTTCACTTGTCAGAAGAAATCCTAGATATCTAAAACTCTCTTCAGTTTGAAATTCTATATTGTTAATAATATTTGTTTAATATGTCTACAAGACATTCCAATTTAATACAAAACCATTTCAAAATGGTGTGAAATATTTGTTCCTGAAATTCTTGAAAATTACTAACAACAAAAAATGTAAAATATTAAATATTATCCTTTCTTATGAAAAAGGTTCCTTCTATACTTATATTGTAGGTTGTAGGATAACTGAGTTATTGATGAAAAATCATTTCTTTGTAAATGGATGAACAGAGGACATGGTGAAACGAGCTTTTTCTTAACTCAAGCATTAACAGGGCATGGAAGCTTCCGGACATACCTTCATAGATTTAGAAGATCAGAAGATCCCAGCTGTCTTGATTGCGGAGCGGAAGAAGACACGGCAGAGCATGCGATCTTTTACTGCAGCGGGGGGAGTCAGGAGAAGGAAGAGCTATAAACACAGCTTTGTTCACCTATTTCCCCAACTAATATGATAGAGGATGAGAAAAAATGGAAGTCAATAGAGAGGTTCATTCTTAGAATTATGGGCAAACGAGGAAAACAGCTAAGGTGAGCTGAGATAGAGCTCCAGTTTCGGTGTTCGACCAACCGGTCGATGGGGTGGTGGATGACCTTTTGGGGTAGTTAATTCTTCTCTGCGAAGTAATGTCGCAAGATGGTCCCGCAGAGGAGGAAGAAGAGGATGGAAGGTTTTGGGTTTTACCGGGGTAGGGAGGCCGCCCACCACCTTCAGTCCCCGGACAAAGTCATAAAGATTTTTCCATTTTTCCTTCCAAAAAAAAAATTGATTACAATACCCATGTTCCACTGTAATGGAATCTCAAAGGCTAGAATATAGGTGTAGTAATCCTGAGTACCCTAGCTGGATCTACACCTTGTTTCAGTTAGGTTAGGTTAGATCCCTGTCTTTCATCTTTCTGATCAGGTCCTTTTTGACCAACTCTTGTTCTCTTTCGACCAAGATCCTGTTAGAGTATTCAAAAGCCAGGAGACTTTATTTTGTGCTCTTTTCTTATTTTTTGTCAGGCATAAATGGCCAATAAGTTTTTCGCTTTTAAACAACAAAGAAAAAACCCAACTGCTATTGTTTGTGAACGGCAATCAAAAACCCCACATTACCAACTGTTCATCTCCCACATTAGAATAACTGCGAGAAACATATAGATGTAGAAATTTAAATTACAAAGAAATGATTTTTACTCGATAATTTTATAAAATTAAGTTAACACTATATTCATTGTTAAATGAACAATTTTATACATTTTATGTTTAGTTAATCTAAAATAATAATAGTTGTGTATTTGACTATAAACTTTAATTATATTTC
This sequence comes from Aphrophora alni, assembly GCA_963513935.1. Classification (NCBI taxonomy): domain Eukaryota; kingdom Metazoa; phylum Arthropoda; class Insecta; order Hemiptera; family Aphrophoridae; genus Aphrophora; species Aphrophora alni. The sequence continues at coordinate 158,248,286 of OY740766.1, read as the reverse complement.
TAATAAAATCCGTGCAAAATTAAACTGAGAACAAATTTTCTTTACTTTATTACTCACTGGGAAAGAGTAATAACAAGAAATTGTAATAAACAACAGTGATGAATATTAATTTAAAAGTTACCTTACGAACTAAATAACAAAGTAGTTTGAACAACTTTATCAAAAGAAGCTTTTTTTTGCTTTTTTTTTTTAAATAAATATCTGCTATCATTTTGAATCCAGAATGATGGTTGAGTTCAGAATTGATAAAACCAAACAAGCTAATAAATGAAGCAAGTAAATCAAGAATGAAAGTAAAATGATAACATTGATAAAATAGAAGAGAAAGATTGATTACATCAGCGAGAAGGAATCTCTGGTGAAAAAAGATAACGTTAATGAAAGCTTCAACAACTTATTAAAATGTATGAAGAGACGAGAGATGAACTGGTAACATTCATTATCCAACGATGAGACGAAGAAATGTTGTTTGTTAATAGAATATAATTCTGATATCCCGAGCGAAATCGAATTAAGCCTTCAATAAGAAATCTAATTTGTGAAAGCTGTTTGAATCCATAGAAATTAAATATGACTGCCGTTTCTTCATCTTCTCAATTTATAGTTTATTTTTCTTCAGGGGAAAGCAAAAATATTTTACACTCTTATAGTTTGTACTGTCACTATATATACAGAGTAACGTAGCAATAATTGGAAGACATGTTTTAGGTGGAAATAATTCTAAAGTTCCTTAAAAGAACATGTCTGGAAATCTTTCTAGGCATGTTGTCTATTGTTTTTTTCTCTTTAAAATACAATTTATAAGAAATGAGTTCAGGTTAGTTTTACCTTGGGATGATATTGTTCCAATTATTTATATTCAATACATTTTTTTCACTTTACTGTTAAACGTCATGAAATTTCAAATCAGTAATCAGAGCAGATTGATACAAAGGACAAGATCGTCAAATTATTATTACATAATAAAGAAATTTGGATACTATTTGTGAGAAGTTGGTGATACTAATTTATTTATTAACTAATAAAGTAATTGAGTAAATTAAACTCTATTTCCGTCTCATCTTCTTTTTCTCTTAACTTTTGCCAATTATTTAAATGTTTCTATAATTTTTAATAAGTGTTATTTTCTGTTTCAGCTGCCTGAGTCCAAGGTCGGCCTACTTTTATGAATTTCCTCCAAATGGTGAGTCTTCCATTATTATTTAATATAACCATTAATAAATTCTTTTTTTAGAAGACAGAAAATATATTATATTTAAAATATCTTCAGCTGTATAGATTTATAAAGAAACAAGAACCCCTTTTTCATAACAAATCAATTGGTAAATGATTGACAAAAGTTTTTTTTTTGTCAAATAGATCAAGTTAACTTTTTTGTTTTTCAATTACTCACAAACTTTATTTATTTATTTATTTATTTTTAAGTTTTTGTTTCTTATTGGAAGCATTCAAAAGTTTTGATTTATGCAATAAAAATGCCTGGAAATATGGTCAAAATTTGCTGGGATACCAAAATTGATAAAAATTTGTTTTTACAATTTAAATTTTTTTTTATATTATACAGAAAAAAATTAAAGAATTTCCAACACATCAGATGGTTAGTATAAGTAATAATTTATCTACCTTAATATTTCTTCATAATTATCCATCTTTCCTATGCAAATCTTAAACATCACATTTTTTTCAATTCACCTTTGAGCCTAGTAAACATAATCATATACCCGAAAGTCCATATAACAAAAGGTAAAAATCTAATATTTTGGTGTGTTTTGCCGCTAGGTCAACATGAGTTGCAATACAAGAAAATATACCACTCATTCTTCATATAGTTTTTGTAAATACCACAATAATTGTCCAAATACCACAAGTTGATAATATGCTATAGTATTTTTCTTCCTCTTTCGAACTATATTTTCCAAATTATTGTAGCTGTCGTAGTTTCTGAGATATATTCCAATTTCTATGATGTGTTAACGAAATTAACCATTCCCATTTTCTTTTCGATACGTTTATGAAATGTCAAATATCGATTACTAATATTTCGATTTATTTTATATCATTGGAAAGAAGAATTTCAAATCTGTCCAATATTTTATTCCATATCCTTGTTCAACTAATATTTCAGACTGGCCGGTCCAAGGAAAGACGTCATCACAAGCGTGTTTGGTGACCTGTTTCTTTCAGTTAAGCCAAACCAATCTGACATCTACTGTTATCATTTTCAATTTAGTGCATGTGAAATTATTATTTTTAGAGTCTTTTGCTTTATAATTTATTGTGGATTATTTATTATGTTTTGATTGATAAGTGTTTAAATAGTATAAACTTTGTTGTTGAATGTTTGGTTAAATTTTTTTGTGTCGTGAAGACAACTTTACTCATTCTTGATTAATTTTCTCTAAAATATATCATTGTAGAAAATGTAATTCACAGTTCAATTTTACCTACATTTCTCTAAACATGGTATAAGAAGTTGGTTTTTACATTACATAAATATTTTTGGTCAATTTCTAATGAAATGTTATAAATTGATTTTTGTTTTTACCAACTATATTACAATTCGTTTTTACATTATAAAAATAGTTGCTAACTTTTTGTTGTATGGCAATATAGGCTTTTATGTGGCATTTGTGGTTGGTTACACACAATTTTTTATTCTTGACATAATAACTCCATCATTTTTACAGCTAAAATTGTTCTCAATGCACAGAAAAATTTTAAGCCACTTTCTGACAAAAATGATGTATAACAAGTTGTGTTTTTCATAATATTAATATTTTTGGTCTATTCAGAAAAAAAAAATTTTATCATAAAAATTGATTATTCAATATGTTTATTGAATTTTTATCAACTTTTATTCACAACTGCATTACAAAACTTTTGCATGTCTTGAACAAATTTAAATAAAATTGTTATATATTGTAGGGGCCTATTTATAGGCTTTTCTGTGGTATTTTCGTTTCATTTCTTTCACTTTTTTTTATTCCTAAAATTCCAAAACCTTTCCATCTAACGTTTTTTGATTACACGGATAAAAAATTCTAATCACCTTTCTGAGAAAAATGATATGTAACAAGTTGCGTTTTGCATAATTTACTGTGTTACTATTTTTTTTTAAAAATGCAACAAAAAGTGTAGGAATTTAGAATGGCCAGTTGTAGGGGTAAAAGACACACCAACACGTTAATTTAAATAAAACTAAATATATAATATATATTAATTTACTTTATGGATTCAAAACAAACGACCATTTTTTAGCACCGAATAAACATAATTTTTAATTAAAATTTGTTATAATCTGGCAAGGCAATATGTTGAAAAAATCCTAGGACCAACAAATAAAAATGATTATATAACAAAATGGGTTTACTTTTGGTCTACGTAAATGCATTTGACAGTGCTCCTTAGTATAGGGATTACAATTTGTAATATCGGACGTAAGTAATGTAGGTTCATCTATTTTGGACTGCACGGTCAACAAATCGTGAGAAACTAAACATTCCCTTTTTTATAAAGCTTTACCCACGCTATACTGGTGTACATTAAATTTTATATTTATATTTTAAATTACCGAATATGTCAATTATAACTGTGGTTGTTTAACAACAATAAAATGAATCTTGTGTTATCTAAGTGTAGGTTATTTTTCTTAAATATCCGTTAGGTTTTTGTCATACTATTAGATCAATAACAATAACACACAGTTAAAAAAAAAACTGTTTTAACCCAGTTTAATAACTTAGCAAAACTAAAAAAAAAAACATGGGAAATAATAATTTATCTACTTTGTATAAACAAAGTAAAATTATATTACAATAATAAATTTCTATTTGAGAAAATGTTTTATTTGAATTGAAAACAACAGGAATGAGCTTAAAGTGGACCAACTAGTGTCTCTTCTAAGATAATTAATTAACCGTCAAACCATAATTGTAAAAACAAGATGTATTGTTTTCATTTTGTTAATTGAAAAACAGTAAAGTCCATTAATAAACTAAATTAAAACTTTATTTGTTAATTTCTAATAAACTGAATAAAAACTTTCTTTGTTAATTTATTTCCAACAATAGTTTTAGTTTATAGCTTTTAGTGTTTTAATTATGCATCACTATTGGTTGGATAATAAACCAACCAGACGGTAGAAACTTTTAATGGATTTAATCTTTTTATTAACTATTATAAATTAAAGTAAAATGTATAGTACAGCATGTGTTGCGCCAAGTTTGTCTCTGCATAATGATATTGAGGGAAGTGTGAAAAAACATATGACTCCGAACGAAAAATTTAGGAGTTCAAACTTTATTAAATGTTTTTTTAATTGGATAAAACGTCAAATTGTTGAATAATTCTGTATACTAACTTACTTGGCTTGCAAAGTTTTTTATTACTTTAAGGACTAAACTGATTCATGTGTTGAAGGCACAAGTTTTAATTTGTCAATATTACCTATCAATAATTATACAGTGTGTTAGTAAAGTCCCTCCCCCACCTTAATTTTTGTAAAAACTTAAATAGAGCCTAGCCCCATTTGGGACTGTCAACTAGGGTCATGTGACATTTCTTTTATGTATAGTCTGGAATTTTACACCTCTCCCTCTCTAAAGTGAGGAATTTTGGTAGTACTCAGCATTTCAAATAGGAACCCATATCTTGTACATGTCAAATTAAAGGACATAAAAAGACCAAATTAATGCCCTTCACGAAATATTTTTTGGATCACCATAATGGTGTCACAAAATGTGTTTGAGAATTATTAATTACATCAAAATTATGTAAGCCTTTTTACTATATATTTACCATTTGTATTACTATAGTAAATAAATAGTCCTACAAAATATAACCTAAAAATTGTACATTTTGAAGTGTTTATCTTTTAGGTTAGTTTTGTACAAATAAATTGTGTGCACACAGTAATTGCTTCGTTCTTGAAATTGAACACTATTTTAAAACTGTGTTGTAATTTTCTACAAAAATGTAACATCGTTCAAATTTTGAAAGTTAATAAAATAACTGAAGTTAAATGTTGAATAATTTACATTAAAATTGTGTTTGCTCAACTCAGTTTAGTTGATGCTGTAACTATTTATTGTCCAGGGAAAACAGAATATCTGGCTAGGCGGACAGCAGATAGAAAACCACATTAATCTCACTGCCTAGTGAGCAACAAAAAATGAAAGACATATTTTCTCTAGTTATAATTATTGGTATACAGTTTCACATTATTCACTCTGAGATTGTATAAAATAATAATCAAATTGATGAAGTTTTTTTTTTGAATTATTATTACATCAATGAGCTAATGAACCAGTGAGCCTTGTTATGAACATAGCAATACGAAAGAAGTGCTCCCCAAACCACAATTAACATTAGAAAGTTTAATAAATCACTGAAGGTTAATTGTATCAGTGTTTTATTTGTGGTTTGGGGAGCACTTTTTTCATATGAATTATTGTGAAGCTTAATAGAATAATTTTATTACTTCAGATTATATATAATGTCAATGAATTTTAATAATTAAAGCTACCAAAACATGTTGTAAATTTTCAATCCACAGACATTCATTATCCAGTTTTTGAATATTATAAACAAAATTATTAAATTTTATTAAAGATAACAAATAAATAATAGTCATGCGTTAGACTTATGTGTCTTTGTTTTAATTAATCTATCTATCTGCATTTAAGAATCTACTAATTTCATAATCATATAATGATTTAATTTAAAATTATTACAATTGCAGCTACGATTCAACTAAAAATGTCCTATTTATTTTATGTTTAGACAGTTTCTTCATAATAAGATATTCATGGATCATATGGCATTTTTTGCAAACATTCTTTGCTTAAATTCCATTAAAACTTTGAAGCACAAAGCTTGCTTCTTAATATGTATGAAGCAATTGGAGCATATATTGAAATATACAAAATTACAAGACTTGTTAGGGTTGGGTTACTTCATGAGTAGATAAACTATTGGTCGGTTTTTAAAGGAGGAACTTACAATACTTTCTTCAGCTGAGTCACAGATACAAGCGAAGTGAATGAAGCAAGTATTTAAATATTAAGAACTACAAATTAGTAATGTTCAAGTCATCTACATGAGCGCAGCGAATTAATGCCATATTTATAAAACTATATCCTTATTTAACAACATAGATATTTCAATCCTAGTCCTATATTCAATCCATGTCCTGAATAGTGTTTTCAGTTGTATTTATGACTGAATCTTTATTCACAGAACGTTCAGGGAAGAAGAGGACAAGTTTCTCAAGGTTTCTAAGACACCTGAAAACTCATAGAAAAGAAAAATCAGGATCACCAAGACTACCTTCAAGCAGGGTAAGTTTTTTAATTTATTATACAAAGCATTATTATAAAAATAGAAATAATAATATGTATTCATTTTAGTATCTAAGCCACTTAATAATGTCACCATACAGTCTAAACATTTCAGCCTACAGCAGTTTAATTCACAGTCTACTTATCACACCACTTGATGAACAGATATCAGGGATGAGTTAATCAATATAAAACACATATCTAAAGTAAATGGCTACAATAGTTCAATGGTCGTGGTAAAAATCAATTAAGAATCACATTTCATGCATCAATAAAGTCAATAAATTCGTTTATGCTGAGTACACCAACATCGTACCTTAAATGCTGAAAAATGCATTTCTTAACATAACAGTAGTATTAGGAACTACCGAAAGGAAATAGGGTGTTTATAAAATATGTTTCAGTGACTGTGATTGTTATTAGATAGGGCAGACCTATCGAGGAACGGTTTAAGAAATTTTACACGACAAGATTTTACAAAAAATAAAATCTAATTCTGTACAACACCTAATTTGTAATGACCGCACATGCTCAGATTTTGACACCTCTGCATATTTGTTAAAAAAGGTAGATTTATGAATGCTGTTGAGGAGTTTGAAATATACAGAACATTTAAAAACAATCCAGGAAACTTATTAAGTGACCCGTTGTCATGCCAGTCAAATGATCATTGAAAAATACACAGAGATAAGAAAGGTAGTAATCAATGATCCATAATGTTAGCTTCAGTTCAACAAATGCAACGTCAGATCCATCATGGTGCAAAGCGTCTGTTCTTTTGTATATTTAATTGTGTTGTATATGTTTCTTTATTTAAATGTTTAAAACTGTATAATTGAATATTACTTAACTTACGACAAGCAGTTGTTGTTTAGGAGGTTTTTTATTTTGCCATAACAGATGTTTCGGTATGTCTTATACCATCATCAGATGACAAATACAATTACACACAAATGATGATTGGTACGTCTCAATAGGCTATAACATTTTGCTGGTATTACACAGTTCAGGAACATAATCTTCTTTCTCTCATTGGTGGTTCCATAGTTTTGAAGGATTCCCATAATTCCTTGCGACTTGCTTTAATATAATGAATATTATTTAACTTACGTCAGACAGTTGTTGTTTAGAATGTTCTTTTATTTTGTCATAACAGCCGTTTCGGTACGTCTTGTACCATCATCAGATGACGAACACAATTTACACACACTAAACATAATATTTCTTGTACAAAAGCAAATAAAGATAATTTGTTTCAGTCAGACGTTACAGTATGAATGGATGTGTCCAAGAAAAAATAAGGCTTGTATTTTAGAATCTGTACACAGGGTATTTTGGAACACTCCTTAAAAACTTCGAGATATTGTTCCTTGGGTAAAAAGAACCCAAAAACCTAACTCAACCAAGGGCCAATCTCGTTTCGTTGTCCGTCTGTCTGTGTGTATGTTTTTTTGCAAAAAAAATAGTTTTTTTTTAAATATCTCTACAGAATTGAACCAAATGTGAGTGCATTGTTGGCATTGTTAGTTTCAGCTAGTGTGTTAAGTTTCATTATTGCAATCCAACTCATTTCATAATGGTGGCCATTCAAAGTTTTTAAATTGAACTCTAAAACTAGTCGTTTTACAGAAATTTTACAAGAACAACTTTTTTAGTAAATTTTGTGACAAATCCATACTGTTGTTGTTTTTGTTTTTAAAATTGAGTGGGAAAAAAACAACATTTGGAATTTCTTCTCCGGCTGTTCATGGCCATATTCTTGTCCTCTTGAGAATAACCAAATGAAATAACAATGGAATTAATAAATGAAGTTGTTTGTTAGGTATAAATTTTAATTGGAGTTTTATTAACATTTGTCTATTAACAATAACTGTTTGTTAACTGAAATTTTACTGGTTGTACAAAAATGTCTTTTATGAAATTAAATAATTATGAGAATTGATGTGGATAATTTGATGGTACAAATTCATTAAATCAGCTTTTTTTATTACGAATTATAATAGATCAGCTGACCAGTCTGCTGTTAATGTGTTAACAATGAAACCAATTGTTTTTACAGTACAACAATCAACTGTTTGAAATAAACACTTTGCAGGACAAAAACATAGCAATGCACAGTCGGAAAAGAAATTTTCACTCAATTTTAAAATGAAAAGCAACTATGGATTTGTCATAGAAATACTTACAAAAGTTGTTCTTGTACATTTTTTTGTAAAATGGCTAGTTGTAGAGTTACTTCAATTTAAAAGCTTTGAATGACTGTCATTTTGAAACAAGTTTGGTTAGAGTAATGAAACTTAATATACTAACCCGAAACCAAAAATAGCAGCAATGCACCTAAATTAGGTTCAATTCTGTAGTCCCTTTTTAAAAACAAATTTGTATGTAAAAACGCAAACGGATGGGCAGATGGACAACGAAACAAGGTTGTATTAAGTTTATTTAGGCTTGTTTTTACCCGAAGAAAAATATTCCGAAGTTTGTAAGGTGAGTTTGCAAACACCCTGTATATACATTTAAACAAACAATGAAGACAGGGATCATATTTAGATCCAAATTAGTCTGGGATTTTTATTAGCATTACAATCTACTGTTCAAGTTTGATTCCAAAAACTCCAGCACCTGTTCCATCGTTAGTTTTGGAGCCGTTTGTAAACAACTCCAGTTTGCTTTTTGGTAGTGATTTCTTACATTCTAACCATTCCTCGTGATGAGGGTTTACTATTGTGAATGGTTCACCATTATTAATGAATTTTTAAGATAAAATTCAAAATTTAAAATGGCAACATGATAACCATATTATTGGTAGATGTATTTTATTAAAACTTATATTTAAAAAAGAGAGGTGTTTTCATCCTTAAAACAATTGTTGAATTCTTGTTTGTTTTTTTAAAATTTCTATTGGTCAATCTGACATCAGTATTTCTAGAATTACTCTCCTCTCATGTTGCGAAATATATTCTGCAAAATGAATTGTTTAGTTACAAATCATCACAAATAAATTTAATTTCAGACACAAAAGCTAATATATTACAAAACCATTTAGTTCTCGTAGGATTATAGAACAACAAATATATATTTGTACAAACATAGAAATGCTAGATAATCATTAAAACTTTAACATCCCATTCGATTAAATCTATTCAAATTATCGGATTTGTTGATTTATAAAGAGTATTCATTCAATGTAATCAAAATATATTCTAATATTTCAATCTATGTTTATATCAATATGTATTAGGAAATTAATTTAGAAATTCTAGTCATTTCAACACCAGAGACCATGATCATACTCATAAGAATAATTTGTCACCATTTTTTCTCCTTGTACAAATATATAATGTATGGATTTTTAAATATGTGTCGCAAGTTTTGTTCAGCTTTGATTAAGTTTTATATGTAACTCAGTTTAACTAATCATTGAACAGAAATATTAATTAGCAAATTTTAAAATGGTGGTAGATTTTCAAATTTCAAAAACAATATTTGAAAATCATTATTTTACGCACCTTTAAAATTTACATCCATTGATTCTCAAACTTGTTTACTATGATTAAAAATTATAAAGCTATACTTAAAAACAAAATTGTTAACAGTATAACCTAAAAACTGGATAATGCCTAATCTAGAATTAACCATGATTTTTAGTTAAATTTGGTACGTAAATTAACTTTTATTATTTCTTCAATATGAAGAAGAAGAAGAAGAAGAAAAAGGGGAATAAAGAAAGAGAGAGAGAGAAAAAATAAAATGAAAAAAAATCTTTATTGTAAGTAATATTATAATATATAAACTAGACCTGTGTGTCTGTAATGAGTTAATTGGACTTATGCATAATTGTCCCCATTATAGTGACAATTCACTGCCTTTGAAATAGTATGGTGACAGTAACCAGAATATCTGTTATACTACTTATTTTGCATAAATAACAAAACATATATACAATGTACACACATGTACCATACTCACATGTACACACATAAAACTAAAATATAATAACAAATAATAAATTATTAAAGTATTATTATTAATTTTGAAACTACAATGTTCTTCAATCTATCAAAAAATTGTTACGATCTGTAAACTATGTAGTCTAACATTTTTTTCGCTCATTTCAAAATATTAATACCAATTGTTACAGAAGTTTTAATGTTTAGGCATTTTGAACAAGTTTAAATAGGCTATGACTGTTTTATGTGTATAAAGTAAAACTGATTTTATATAAGGTTGCCTATTATCCAGTACTTCCATAATTTTAAACAGCTTATCAGATGCATACATCCAAGACTTTTTCAAAGTGTTACAAATATAGATTGGATAACATTTTTCCTTCGCCACTTCAAGGAATTCCTAATTACAATTTTGATAAGAATTAATTGGTAAATTGAAAAATGCTAACATTTGTAAAATTTAATCGAAATATCTCAAACTTTTGTTTTGTATCAATGAAATTTTAATTAGGCCTATAAGCTAATCACAGTCTCTAAAAAAAAAGGTTGTGTTGCTTGCTTAGTTATCTGTATCTCCATAAGTCTGTAGCTCTCGGAAACTAATGAACCAATTTCAACAAAACTGAACACACACATTCCCCTGGTTAATGGCTTGGATTAACGTTAATGGTAAAAACCCATATTTAACATATTTAAAGATAGTGGCCATTTAATTGTTGATTAATATACCATAGAAAAACGTAGAAATTATTTTATCAACATAAAAAGAACACAGCCTAATCACATAATTTAAAAAATTACTGTTCTGAATTCTATAATAATCTATAATCTGTACTAAGAAAAGTCTAAATACCAACTGATTTTTTTTTCTTTCTGTTTATTTTTATAAACGTAGTTTTCCAATGTTTTAAACTAAGCTAAACATGAATTTGCTGATAATTTTATCAAACATTTCCATAAGTGATCGTAAACTTCGTTCAAAGTGTAGCAGTGTTACGTAATTAACAAACAACAAGTCAATTTTTTAGATGCCTTATCCAAATTACTTCGTATAGACAAATCCTACCCGTTACAAATTCTAATAAATAATTTTACAATTTTAACCTGTACTGTAAACTGAAAACCTCCCTCATTGGATGTTTTAATACAATATTTATTTATCATTTTATTACCACATAATACTTTTATTATAAAATATCAAAAGCTATAAAAACATTGTGACATTGTCAAAAACTGATTTCACACATAAATAATAAATATAAAACAAACATACAAAATGATTACTTTCATTTGTCCGTCTGCAATCTTCTGTTTTTTTCAAATGATTACTAGTTTCGACAGAACTGTCAACTTCACTGAAGTTTTTAAGAACAAATATACAAGTAAAAGTTTTTTTTTTTTTTATATGAATGATGTCAAAAACAAAGACGTTATATAAAATGATAAAAAGTGAACACCCATTATAAACACATTTTTATAATTTATAAACGTTGGTGTATCTAATTGTATAAAAAGATTTCTTCTTGAATCTAAAGTTGCAACTTCTACATTTTTCTTAAAATTTTTTGTCAAGATCTGATGATGACAGTTCTTTTTCAAACAGACAAATTAAGGTAATCATTTATCTATAGCAAGCTTGGTAGCTACTATTCTATAATATGAATGAAATATAAAACATAAAACACCTACAACACTAGGCATACATAGTCAAAAGACTTATTAACTTAACACAGACATCCAATACCATTACTTTATTGGTTTGGAGGGCCAAAACACTATAACTGTTATGTAAATAATAATTTATTTGATATGAAACTCGGAAAAGATTTTAATACATAAAAATGAAAACACTAAATATTAGTGAGTGGAAACTTTTTGTATTTTTTGTTCAGGTACTTCTAGTGAGTAAGTTTTAGAAAACAGTTTGAATTTCATTTTATGTTTGAAGTTTTGTTTTGTAGGACTGCTCATTACCCTTCTTTTCCATGATTATATTTAATATTTGAGAGTGTATACTACATTTCTAAGCCTAAGTGCCTATTTCTAAGAACATCAGTGCCTATTTTTTGAAACAGTACAGTATTAGTATTCATTTCTGGTTACCATTTTAAAATGGAAAATAAAATGTAAATACATTATTTACAGAGTCTTATTTTTAAATTTCATAATTATTGGTAGACACATTTTCCCGTAACTGTGACAAACTGCCAAATGTTGGTGTTAAAACAGAACCTCACTTCACCCAATTTCTTTCTATTTACAGCAAATGAAAATAAGTTTTCATTAAAACATATTTATTTAATTTAGTTTTTGTTGTACAGTCATAACTAATACCCTCTCCCTCTGTCAAGCCGCACACAAGGAAGCACTATTTAGCCACAGGTTTTAATTAAGTTTAAATTAAATTTATAGTTCGGGGGTAATTAATTTGCCTCACCCTATAGACTCGGATAATATCCCCATGGGTCATAAGTTTTGTGTTGGCTGTACTTTTATTACCTCCAATAATATGTTTTTAAATATTCCATCAGGGTTTGCAATTTTCTCCCAAATGTGTTTACCTTACATTTTTTTGTTGTTCTTTCTTTTGCAAGCCTTAGTTACATTCAAAATAGGATAGGAGTTTAAAATATCACGCATTCACTGCTTTTAATAGATAGTAGAGTATTTCGTTTGGAAATGTAGCTATTGGCGATGTCTATGTAGAGACCCAACCATCAGAAACGTTTTATTTTTATGAATTTTTAAAGTGGGTTTGACATTTTTGGCACCATCAATACAAAAATGTTTATGGACTTTCTTTATCCTAATAGATTCATTTCAGTTCCATGTTCTAAAGAACATTGGAGTTTCAGATAGACCTTAAGATCAAGAATCTCCCTCGCTCCTGTTTTCATCCTTCAAAAGTATGTGTTTTGTTATTCCTGTGTGTTGACAACATAACCTGCAATTCAAGCTACTGTGGGTTACCTCTGGGATTCAAATCTTTCTTAAATACTTGTCAATTTACAAAACGCAAGACCTTCCTTTAGTTAAAATAGAGTTTCTAATTTAACCCACCTTCTTGTACACAGTTCTTGCTACAGTGTTGATATTCCTCAAATGGGTTTTGAGCTTTTTATGTGCCAATTCATCAACCTTTCCTCTCGAATCTTCTATGACCAGCCACCCAACTCATTTCTACCTGCTTGACCAAGTTCTGGTAACATTCTCACACTAACAAAGAATTGTATTCGTGTGAACTTACAGCTTCTATCGCCACTTCACTGACCTAACGACGCGACGGTACGCTTATTTGTACATCCTCTTGCCATAGTTGTGTACATTCTACACTTCTAACTAAAATACTATTGCGTAGTTTTCTAAGGGTAGTCCACCTTAGCTGATTTGGCGTAAATGCATGAGTTGTACAAGATCTGTACTTGTAAGATCAGATGAGGTTTATTTTAAACCTTTGTCAAAAGAAAAATTTTAAAATGGTTTAACTTTTTGAAAGGTTTAAACACTTTTAAAATAAATATAAAGTGTTTTATATTTTATTGGTCTTTATATTAATTAGGTTTATATTAAAGTTATTCTAGTTTTATGCTTATATAAACTGTTCTATTAATTTCAATCTATCATTCACAATTTTTTTGGATATTCTTCAAAGATTCTTTTTACAATAACTTGAATGGGTTTTGGTAACAAAAATTGGTAAATTTTAAAAGAGCGAAAATTATTATTTTTTTTTAAGTTTAAGAATCATGTTGATAGTATCCAAGTCACTATTGTTTTAACTAACAATTAAATTACCTTTGGTTTCCGCCAGGTGACTTCTTTTTTATATACACTTACGCGTTTCGAAGCGTGAGCTCCATCTTCAGATTTTTTAAGAATAACATATTCTCCATTCTTATTCTTTATTCTTATTCATATTCTCTATTCTTATTTTTTTTAAGAATAACATATCTGTAGATCTTACGATATTCAACAATAGCTGATCATGTAAAACTTTTTTATCTGCAACCGATGATGAACAGTCATTTGAGATGTAGAGACGATGCATACATCTGGATATTCAGACATCCTATAAAGATTTAGTCTGAAACAAAAAGTAATCAAGTTTTTATTTTAACATTTTAAATGCCATCTCCAAACTAAAAAAGTGAAAACATACTAAGGCATGTTGCCTCATCTGAAAACATACTAAGGCATGTTGCCACATCTGAAAACATACTAAGGCATGTTGCCACATCTTAAAACATACTAAGGCATGTTGCCACATCTGAAAACATACTAAAGCATGTTGCTACATCTGAAAACATACTAAGGCATTTTGCCACATCTGAAAACATACTAAGGCATGTTGCCACATCTGAAAACATACTAAGGCATGTTGCCACATCTTAAAACATACTAAGGCATGTTGCCACATCTGAAAACATACTAAAGCATGTTGCTACATCTGAAAACATACTAAGGCATTTTGCCACATCTGAAAACATACTAAGGCATGTTGCCACATCTGAAAACATACTAAGGCATTTTGTCACATCTGAAAAACATACTAAGGCATGTTGCCACATCTGGAAAACATACTAAGGCATGTTGTCACATCTGAAAACATACTAAGGCATTTTGCCACATCTGAAAACATACTAAGGCATGTTGCCACATCTGAAAACATACTAAGGCATGTTGTCACATCTGAAAAACATACTAAGGCATGTTGCCACATCTGAAAAACATACTAAGGAATGCTGCCACATCTGAAAACATACTAAGGCATGTTGTCACATCTGAAAACATACTAAGGCATGTTGCCACATCTGAAAACATACTAAGGCATTTTGTCACATCTGGAAAACATACTAAGGCATGTTGTCACATCTGAAAACATACTAAGGCATGTTGTCACATCTGAAAACATACTAAGGCATGTTGCCACATCTGAAAACATACTAAGGCATGTTGCCACATCTGAAAACATACTAAGGCATGTTGCCACATCTGAAAACATACTAAGGCATGTTGCCACATCTGAAAACATACTAAGGCATATTGCCACATCTGAAAACATACTAAGGCATGTTGCCACATCTGAAAACATACTAAGGCATGTTGCCACATCTGAAAACATACTAAGGCATGTTGCCACATCTGAAAACATACTAAGGCATGTTGCCACATCTTAAAACATACTAAGGCATGTTGCCACATCTGAAAACATACTAAGGCATGTTGCCACATCTGAAAACATACTAAGGCATGTTGCCACATCTGAAAACATACTAAGGCATGTTGCCACATCTGAAAACATACTAAGGCATGTTGCCACATATGAAAACATACTAAGGCATGTTGCCACATATGAAAACATACTAAAGCATATTGCCACATTTGAAAACATACTAAGGAATGTTGCTACATCTGAAAACATACTAAGGCATGTTGCCACATTTGAAAACATACTAAGGCATGCTGCCACATCTGAAAACATACTAAGGCATATTGCCACATCTGAAAACATACTAAGGCATATTGCCACATCTGAAAAACATACTAAGGCATATTGCCACATCTGAAAAACATACTAAGGCATGTTGCCACATCTGAAAACATAACATACCCATTAAACCTAATAGTAGGGAGGGATGTCCATTACTCTATATAAAATATACAACACTTTCCTCAAAGTACTGTTCCCCTTTAAGAGATAAACTCTCTCTGGTACAAGATATAGGTTAATAAACAGAATTTATAATTTCCTTCTCACAAAGACAACTAAGGATGATGTTAATTTAACTCTTTTCCATATAAAGTGAAAAATAATCAATGCTCTTAGAACTGTTATAGCTTGTATCTCATTTCAAGAACTCAATTCTGTTTTCTGACTAACAAGATACTTGAGTTATTACTCTGTGATATTTGGGTATTCTGAAAAGATAAACTTAAGAAATGTATATATTAAAATTAATTCATATAAAATAAATGGCGCACTAATGTTGACCAAACTTTCTCATTTGTAAATGTTCTTCGAAGCATAAAGAAACGTATTTTTGTACTTGAACATTTTTAGAGCAGAAATGTTGTTGCATCCCTAAATTGTAGATTCCCTACATTTGGTACTTAAAGTATATTGAACTACTTCACTCATGTCCTAAACTTGTTAAATTGATTGGAATTTAACGTTAAGGGTTACTTTTTTCTTCTAATTATTCCGAAACCGTAAATGTCCTTTTACTTTGTAATTAAGCATACCGATTTTGTTTATTAACCTCCATATAGGATGTTCCAAAAGTATGGGACCATACAATGCGACACAATTACAATTCTGTAGGATCAGTTTCAAAACAAACTATGAATCCATTCATTTGGTTCTTATCTACCCTTGTTAAGAGAAGAGAAAGTTATCAACATTTGTAAAAACTAAACTAAACAACACTAGTTATGGGACCAATTTAGACAGCATTGGTGTCGCTAGTCTCTTAAAAAAGCTATCGTATTAGTTCTTGTTATCAGGCCTTCAAAGTTTTGTATCTATTTTGTATCAACCTTAATTTGACTTGCAATATGAGTCTTGCACATTAGACCTTCACAAAAGTTTATCATTATATATATTTTTCTAACTGAGTTTGTATTAAACTTTGAGTTGCTCCATTTAAACCCCCCCCCGGGGGGAGGCGTTGCAGTTGACATTTTTTTAAAGTAAGTCCTATTTATCCAAAAACATTTCCAAAGTTTCATTTTCCTACTTCAATCCGTTCAAAAATTATAGAAGGGGTACCATTCTTTTGGAACACCCAGTAATTTGATCAGTTCAGTTGTTTTCGTAAATTAGATTTATTTTAAAACAGCTTTATTACATTATTTGTTCTTTTCGTTTAAATGTGAAAAACCTTTCGCTCATCATCGTCTCATGAAAAAGGAAGAAAATAATATAAAATAAAAGATCTCTGCCCTTGAATACTCCAATAGCGCCAGGATCGGAAAAGAACTTTTGATAAGAGAGATCTGATAGGAAAGATGAAAGAGGGGGGATGTATAGCTGGGTCCTTCATGATTGCTAATCCCGTACTCACTAAAGTGAGCCCCTGAAGGTTATAACAGCTTTATAGATGTTTGTTGTTGTTTTTACCTACAAGATCTGGTCTGACATTTTTGGGGATAGAAACAATATATTTTGAAATTTTTGTGTGAATTATTATAGTAAAATTCAAGTCAGAGTGAGGCGGAAACCCAGTCGACCGCACTAATCGCCTACCCTTGGCGTCTATTGTGCTACACGGCCGCGTTAAGTAGCCACCGGCCGGAGCCAGTGAATCATAACTAATGACTCCAGTAACGATATGCAACTTTTCCTTATTCATGAAATTCAGAAAAACAAATAATAACACATGTTACATTGCAATTTTCCCATTAATTTGATATCAAATTTCAAAGGAATCGGTCATCTGTGACAAACACAGAGTGATTAGTGAAGTTATAAATGTATCACTCTGTGTTTGTCACAGATGACCGATTCCTTTGAAATTTGATATCAAATTAATCGGAAAATTGCAATTTAACACGTGTTATCATTTGTTTTTCTGAATTTCATGAAGGAGGAAAAGTTGCATATCGTTACTGGAGTCATTAGTTATGATTCACTGGCTCCGGCCGGTGGCTACTTAAGGCACAATAGACGCCAAGGGTAGGCGATTAGTGCGGTCGACTGGGTTTCCGCCTCACTCTGACTTGAATTTTACTATAGAGAAAAAATCATTTGAGAAGATTTAAAGCAAATACAACTTTTGATTTTTTTTCCCTTAAGGAATATTCAAGTTTATTTTATTTTATTTTTTTCGAATTTACCTTTGAACTACAATTTTCTTCAATTTCGGATTTTCAATTTGTTCATGTTTAATAGAAACCACTTTAGCTGATTATTAGATATTGCAACTTCCAAGAAGTCTGTGGTTTATTTTCTCTTTTTAACTGATAACTGACATTTTTAAGAAGATGGTGATTAGTATTATGTTTTGTTCAGTTTGATCAAAATCAAAATTTTTGTGCTTTGATCTTAAAGCAGGTACCTCAAAAATCTTAGTTATTAACAATGAAAAAACTCAATAAGGCTGAACTGTGCTCATAATCAGTTTCTTGCTCAGATGACATAGAGAAATAAATAATTCTAAAAACCAATTTCATTGGATTCAAAGGCTTTCTAAACTAAACACTTGGTTTTAACTTGGCAACCACTGCAAAACTCTTTCTATTCTAATTATTATAAAAGAAAGTAAAATTATATATTTCAAAGACTTGAATTTTAAAATCACAACTGAATAAAATTACAAAAATAAAAACAAAACAGCTACAATCTCACCAACACCTTTTATTAAACTGCAGTCACTAAATTGTTCAGTATTGCAGATTAAAGTCGCACAGGTGGGGCTGCAACATTTCTTGCAAAGTTGCTGCAACAGGTGGCTCGACAAGGCACCAGAACGGAAACATTGTTGAGTTCTTTTTTTTGTCGTATTACATATAAAACATCTCTTGAATATTTGTTCTGTGTTAATAAATGCAAAATAATTGTTGAATAGTTTAGGTTTAAGTATAAAATTACGGTGGGTTTTCAAGTGAACAAAAAAAAAGGACTTTAATTAAAAACACATGTTCTATTTGATAAAATTAAAACGTTGAAATCTCGTCTAATATAAAGTATGCTATTTAACACACATCTACTGTATTTAATATACAGAAAGTTATTTATGTAGTAACTATTTTATTTTATTTCCAATCCGATGCAAGTTTTAATGCACAGTATGTTGTGTATTCCACACTATTGTGTTTTCTCTCATGATGAATTTTATTCTGTTTGATTTTTGTTGTTGTTTCAAGGGTGAAAACCAAGTGGTTATCATAGCCTTAAAAAATAGAAGAAAACAGCATAAAGTAGAAACTCTTAACCCTTGGATACTCTAATAGTGTCAGGATAAAAAAGAACCTGAGTTGGTCAAGAGAGATGTAATAGGAAAGATAAAAGAAGGGATCTAACCCAGGAGTAATGGAGAAAAGCATAGATCCAGCTAAAGTACATCGGGATTGCTATAGGTGAGCTCCGGAAGGCTTATGGTGAAAACAGGATGATTCAAACCACTTATATCCAATATATTGTAGGAAATGGTTTAAGTTAAAATTTCGTATAGTTTTACGTCACTAATTTGCGTATGAATAAGAAATTGAAGATTTTTTTTTTTTTTTTTTAAATTTGGGGTATGGTTTTGTTTATATTTTCCATGTAAACTTAGACCAAGTTATACCATAATTTCAAGGTCTTTGTAAACCTAAAATATTGCTTGAAAGTTTTTTTTTTTTTGTTTATATCAAGTCATTGTAAAAATGGCATCCTGAAAATTTTGAATGTTACGTTCTTCAGCATCTTGATTATGATTGGTTAAAAAAATTACTTACATCCTTTTTATTTTCTTCTCAAGAAATTTCTGATTTTGTTCTATATATTTCTGCCAAGATCCCCTTCTCTTTCATCTTTGCTATCAGCTCTATACCTTTTTTCATGTAGTCTTGTGTTATAATGTACACAAATACAAGATTCAGAACACCTGTGTAACAACTGTTTTAAACAAACTTACCCTACTGGGTAAAACCCCTTGATCTAACAATACAATTTAATATTTCCTTCAAGCCCCAGAGACTAATTTTTGGATCCACTTGTATGATGGGGCTGGCTAATTATGTTTCATCAACTTGCTTTTGTTTCCGTTCATCTCCAAATTTTCAAAAATCAATCTTATTGAAACACCAAAGATTGATCTAATCTCAATCAACTAGCAGTGGAATCATAATCAACGGTTGAAGTAGATTCTTAAAATATTGAATAATCACAAAACTTATTTTTGTAATGTCAAATTAACTTTCTTCTGTGGATCCATACAGACGTAATTTTTTTTAAACAAATTAAATTAAAATCAAAGTTACTGAAAAT
This sequence comes from Aphrophora alni, assembly GCA_963513935.1. Taxonomy (NCBI): domain Eukaryota; kingdom Metazoa; phylum Arthropoda; class Insecta; order Hemiptera; family Aphrophoridae; genus Aphrophora; species Aphrophora alni. The sequence continues at coordinate 158,228,028 of OY740766.1, read as the reverse complement.
AACGTGGAACTATGGAATTATATTAATTTTATTATTTTAAAATACTTTTTACTTATTTTCTGTTGGAAATAGTTGCTACATTGATGTCGGATTTAGTTATTTTTGTATGAATTTCGATAAACTAAATACTTTCCATCTCGATCGAAGTTTATGTACGATTACCAAAATAACATAATCATGAATCTAAGTTTAGGTTAGGTTTAAGGTTTTATTTCAAGGTGAAATGTTAATTTACAGGAAAAATCACTTAATAATATATACCGGGTGTTCAAAAAGTCTGGAAACCCCTTAATATTAATTTTATTAATAAACACAGAACAATGAAACTCTAGGAATACGTCCTCATTGTAGTTACTGACTTTTTGGTCATTTTGGCTATTTTTTTCGCTTAGGGGGGACGTCCTGTGGAGGAAGTCTAAAAAATCTTAAATGTAAGCATAGGTCGAATTATACCTCATTTTAAAGGTCTTTGTTAGAGGAACACATTGCCGCAATCCCGAATGAAAAAGGACCTTTCGTTTGGAAATGGTAGCCTCTTAAAGTTTGTTAACTTTACGTTGCGAAGATTAAGAGGCAGAAGTGAATACTCAACCGTGTTGGTTATGTTAGTGTTTTAGCTTTGAAAATTTCACAGCTGGAGAATTTCCTATCCCTCCACACTCCAGTTGTGAAATTCTCATAGCTAAAACACTAACATAACCAACACGGTTGAGTATTCACTTCTGCCTCTTAATCTTCGCAACGTAAAGTTAACAAACTTTAAGAGGCTACCATTTCCAAACGAAAGGTCCTTTTTCATTCGGGATTGCGGCAATGTGTTCCTCTAACAAAGGCCTTTAAAATGAGGTATAATTCGACCTATGCTTACATTTAAAATTTTTTAGACTTCCTCCACAGGACGTCCCCCCCAAAGCAAAAAAAGACAGCTAAAATGACCAAAAACTCAGTAACTACAGTGAGGACGTAATCCTAGAATTTCATTGTTCTGCGTTTATTAATAAAATTACTATTAAGGGGTTACCAGACTTTTTGAACACCCGGTATAAATCTTTATCTCAAATTACTCTCAGCCTCTTAAAGTAACACAATTTTTATAGTACTTTTAAAATCATAAGTTAAAATGGAGATAAGTGTCAGCTTCAATTACAAGAAAACAATAAATTTTAATTTATAAAAAAATTGTATTTATTTTAACATAAATTTATTTGACACTTTACTTCTCCGTGAGCCTCTCTCTTTTTACCATCTGTTTGTCTTTTACCCTTTCCCCTGTCACTGTAAATCCATAGATTTTCAATATTGGAGATGTAACACACCTTCAGAGTTGACAGTCTGTTTTTAATATCATTAAACAAACGATATCTTTTTATTTTATGGAATAAATTTAATGGAAAGAAGTTGTAGAGGTGTAATACAAATTGAAAGAAGATGTTTTAGTGGAAAATACTATTTTTAAATTTTACAACTCATTAAAAAAAACTCTCCATGCAGCTAATATGCTGATGTATTTGTTCGAGGGTTAGTGGTCTTTATTTTATTTACTTCCTTTATTTTATAAGGCGATGACGACCAAAAGATTGTTTATCTTTAAACCACAAGAAGAAAGAATTCTTTTTGACATTAGTCATTTTACTATGACCATATTATTTGTCTTAGTCCAAGTTTTTGTTAAAGTAAATGTATGATGTTTGTCGATCCAACCACACTTCATTCTAAAATTTTTTAAACAAGAAGGCTGGCTATCTGATAAAGCCCTCTCTTATACACTCACACTCACAAACGTCCTGCTCCAGACAAGCTGCCTAATTAGCGACTCATTCACTACAAATTGTTTGATACAAAGACAACTTTCAAAGCTTCTTAATTGTTAAGTAATACCTACTGAATGTCAATATTCATAAAATTTGATTGAAAACAACTCCAAACAAGTCATTGTTAAAACATAAGGTAGAAATAATCTGAATAAAATAAAGTAGAATGATAAAGAAAGAATATTGTAATATATTTGTCATATGATTGATAAAACTTCATTGGATAAACGACGAAAATATTTCTAACATGTTCTAACTTAAACTATATAATCATGAACTAACCTTGCAAAAAAAGCAGAGCCTAAAATTTCACCCTGCTTTCTTATTTGAACTGAAATTTTTTTACGAAATGATCTATTAGCATTAAAACATATTATAAGAAGATAAAAAATATATAATGATGATACGAATTAGAATAACAAAAGCTGCACAAAAAGTAAGCTATAAATGACAACCTTATAAACTTTAAACTAATTAATAGACCTAAACAGTTGAAAAAAATAAATGGTACCAGGAATTTAATTCAATTTCCTTTTGCTGTGGAGTTTTAAATTAGAAAAACACACATAAATTTAGAATCATTTATATAACAGTAAACATATCTGTAATTAGGTAGAAGATTAAAAAAATTACCCCTTGCATTAAAAAAATGATGCTCTATTATAAGTTATACTTGGCAATATTAAAAGAAACACTTTTAAGACAAAAATAAAATATGTGGTTTGTAAATTTTACAGGATGATACAATATTTTAGAAAAAGTATTGCTAAGAGAAGAAATACACGAGATTTTAAGTTTTTTAAAAAATAAAACTTTATTATTAAATAAAAATCTTGAAACACATCAGTTTTTAAATGATTTTCCAGAGAGAGTAGTTCATTGGGAATAACATTACTTTATATATAGTGTCATCAAGAACTTCTCAATTCATCTACTCACATTTGGATGTATTAATTACCAATGGGACATAATGTGGACTATGACTAATACAACAGTTTAACTAATATGGTTGAAGACAGCAGTGTAATTATCTCCTTAGAAGACTAGTAAAGGGCATCGATTACTTTAAATTAATTGTCGTTCGGTATCATTTTTCTTAAAATTTTTGATCAAAATAAAAATATTTAAAAATTCTCTTCAACATGCACTGTAAAAAATAGTTTTTTTCAATAAGGTTAATCCAGTAGGTGAATAAAACCTGCCCCCAAGGGTCAGGGTATAATGTGTTTGTGCGAGTGAAAACTTCCTGTGTTAGTGAGGCGATTCCTCAACCAGCCATCCTTCGTTGGTTACAAACCATAGTTATTAGATTAATAAAGTTGTTAATATGTAAAGGTAAATAAAGTATCATTTTAAACTCTTTACGTTTATGAACATTCTGCTGGAATATGTTTGTTATTCTTAATGATTGATGGTTTTATAATTCAATAAGTATCCATATATTTGTTTTAAGACCCAAAACAAATAAATTTTTTCCATATAACTTCCGGCCCGTTAGGTGTCACCAAAAACAGTCTGCTTTTCGGAGGAAAACTCGGGTGACAGTATTCTCGTTGATACCCATATTTTTCCTTCATTCTTCATCCGATTTCGTTGATTTTTTTTATTATTTTTTTATTGAAGAGAACAAACTGTTTTATGATAACTGCGAGAAAAATCCTTCGTATCTTAAAAGTACTTTCTTAAAAAATTGCTAAAGTAAAAAAATGTTGTTTTGGTTTTCATGTAAAACAGAAAAAGATATTTTTAATTTGGTTCAACAAAACACATTCAGCTGTACAATACCTTTCTATTGATACCTCATTTATATTTATATCTTTTAAAACAAGGAATTTATGGGTGTTATTCTATTGCATTAGTCTTATGGGCGGCAGACGGCACCGGCCTCCTCCTTAATTTATTAAATTTTAATTCTGTGCTTTAGATTATTGTGACTCTTGTTACACAAATAATATTTCTTCAACAACAATAGCAAAAAAAAATTAAATTATATAGTCTCTCTAATTCTCAAATAATTTTCCGATATTGTAGCCTACGTCATGAAATCAGTCACACTATTTTGAACTAATAAATCTTTACAAAGTTAATACATCGAATTGATGTTGTTTTCTATTTAGATAGCAATTTAAAATGGCAGTAGTTTATACCAAACCTGGTCTCATATATCACGGGTTTAAAAAAAAAAGCAAATAAACGTGTTCTAACTGCTTTATCAAAATGAAACGTTTTTATTAGGGGCAATAAATTGTGCAGCAAGCTAAAGTCGACAGCTTACTTTAAGTTGAAAAGACGTGTGGCGTTGTAGAGACCTGGCCTTCAGGATATATCCGTCATGCAAACTTCATTCTAGTTACAAGATTAATGAAGTTGTTAATATGGAGTAGGCAAATGAAGTTTATCGCTTGTTTAACATTATTGTAAAAATGTTTTTTTTAATATGATTAATGTTCATTCTGATGGAATATGTTGGTTCTTCTTGTTGATTAAATGGTTTTATAATTCAATATGTATGTATTAAGATTGTCCATATATTATTTACTTATTTGAACTCATTCTTCTATAATACAAATTGTCACAAATTTGGACTTTTTATTCCCCCCACCCTTACCGTGATTTTAAAAAAATCTAATCTCTCTGTACCTACTGTTATAATAGCCCGATTAATCGAGTTCAATAGATAAGTTAATTAATATGTTGGTTCAATTAAAAATATTTATATTAATTAGATTTTTGTCACAATTTGTCGACACAACTTGATATGTTTTGATACAAGAATTTAACAAATACGTTTTGATGTAATATCTTAAACAATGATGGTTTCAAAATTAGTGATAACAAGTATTGTGACAAAAAATTTAATTTATAAACTATAATGTGTTGCCTTGGACTGTTTAGTATATCATACAATTAATTACCTTAGAGGTTGTCCTCAGTCCTTATTATAGTTATGGCTACAACGCTGTTTCGCCGGACACTGTCGGCTTCGTCAGGCTTGCACTAACACATAAACACGTAACACAACACAACTCTCTCCCTCCCTCCCACTCTCTTCCTTTCTCCCTCCCCCTTCCTCTTTACCTCCCACCCACTCTCCCTACCTCCCCTTCTCTCTCTCTTTCTTTCTTCCTTCCTCCCTCTCCCTCCCTCCACCTCCATCTCTACCCCTTCCCTCTCTCTCCTCCTTCCTCTACCTCTCTCTCTCCTCCTCCTCCTCCTCCTCCTCCTCCTCCTCCTCCTCCTCCTCCTCTCTTTCTTTTATTCGTATAGTTCAGCCAATACGAGTTCAATAATTAAACAAACAACACACTAAGTTAACTAACCTCTGTTACTGGAGCTAAACCGTGTCAGGACAGTGATCCTTCGTGATCCTTAGTTACTTATACAATTCCCGGAAGAACTCTACGACGTCGGCTGTTTCATTTTCTTCCGGCAGCTACGTCCAATCCGCCCGCTGACCGATTGACTCGGCTTATATCTTGGAGTGATTCGCGCCGCGTTTGATTATTGCAAGCTCAGAGTTTGCAAACTTTTGATAACTTGTCACAACAATTGTTTACCTACTGTGGGGACTTGGGAATAATTCAAGCTTAACTATTTAAATAACCTAATCCTTAATACTAGCTTAATTCCTAACCTTAACAAACCTCAAAAGGATCACCTATAAATTAAATTGAATTTTTTTTATTTACAAAGATTTTTCGATCGCTCTGTATTTTAAATTAAAAGTTCACTAAAAACAAAATACCCAGGTTACTTTATGAGGAACGTACTTTTAAATCTCGGAATAAAAAATAAATTGTAAAAGAATTCTTAATTACAGAACGTTTCATAAAGTAATTTGTTTCCTTAAACATTAATTAACATTTGTAATCAGTATTTATAAATAGTAAGGTTTAAATATAACATACATGAACCTCATTAAAATTAAATGTTCTTGTTTTATTTTTTATTTTTTAATGTTGTCAGTAGTGGAATTATAATCATATCTATTCAAAACCGTGTTTTCTGTTAAAACAAATTCTTAACTGCTGGGTGTGAATGGAGCAGAAGTTTTTGTTAGCTTAAATTTAGAATTCGGTGTTCCCAGACAAAACAAATATAGAACAACACTGGTTTCAAATCCAAACAAAACTGAGCTCCTTCAACACAGACTGGTTGTTTTTTAACAACTCTGCCAGACAGATCGATTTTTAATTACCTAATTACAAGAGCGACATGAAATAGCATTGCTTTTACAAAAATGAAATTCAACGTAATAGGTTACATGTAAGAGAAGGGAAAGTCTACATTAAAATAATTGCAACTTGACTTTTTTTTTTAATCTCAACTCGCTTGTGAACTAACCTCTTTGGCTTTAGTACGCAAACAGACAACCACTCCTGCATCCCCGTGTTGTTATATACTTTACGACTACTTTTAAAACTTTCTAAAAATTCTCATTATTTTGGAGGATTTCAGGATTTGACAATTGCAGTACACAATCAATTCTCTCTCCCTTTCTCCCCTCTACGTCTCTTACTCTTACTTGTGTAACGTAAAACTACTCTCACAGAATTTGAATTTCCGTTGGTGTGTTTTTTATGTCGGCTTGTTTAACTGTGATTTCGATTTTGGCGTTAATATTTGCAGAATACCAAATAATGGAGGAAGCTTATAAGATTATGCTTACTCCAAAGGGCAATGGAAATCGAAACCAGAACATATGGTCACGCCAGTTATAGGTATTATGATGAAAGATCCAGCACCTACACTGGATTCCAGATTAGACAGTTGTGTCCTCAGATTTAGATTTGATGTGGTATTCGTGAAACAGGCCGTTCAGACTCAGGGGTGTTTCTGGAGCAACCCAAGATCATACCCATTGGGTATCAGTATTTCTGGCTGTAACTTATGCCATTTGACAGTGTATAAGTCTAGGGGAGGCTATCTTAGAAGGTTCGAATTTGTCAGATAGTCAGGCGGTACTACGGGCTTTGAGTTCGCTAAGGTGACATCTGTGTTAATAAAGTCTTATGGTCGCCATTTTGAAATTTGCGACTATCTACTGGAAGTTAGTACAATGGAGTTCGTGGGAAATGGTGGACTTTCGGCAAATCTTACCCACCACATTTTACAATTCAGGTCCGCGGATCTCTGCATTCGAATATTAGTTAGCTTCTTAACCCTTTCAAACCAACCAGCACACCAGAGAACCAGTTCCATAGTTAATTATTGTATAAATAATATAAATAATAACAGGACTCAATTTTACCGACACATACTGGAACCATAGTTTTATCGGTAAAGAAAAGCGTGTCCACCCTAAGTCTGTACTAGCGAATTACCAAAAACTTGGTATTTTACCCCGACATTATTAAAGGAAAATATGGAACGAACTTACCTTGGTCTAGGTCGTAGAGTCGACTGCCGGAACGTCTAATGTGTCCCACTTTACTGCCGAACTTTCGTAATAAGTTTGATGACAATGTCGCATTAGATTAATGTTACTAAATCAAAAAATTTCCTACCAATATTTTAAATTTCAATGAATAGTTAGGTAGCCTAACCTAATCTAACCTACCAATATTTTTAATTTCAATTACATTCAATAAATAGTTAACGTATGAAACCTAACCTAACCTACCAATATTTTAAATTTCAATTACATTCAATAAATAGTTATCGTATGTAACCTAACCTACCAATATTTTAAATTTCAATTACATTCAATGAATAGTTAACATATGAAACCTAACCTAACCTAACCTACCAATATTTTAAATTTCAATTACATTCAATGAATAGTTAACGTATGAAACCTAACCTACCAATATTTTTATTTCAATTACATTCAATGATTAGTTAACGTATGAAACCTAACCTAACCTACCAATATTTTTAATTTTAATTATATTCAATGAATAGTTAACGTAATAAACCAAACCTAACCTAACCTAACCTACCAATATTTATAATTTCAATTACATTCAATGAATAGTTAACGTATGAAACCTAACCTAACATACCAATATTTTTAATTTTAATTAAATTCAATGAATAGTTAACGTATGAAACCTAACCTAACCTACCAATATTTTTAATTTCAATTACATTCAATGAATAGTTATCGTATGTAACCTAACCTAACCTACCAATATTTATAATTTCAATTACATTCAATGAATAGTTAACGTATGAAACCTAACCTAACATACCAATATTTTTAATTTTAATTATATTCAATGAATAGTTAACGTATGAAACCTAACCTAACCTACCAATATTTTTAATTTCAATTACATTCAATGAATAGTTATCGTATGTAACCTAACCTAACCTACCAATATTTATAATTTCAATTACATTCAATGAATAGTTAACGTATGAAACCTAACCTAACATACCAATATTTTTAATTTTAATTATATTCAATGAATAGTTAACGTATGAAACCTAACCTAACATACCAATATTTTTAATTTTAATTATATTCAATGAATAGTTAACGTATGAAACCTAACCTAACCTACCAATATTTTTAATTTCAATTACATTCAATGATTAGTTAACGTATGAAACCTAACCTAACCTACCAATATTTATAATTTCAATTACATTCAATGAATAGTTAACGTATGAAACCTAACCTAACATACCAATATTTTTAATTTTAATTATATTCAATGAATAGTTAACGTATGAAACCTAACCTAACCTACCAATATTTTTAATTTCAATTACATTCAATGAATAGTTATCGTATGTAACCTAACCTAACCTACCAATATTTATAATTTCAATTACATTCAATGAATAGTTAACGTATGAAACCTAACCTAACATACCAATATTTTTAATTTTAATTATATTCAATGAATAGTTAACGTATGAAACCTAACCTAACCTACCAATATTTTTAATTTCAATTACATTCAATGAATAGTTATCGTATGTAACCTAACCTAACCTACCAATATTTTTAATTTCAATTACATTCAATGAATAGTTAACGTATGAAACCTAACCTAACCTAACCTATTCTACCAATATTTTTAATTTCAATTACATTCAATGATTAGTTAACATATGAAACCTAACCTAACCTACCAATATTTTTAATTTCAATTACATTCAATGAATAGTTATCGTATGTAACCTAACCTAACCTACCAATATTTTTAATTTCAATTACTTTCAATGAATAGTTATCGTATGTAACCTAACCTAACCTACCAATATTTTTAATTTCAATTACATTCAATGAATAGTTATCGTATGTAACCTAACCTAACCTAACCTACGTATGTAACCTAACCTAACCTAACCTAACATACCAATATTTTTAATTTCAATTACATTCAATGAATAGTTATCGTATGTAACCGAACCTAACCTAACCTACCAATATTTTTAATTTCAATTACATTCAATGAATAGTTAACGTATGAAACCTAACCTAACCTAACCTATTCTACCAATATTTTTAATTTCAATTACATTCAATGATTACTTAACATATGAAACCTAACCTAACCTACCAATATTTTTAATTTCAATTACATTCAATGAATAGTTAACGTATGAAACCTAACCTATTCTACCAATATTTTTAATTTCAATTACATTCAATGATTAGTTAACATATGAAACCTAACCTAACTTAACCTAACCTACCAATATTTTTAATTTCAATTACATTCAATGATTAGTTAACATATGAAACCTAACCTAACCTAACCTACCAATATTTATAATTTCAATTACATTCAATGAATAGTTAACGTATGAAACCTAACCTAACCTACCAATATTTTTAATTTCAATTACATTCAATGATTAGTTAACATATGAAACCTAACCTAACCTACCAATATTTTAAATTTCAATTATATTCAATGAATAGTTAACGTATGACAAATTTTGTGTTTTTCATTTCTATTTTCTTTTCTTTATTTTTTTAATACAAATAAGCAAATTATATCTACACGTCAATGACCTAATGACAAAATTGACATATCTATGCCACGAGAAATAAAAATTAATATTACAAACAAAAGTCAACGTCCGTACTCTTCGGTTATCATCGTCTAAAAAAAGAACAGTACATACAATAACGTCTCCCCACCCCTAGAATACTCTAATGGCGTCCGAGTAGGAAGGAAACAAGAGTTTCTCATAGGAAATAATTAAGAGAATGGTCTAAGATTACATGAAAACCGTGTAGATCCAGCTAGGTATCTCGGGATTGCCACGCCCGTACTCATTATGAGTCCCTGAGGGTGCAAACGTAAAGAATTTTACAGTTTTGCGAAGATTTAATCAGATGGTTTTTACTACTGTACATTTCATTACAACAGATGTTTAGTTGATCAGCTGTTAATCAGTGCAAAATAGACTGTGAACGTGGAGTAAGAAATTGTATGACCTGTTTCTTGCTGTTAATATTAAAGAAACTATAGATCGATACGATAAACATCTTAATGTCGTGTGCGATACGCGATAATTATCTCGCAAGATAGGAATCGTCACGTGCTGTTAAATCTTGTTGTGTTGGCTAAACTGGTAAAGAGGCAAATTATTAATATTCTTGCAGTTTCGGATATTTTTAATATTTTCTAAAATTTAAATAAAATATACAAAAGTATCTTAAATTTGAACAGCTTGTACAAGTCCCCCCCCCCCTTTGTGACTCATATAAGGGTGTCTAAGGTGGACATGGAGCAAATGAAAACGTCTATTGTTAAATGCAAATGACTATACTCTGGACATCTGAACCGTTAAAAATTATGACTTCATTGTGAACAATTCATTTTGTTCTGCGAGACTTTATTGTTGTAGGTTTTTTTAATTCACTGCTCAAAATGTTGATTTTCCCATTCGAAACCTTTTTGTTTTACACAAAATCTGGAATTCAAAGCATCCTCGGTTGATTTGTCACTGGAAACTTCTCGTTTTAACTATTTTGTGGGAAAAGTTTATACTCGAACGATGTTTTAACCTAAAAACAACGTCTGATTTAATTAGCATATATCCATCGAAATAATGAGTCATGACTGTAAGACTCGAACACATAGAGTGAATTGTGATCATTGAAATATTGTTTGAGTAATACAGGATGTTTCAAAAAGGACTTGTAAATTTATATTAGTATATTCAGACTACTTACAGAGTTTGTTTTCGTGTTGTTTTGTAGCAAAATACATCAAGTGACCTTATAGTTAGTTCATTGAGACTTCAATTGGTCATTTTGCAGACCATCGCATCTGAGATCGATTTCCTATCAAACCCAGCGTGTCAGGGGTAACTTCTACAACTCCGGCGTCGATTCTTGATCTTAGCTCTGCGAGAGAAGTCGAGAAGGATGGTTTATAAACTTTATCCTCAGCAAATCTCCAGAAGCGAGAGGTGTCGGATCCGGTGGAAGAGGTGGGGATGCAATCAACCCATTTCTCCATGTGCCTGGAAAGTTGTTATTGAGAAATTCACGGCCTCGGTGTGCCATCCTTGGTTGTCCTCATTATTCTTTTGAAGATTTTCTCTTGAATAAAAGAAACCGCTGTAAACTTTACTCTTGCTTAATACACAAAATACCTTAACTTTTAGGCTATCACGAACATGTTCCAAGGATTTTCACTTCTCCAAATCGGACAATTGTGTATCCATTTTTTACTTTTTGTTTGAACATTACCTCACCTATATTTTTACACCCTAACCTAACCTAACCTAACCTAACACTACCTCACCTACATTTTTATGTTGTTGAGGATGGGCAAGTACAATGTTTTCACTATTTATTACTGTGATTCTATTTCTAACAAATAGAAAAGCTAACGTCCCATTTAAAGTATTATGTATGCATAACAGTTTCAAAATGGCTGTACCAACACTACGTGACACGTAGTGATTTATTTTAGACTTTATGAATACACAAAGTATAGGAGTGAAAGTTCAGAAATTTTATAACGAAAAAAACAAATTAAAAATCGCATTTATGCTATGGAAAAAAAAATTACCACCAAGAAATTATATTTTTTAATATTAAAAAAAAAAATGCTGAAGAAAAATATATTGTTTCTTGTTTTTTTTTTGTTTTTTTTTAACTAAAGTAAACTGTTTTCGAAATAAGTTAAAAATTTAAACGGCCGCTATTTTGAGACTATGAAAAATAGTCTTTGTTTTGTAATGGTACCGTACACTTTTAAAGCGTAATATGAAAATGCGTCACCAAAACTGAACTCTCCTATCCATTTCCAAAGTTGTAAATTTTACAATTTTATTTAGAGATAAAAGAGCTTTTACTTGTTTCACAGAAAGTGATTTTGTTATGACATCTGTCATATCATGTTTGTACCTTGGCAGCGTCCAACTTGTTCATCACGTTTGACTAAAATTTAAATAATCTCGATTTATTTTTACACTGCTTCAAAGCTGAAGTTATTTTTTATCAACACTAAGAGGAAACTTTCTAAAGGGAACAATAATATTGTTTCTCAATCTATTTTTAATTGTTTGATCAACAAATTGATTTTTCAATGTAAATCGTGAATTTAAATTTCCTTTTATCTGTGTCACATAAGTTTATTGTTTAACATAACCTTTACTTGTCGACAAAACTAGTTCTGATAGCTTGTCAGTTGTTACAGATGTTTCGCCTTCACTACAGACATCATCAGATGTAACACACATAATACGAAACAAGTTACCTAACCTAACCTACACATACAACACATGTAAACGTTTTTGTATTACGCGTGTGTTGCACCTGATGATGCCTGTAATGAAGGCGAAACTACAAACAAACAGAACTACTTTTGTCGACAAATAATAGTTTGTTAATCAATTGAAGACAGTAGTTCAAAGGCTAATAAAAGGATTAAGCTGTGTTAAAACCACATGACCTAGATTGCTGTAGGCATATAGAGGTAGTTATTTTTGTAAAATCTAAACTTTTAAAGAATGGTTTAAATTGTACAGATACACACGTGAAATTATAATGGTTCTTGGTTTTACCTAAGGATTCTAATAAAGAGAAATGTAGGCAAATGTACTTCATCTTTTAATGGCTATTAAATTGTTTGTCTCACATCTCACGAAAACTGCTTTTAAAACTTATACGCTGCGCATTTCTCATTGTGTGGTTAAATTAAGTTGTATTCGTCATACAAAACACTATAATATATGATATCGCACTGCCATTTAATTTCAAATTAAAACAATATTTCTTCAGATTTGTAGGTCACGCCATGTTCAAATTAGAGTCGGGCGTGATCTCTGCCACTTTAAATTTGGCCTACCGCAAACATGTTAATTTTTTCGTCAAATAAACATACATATTCGTAATCAGAATAACTTTTAGTTGCATTTGCTACAGCAGACAATATTTTTATTTTTAAATTCAACTCGATAGGTTTTTGCTCGTCCGCTAATTCTTATATGTGGGACAATACAAAGAATATAAATACAAAGTTTGAAATATATAGGATTTATCGTCTTGTCTGTGTCCGATAGACGGACAGACACGCGCGTGTAATTATAAGAGTGCTGGGTTTTACCTACGGACTCTAACAATGGAAATAACTTTAGTTTACGTTATAAGTTTTCTCTTATGAGCTTGTTGCCGTTTTGTGATTTGAAATTTTCGATTTTTCAAAATATAGTCTTTGGTTTATTTTAATTTTTTTTTATCAATAACCACCGAGTCTCTTTGTTCAATTAATTTTAGAAGTGAAAACTTCCTTTAGCGCGTTTTTGCTGAGTAGTGAACCGTCACGCTCGGGTCGGTTACGCTGAATCGGGTTTACTCGGCTCCACTCGACTTGAAGCGCGCTCGGGTCGGTGACGTATTGAATCGTCTATACTAGGCTCCAGTCGTCATCAGCCACGTTTACTGTCCGGCAAAAAGTGCATCGTTCCAATGTTATTGTATATGATCAGTGTAATATTTAAAGTGTTTACAATTTATGCTGTATTTTAATAATAGTGAAACATTTATTTCGTATCAAGGTAACTTCTGACATTTCTCCAATAATATGAAGGACTTAGACATCAATTAGTATAACTTAATAATGATATTAATATATTTCTCGGAAAAATAAATAATACGTACAATAGTTTACTATTTATAAGTAGTTATTTATTTTTTTTAAGTAAAAATTTCATGCACACTTTTTCCAGTGAAATTTTTTCCTTTTTCTTTATTTAAATAATACATGTATTTATTTATTACTTTTCGTGGTATGAGGTTTCCTAACCTTACATATTATACATCATCATATAAGTTATACCGGGTGTTTCAGACCACATGGACACTATCTGTAGCGCCTAAACGACACCAGATAAAAATTTCCTTCCAATTAGAACCCCCCTTTTTCGACCCCAAAAAATTCTAGGAAAATTATTTTCTACGCTCCTCAATAACCCAAAAGGGCACTTTTGGGGGGCAGGGTGGTGTTTTTGGAAAATTTTCAAATAGAAACATAGGTCGTGTGATACCTCATTTTAAAGGTCTCTCTTTTCTGAACATTTTGGAGCAAAACATTTTTTGTTATCTTTTCATTACTGTACAGGGTGTGACGATTTTTTTTTTATTTTTCACCATTTTTTTTACAATTATTCAATGGTGCAAGATAGAACCAAACTTTCAATACATAAAATGTTTGTTTTCAAAAGGTCTCTCAAATGGTACAATTTTCAATCTAGGTTGCTATTTGATTTTTTTTTACTTTTTGCTCTATAAAAGTTTTTAAAGTTGAAATTTATTAAAAATTTGAAAACTACATAGAAGCCCATACTACCCCATATCTCCTGAAAGGGTGTGTTCTTGTAAAACTAGGAAACAAATTTAGTTGCCCTATCTTTGTTATGGAGCTGGCAGTCACATTTCCTGCTAAAAACTAAAAAAAAAAAAAAATCGTCACACCCTGTACAGTAATGAAAAGATAACAATTTTTTTTGCTCCGAAATGTTCGGAAAAGAGACCTTTAAAATGAGGTATCACACGACCTATGTTTCTATTTGAAAATTTTCCAAAAACACAACCCTGCCCCCCAAAAGTGCTCTTTTGGGTCATTGAGGAGCGTCAAAAATAATTTTCCTGAATTCTTTGGGGTTGAAAAGGGGGTGTTTTAATTGGAAGGAAATTTTTATCTTATTTCGTTTAGGCGCTATAGATAGTGTCCATGTGGTCTGAAACACCCGGTATAAACATAATATATTATATAAATATAATCTATATATAAGTAATTTACATATAAATATTTTTAAATAATTAGTTTACATTTAAGTCGTTTATATGTATATAAGTTTTCACTTCTATCGTGTGGTCTTAAACTCACACCCAGATTTTTTTAATCTATATACACGCTCATAAAATAAAATCTTCCCCTATACTTCCTCCTACTATATTATGTAAGATTAACAAATAAAATGTTAATTTTTTTACAATACAAATCATTAAAACTTTAATTAATTTTTCTAATCAACGACATTTTCCACAGAACTTATTCCAATCCTATTACTTCACAATCAATCATATCTTTAAATACAAACTAAAAAAAAAAAAATTAAAATTAATCCAAGCTATAAATATTTAATAAGAAAATCTCATTTCAAGGTTCACAGTATTGGAGCTAAGCAAACTCTGCTTTCTAATTGGATCGAACCGAGCTGCCGAAGGATGAGAAATTGCCATTTAATTTTACTGAAAGTAAATTTAATTTTGTTCAGCATAAATTTTCTTTTACCTCTCGCCATCTGCTTACTGTCAGCTGTCTCCAGTTAATAATCTATTGACTTTCAATATTGGAACTGTGTGATACGCTCCGGAGAGGGTTAACTTGGAGGTAGCAGAGTAAACAACGTATATTGATCTTTAAAATTAATTTATTTAACAATTTAGAAGAATATCTTACACTCTCAGATATTTTAAAACTACTTAGCTCACTAGTCCTTTTTTCCATGTAATCTTAGTTTACAGTCGGTTTCAAAAGATACTCGATTTTTGACGTTAATATAAAATCAAACAAATGACCTAAAAAAAAATCCAATTATACCGTAATTTTCCTTACTTAATTCTGCGTTGATTGTTGTCAAGATTTATTTTTAATTTAAAGCTGTATTATTTTGATTGCGGTTGTAACAAAAAAAAGTACCGGGCTATTTCAACTAGTACAATTATCCACTTTAAAAATTGATAATTCATAAACATATTATTCAACCACTACAAAATTTGTACACAATGTTTAAGCATTTGTTTTATATGGAACGTTGCGATTTCAGATTTTTAGGTTGATAAATTAAAATTTTTTGTCTACAGTTATTGACAAAGTGGAATTTTGTTCATTTAAATTAGTTTGCAAAACAGCTGATTTCTCAACAGTTTCACTTTGCCCACTACTTTGCACACTCCGAGTGGCAACCGAACAAAACGAAATTTAGGTTAAGTTTATTTGAATTGATTTCAAATATACAGGAAATATCCCCTACGTAGGTTAGATTAATTCTTATATGTAAAATAACATAAATAAACAACAAAACAACGTTTTAAAGTTGAAAAAGGAAGTAATTATTCATGAAGATGATTGACAGTGTATGTACACGGAGAGTTTTTTCGTTTGCCGAGTTTTGAAGTTAGCAATCCCGTTTCCTCAACAATACACCTAAGTTATTTGTAATATTCATAAATAACCTCAGTTTTGACGTGAGGTTGAACACTATTGTATTAAATTGTTCAACCTCAAATTGTACAAATAGTACAATTTGTACAAATTGTACAAATTGTACTATTGTATTAATTGAGGTTTTATTAAATTGTGTTACTGCTGAAGTATATTTTTTATTTGTCACAATATAACAACTGTAGACAAAGTATAATGTACAATTCGTGAGCAAAGTCTTTTTTAAACTTGATAAAATTGACGCACGAGGCAAGCCTCGTGCGTCAACATTTTTCTCTCGTTTAAAAAAGTGTCACTTTGCTCACTAGTTGCACAAATAACTATTTAAACAATGCAGAATTAAACAAAGAAAAATATGGTGTAATCAGATTATTTTCTGATAGGTTGAAAAAACCGGTACTTTTTTGTTTCAACCGCAATAAAACAAATATAGCTTTAAAGTAAAAAATGGATTTTGACATCAATCAACTCAGAATTAAACCAAAAAAGTGATGGCACAATCGGATTTGTTTTAGGTCGCCTTTTGTAACCGATGACAGATCTTTCTCTTTAATCTTTTCTGTAGGAGAGCTCTCTTGTTCAACTCTTGTTCAATTACAACCCTGATGTTATTAGATTATTCAGGCAATGGGTTTATTTCTTCTTTTCATTTTTTTTTTTTTTTTTTTTACAAGGCGATCTGACCAAGACGTTTTTCACCTCCGACTGTGCAAAAATGTGCACATCATGATTCTGCGCCTGTTACTATCGCCAGCTTATCTAACCATACAAACTAATGCAGTTAGTCAATTTTAAAATGTCTTTGAACTATCAAATTATAAACTAGAACAGTGAATTTATAAATTTTATGAAATTTCTCTTAAATACTAAAAGATAGTAAAAATTAAAATTTTTAATTGGATCATTTTGCTTATTCTATACAACTACCATTCAACCATTTTCCCTCTAGTGAGGAAATTTTCTAACCTACAACAGCTCTAGATAGCTGTATATCAAGCGTATTAATGGGCCCATTATGGTACATCAACCCAGTCCATCATCCAATGTAATACAAGCAAATTCTATAAATATAATGACCAAAAGTTGGTTTCCTAGACCTTGTATAAATGTTAATTGTATTGGTAGATCAAGGGTCGCTTATTTTGTAAATAGGTAGCCGAGCCCTTTTTTCTTTCTTTCTTTTTTTTTTTAGGTTGATGATGATCGAGAAAAACAAGTTGAAGATGATGAGAAACGTCATGGTACTTACCCAGCCCTATCATATAATTTAATACAAGCAGATCCTCTAAATGTAATGTCCAAAAGTTACTTTCTTGTGCTTTGGAGGAAAGTTTATATTTATTGGTAAATCAAGGGTATTACCCATTACTGTAATTTTTTTTTAAACAGTTATAAATGGACAGGTTTCATCTGAGCTAGTTTGGTTGCGCAGTGGGTCTAAGCAGCAGTGAGGTGGTGGGGGAAGCGGTCGCCTCAGTCTGTGTTGGGTGTTGGTACTAACAACGATGTCTGCAAGACGGCTGGATCGTGGACAGTAGTCGGCGCCGACAGTTTCCCCTACAATGCCACTGTCCCCACGCGGCCTCGAACTACAAACTTGTACCTCCCTTCCACGCGCAGCTCACAGCTCAGATGAAACCTGTCCATTTATACACGTTTTCTCAACCTCGTATTTGTATATCAATACTCTCTTAACGGTTGACTGGATCCTTACGCTTTTCATAGGTCTAGGCCTATATATTACAGTGCTTCGCCCATGTCGATGTCTCGGCCGTTTCAGCTACATGTTGGAATGAGTCTCCACTCCCTATGCATGACGACCCAGCCGACGTGTCTTTGACGTGACCCAGCCGAATTTATACGAATATCACGGTTTTTGAGAGGGGGGAATCAAGGTTCGAAATTACATTTATGACAATAACGTCCCTATTTGTCATTATAGGGAGGTAGGGTTGGAACTTTTTAAAAATTTTATCTGATTTAACGTAAGTTGAATAACACAAGATGTGGATATAAAACAATTTTAAATTGCCGTCATTTTTATATTTTAATTCGTTTTAAAAAAAAATACAGTAGGGTTCTAAATGAGTACACTACAGCCCTCTACACCAAATTTCATGGTTCTATCTTATTTTTGTGGCCGCTATCGTGCTTACGTACAGACGACATCGACGACGGACGGACAGGATATTGAAAATCACTTTTTCGGTTTCATGAGGCCATAAAAAACAGATATCGAAATTTTTAACTATTAGCAAACTTACCCTTGAAAATTATTATAACAGGTAATCTTCTTTGAAAATAATAATAGGACGGTAGGCCTACAACTTTTATACATTCAAATAATAATAAGACGGTAGGCCTACAACTTTTATACATTCAAATAATAATAAGACGGTAGTCCTACAACTTTTATACATTCAAATAATAATAAGACTGTAAACCTACATCTTTTATACATTCAAATAATAATAAGACGGTAAACCTACAACTTTTATACATTCAAATAATAATAAGACGGTAAACCTACAACTTTTATACATTCAAATAAATAAGACGGTAGTCCTACAACTTTTATACATTCAAATAATAATAATAAGACGGTAGTCCTACAACTTTTATACATTCAAATAATAATAAGACGGTAAGCCTACAACTTTTATACATTCAATAATAATAAGACGGTAGGCCTACAACTTTTATACATTCAAATAATAATAAGACGGTAGGCCTACAACTTTTATACATTCAAATAATAATAAGACGGTAGGCCTACAACTTTTTGCATTCAAATAATAATACGACGGTAGGCCTACAACTTTTTGCATTCAAATAATAATAAGGCGGTAGACCTACAACTTTTATACATTCATATAATAATAAGACGGTAGTCCTACAACTTTTTGCATTCAAATAATAATAAGACGGTAGGCCTACAACTTTTTGCATTCAAATAATAATAAGTCGGTAGGCCTACAACTTTTATACATTCAAATAATAATAAGACGGTAGGCCTACAACTTTTATACATTCAAATAATAATAAGACGGTAGGCCTACAAATTTTATACATTCAAATAATAATAAGACGGTAGGCCTACAACTTTTATACATTCAAATAATAATAAGACGGTAGGCCTACAACTTTTATACATTCAAATAATAATAAGACGGTAGTCCTACAACTTTTATACATTCAAATAATAATAAGACGGTAGTCCTACAAATTTTATACATTCAAATACTAATAAGACGGTAGGCCTACAAATTTTATACATTCAAATAATAATAAGACGGTAGGCCTACAACTTTTATACATTCAAATAAGAATAAGACGGTAGTCCTACAACTTTTATACATTCAAATAATAATACGACGGTAGTCCTACAACTTTTATACATTCAAATAATAATAAGACGGTAGGCCTACAACTTTTATACATTCAAATAATAATAAGACGGTATTCCTACAACTTTTATACATTCAAATAATAATAAGACGGTAGGCCTACAACTTTTATACATTCAAATAATAATAAGACGGTAGTCCTACAACTTTTATACATTCAAATAATAATAAGACGGTAGGCCTACAACTTTTATACATTCAAATAATAATAAGACGGTTGGCCTACAACTTTTTTTCATTCAAATAATAATAAGACGGTAGGCCTGCCTACAACTTTTATACATTCAAATAATAATAAGACGGTAGGCCTACAACTTTTATACATTCAAATAATAATAAGACGGTTGGCCTACAACTTTTTTTTCATTCAAATAATAATAAGACGGTAGGCCTGCCTACAACTTTTATACATTCAAATAATAATAAGACGGTATCCTACAACTTTTATACATTCAAATAATAATAAGACGGTAGGCCTACAACTTTTATACATTCAAATAATAATAAGACGGTAGGCCTACAACTTTTATACATTCAAATAATAAGACGGTAGTCCTACAACTTTTATACATTCAAATAATAATAAGACGGTAGTCCTACAACTTTTATACATTCAAATAATAATAAGACGGTAGGCCTACAACTTTTATACATTCAAATAATAATAAGACGGTAGTCCTACAACTTTTTTTCATTCAAATAATAATAAGACGGTAGGCCTACAACTTTTATACATTCAAATGATAATAAGACGGTTGGCCTACAACTTTTTTTCATTGAAATAATAATAAGACGGTATGCCTGCCTACAACTTTTATACATTCAAATAATAATAAGACGGTAGTCCTACAACTTGTATACATTCAAATAATAATAAGACGGTAGTCCTACAACTTTTATACATTCAAATAATAATAAGACGGTAGGCCTACAACTTTTATACATTCAAATAATAATAAGACGGTAGGCCTACAACTTTTATACATTCAAATAATAATAAGACGGTAGTCCTACAACTTTTATACATTCAAATAATAATAAGACGGTAGTCCTACAACTTTTATACATTCAAATAATAATAAGACGGTAGGCCTACAACTTTTATACATTCAAATAATAATAAGACGGTAGTCCTACAACTTTTATACATTCAAATAATAATAAGACGTTAGTCCTACAACTTTTATACATTCAAATAATAAAGACACGTGTAAGAACCTGGCCGTCAAACTGTTTTGAATGAACCAAGTTAATCAAGATGCTTTAAAAACAAAGGCTACAGTGAAATATAAAGGAAAGGACAGAGTGAAAGTGCTTTGGAGTGGTAGAATTTTGTCTGGGCAATGCACCCCCTCAGTATTGTCATTAGGAGAGCCTATTATTAGCCCTCCATCCTCTTCCCTTCCTCTCGCATCGTCAGCCCTTTTCCCTTCTTGTTGAAACTTGGATGATGAATTTTGTACGTGCATCGCCACTAAATGCGATGTGCTTTAACCCCCCCCCCCCCCCGCTTGCTCTGTTATTGTTTAATTTATGAATTGTTCCTTACGTTTCACATACAGCATACTTAATACTGCGTTTGATAACATTGAAAGGGAATGGTTTGACTTGAATCTTGTGTATCTTTAATTAATTTACATTCAGAATTATTTTTGTTTAATAATTTAGTGGAATAGTTTAACTGATATATTGGTAGGGGATAAGTACCATGATATCGACTTATTTTTAAATGGTTAGGCCTATACCGCACATAAAGACAAATTAATAATGGTTAAACATATTACTTTTTTAATAATATATTTTACTTCGTTTGTAGAAAGTATTGGTTTCGAAAAATCAACTGAACATTTTCTATGAATAGTCCATAACTATAAGAGTAGTTTTTGCAATAATTTATGTTGTCTTTGTGTGAACTGAGTATAAAAGCCTAAACGCTTAAACACATTTTAAAAATTTGTTTTGTATTCAGGTCTACCAGGATGATTGAAATAGGTGTGGACGCTGTTTTATTCTATAAAAGTTACAAAAAACTTTAAAAAGTAACCATCAGGATTTTATGAGTATTACCAAATTTTTCATATGAATAGTTCGATTTAAATTTTCATATGGGAACCACCATTTTTTATGACAATTTTAGATATGACACATTATTGTAGGATTTTTTAATTTTCTGGTATTTTTAGAAAGCTCCAACTGTTTAGGAGCTATAGGAACTTCAATGTTTCAAAAATTAGCAAATTCAAGCTATTTCCTGATACGATTCTATTTTTCGAAGTCAGATTCAGGTGAAAAATAAACTAGAGTTAAGGTAAAAGGTGTAATAACAACACTACTGTTATTTTATTTGTTCTGTAGGATGAGAAATAACAGTTATGAATAGAAAACAAAAATCTTAATTTTCTGGTAATTGTCTAGAACACCTGCTCTTTAATATTTGTAAATGTATTACACCTTGTGAATTAAAAACAAATTGTATTACTATTTTTGGTAAATTTTTGGGAAAAAAATGATCATTTTACCTTTTTTCGTAAAATATTTTTTTAAATTTTGAAAATGTATCAATTTTTTTTTCTTTTTCTAAATATATTCAAAAATATTACACAAAACTTTTGTATATCTTAGAAAAAGGTGGTAAGTTATTGATTTTGGATGATACAGGTTTTTCTGAAAAATGATAACTTCATTTTTTGACATCTAACATACTTACTCCAAAACCGTTTTAAAAAAAAACATTTTTATTACATAGATGAATTCTATGCATCTTTCTGAGAAAAATGATGTCTTTATAAGTTAGGTTTTGTATAAAAATAATATATTTTTTATTATTTTTTTAAGAAAACAAAACTTTTACAAAACCTTTAACATACGCCGGCTACAGGTTTAAGCAGAGTTAATACATTTTGTTTCAGCTATAATATCTATTTCACAACATCTAATACACCCAGTAATCATTACAAACTGTGTAAGTCGGTAGGTGTTGTAGACAATTACCAGAAAAGTGCAATAATAAAAGTTCGTAAAATCGCATTTTCGAAAAATGTCAACATATTTTTATTTTTAACTGTTTTGCATGGTTCAACTCTTTTAGGTACGGGAAATAGAGCTTTGAAAACACTTTAAACCTTGTATTATCACAACTTTGAGTGATTATACCACCTAAAAAGTAGTAAAAGATATCGAAAAATACCCAAGAAAAAAAAACCTTAAAATAATGTGTGCTATTAAAAATCATCATAAAAAATAGGATTTCCCATAAGAAAATTTATTGCTGACCGACATATTGGAAAAATGGTGGTTGATATGAAAAAGTTGATAACACTTAACTTTAACTCAAAACAATCCTGGTGGTCATTTCTTAGTTGTTTTTTTTGCAACTTTTATCAAATAAAACAGCGGTACACCTGTTTCAATCACCCTGTATTTAGATCGTATATCCAGATATATTTTTCATTTTTTTGTAAACTGAAAATTTGAGGGGAAACATTAAAAACATTGCACAAACTTCTTTACACACCCATTTCCAATCGAAATACTAACAAAACAAAACTGTTTGTTGCCAAATTGTCAGTTTGTTAGTTTTAGGTAATCACCAACTCTAGACGTTGCTTTAGATTGTGTAGATTATTTTTAATAAAGTTTAAACTTACTTGACTTGTGTCATAAACACGTCCTAAGCCTAAATGTTATAAGATCACATTCAATTACGGTGATCAAAGTTCATTTTGATTCTTTGAAAATTATTTCCTAACTGTAATAATTTACTATCATTTGTAATTTTGCACACTAGTTTAGGTTCATATATCTTCACATTAAACCAAAATTTAGTGAAATTGGTAGAACAGATTTTGAGAAATGTGTCTTTTATAACAGCTCCATTGGCGATTTTTTTTTTGTTTTTACAGCATTATTTTGAAGAAATGGCAACCCATAAGTTTTTCTGGGGTACATTTTAGTTAAATATGTTCAAAAATCATTAGAAAATATTTTGAAATGTTTGTTTTTGTTGTACGACAAGTACCGTCAATTTTTAGTTAGAGAAAAATTAACATAATGTCCTTAGATATGGCCTAAATGTTCCTACTTACCATATTTGACTAAAATCTATCTTTGTTTGGGACATTAAATGAGAAGCACTAGTTAGACGACAGACAAACGTAATTCCCCAAATCACTTTTTTTTTTAAATCGAAGGAAATCAAAATGCATTTTCCTATGAAAAACTCGACACCGTTTTTTTGACCATCACATAATTCTCTATACTTTATAATTTAAGGAAGTAAAAACACCTCTATAGATTTTGATCAAATCACAGCATCTAAGGATGTAAACCTACCGTATTGGTAGTTATCAGTTAAAAAGGGAACCATCTTAAAAATAGAATCTCACAATCAGTTTAATAAATATTGATCAAATTTCGTCAATAAAATATATGACTCATAAATATGTGTCTAGCTTCAAGAAAAAAATTACTGATCATGAATAATTATGTAAATAGCAAATTAAACTCTGACCTCTTATGATTGGTTTTGATTTTTTCAAACGTCATGAACTGAGGTGACACTGGTTTATTATTTGTTCTTTTAAAATGTCTAAACAAAATTCTGATACATTTTACATAAATGTTTTGTTAGGTTACTTTTTTTATTAATACAACGTAATTAAATTTATGTTAGTATGATAGAAAATGGTCTAACATCGAATAGTCATATAGGTGCTTTATGTATCAACATTTCCTATAAATCATCATGTAATTTGTTGATTTTTTAATTATTTGATTTTTCCGCTTATACGTTTTTACTAGCAAGTATTGAATATACAATAATATTTCAAGTGAAAAATATACGACCTAGACTGGGAATCGAACCCAGGACCTTTGGCTTTACGCGCCAATGCTCTACCAACTGAGCTATCCTAGTCGCTTCCCAGTACAGGGCGTAGACTTCTCACTTGACTTTACGTTTAATTGCTGCAATTTTGAGTTTCCAAATTAATTACCTCGCATATGCGACATTGGAATTAATTTTTACTATACACTTACAAATAAATCAGTTATGGTTTGTTTTAAAATAATGGAATCCTTCTGGAAGGTATATTTAAAGACTTAGAAAATTAACTATCTCAAGTCTGTAAATTTTTAAGGTGTATCTATTAATCTTGAAAGACATTATTAGACGGGTTTTTGTATAATTTAAATTAATAATAGACTTCACCCATGCTTAATTATTGACAAAGAAGTTCCTCGAAGTATAGAACGTCAAATATAAAATACAAAAACATTTTTCAAATACCAGTATTTGTATTTTATATTTGACCTGTGATACCTGGACGAACTTCTTTGTCAACAATTAAACATAGGTGAAATCTATTATTAATACAAATTATACTATTATATATAATTGGATGAAATGTAAACCAATGTGTTACATAGAGTGTCAGAGGAGCAAACTCTTTATGGTATCAGCCTCAAAGACGCAACGTTTACAGAAAGATTCTCTCACAGACTGTTGTAGCATTTATTAAACAAAACTTTCATACTGCATAAGACAGAAATACATTTTAAGAAATTAAAAAAACAGACTGAGAATTTCTATTGTTGGAGTTAGTTCAGTAGCCAAGTACATGGTATTCACAAAGTTTGTTTCACTCAGTACAGTCTGGTTTTTAAGTAGTTGGACAAATTTAAAAAATTTGTATTATGATTTTAATTCTGTATTTAGTAACACAGTTTTACATTATCAATATTTTCATTTTTTTTGTATTTAAATTTATTGATGTTATTAATTGTTTTGTTTAATTTCGATTAACGTTCACTTTTTTTTATTGAACTTTTAAATAATGTATATTGATCAAATTTGAAATGTGATAGCCCATGCAAATTGTTAATTGTTGATTAATAAATGAAATAAGAAAATTAACCAAATTTTTCTCAAACAAAGTTACTAACAAATATGGTTGAAATAAAGTAAGTGAAGTAATAATTATTGTTATTAGTTATATTTTTCATTTTAAATATTTTAATAAATTATTGTGATAATGGTTACTTTAAAACCAAAAGTTATTTTAGTATAATAGTAAAATATATATATATATATATATATTAAAATTAGTTACATAACAAAATTAAAAAATTCACAATTTTTTTTTTTAATTTTCCCTCAGGTTAGCACACCTGATGGCCTTGGAGATCCTCCGACAGTGTTACCACCCATGGATTATGACAGGTTAAGGTTTCTACAGAAGAAACAAGGTGTTATTGGAAATAGTTTTGAAGAAACCATCCAAAGGGTTAGTTCTTTCATATTGTATTTTTTTTTTTAGTTATATTGATTTCCGTAAAATTTTTGTTTATACAGCGACAGAAATTTTTTTAAAACACTAAAGAGAAATCATTTTGATGATGGGTAGTTTTTAACTACTTCATTTAAAGTAATAATTTCTGTTCTGTTTAAAGGCAAATAAAAAATAATGACTAAAATAAAAAATTTATTGTTTTCTACGACTGATAGTTTGGATATTTATGAACAAATTCCTGTGTATTACGTGAGTTTATCGTATCATTTTCATAAGAAAGCGGTAAGATTGCTGATGACGGCATTGTCTACCTTTCAATCAGTCATAACGTATTTTGAAGTACAAATTTACTAATTCAAACTTTGAGCCCCACCATTTTTGATAGGGTTGTCTTTTTTTGTATTTTAAAGGTGAAAAAAGCCATGGTGGTTATCATTGTCTTAAGGGGAGAAAAGAGCAAAAAGTAGAGAGATCTCTAGCTCTCGAATATTCTAATAGCGCCAGGATCAAAAGAGAATAAGAGTTGTCGGAAGAAAATAACCAAGACTACATGAAAAAAGTGTAGACCCATCTAGGGTCCCTCAAGATTGTCACACACATAAAGGCAAAAAAAGCTCTCGGTTATCGTCAATTAAAAATAAAATGAGGAAAATAGCATAAAATAAATAACCCTAACCCTAAAATAATAGCCTAATAGTCTAATAGCCTCAAGGATGGAAAAGAACAAGAGTTGGCCAAGAGAGACCTGATAGGAAATATAGAAGAGAGGGATATAATCCAAAACTACATAAACATGGTGTAGATCTAGCTATGTTCCCTCGGAATTGTCATGCCTGTACTCACTAAAGTGAGCCCCTGAGGGTTAATATGCTTTAATCTTCCAATCAGACATCTATGAAATGTTACAGTGTGCATGGCGAAATTAACTCAGGGAATGAAATAGTGTTTTTACTCTAAGAATTAGACAATCTTGAAAGATTGTCTACACTATGTTTCTGGATTGAAGATGGAAGACACTCAACACATAAGTGGGAAGGGAAAAGGAGAGTCTGGTCTAGACTTTGGGCTACTCTGGAATGGAAAGCAGACTGTCTGAAATGTCGATTATATCAGAGGTACACATGCAAGTGAATACATTGTCAGCTTGAACAGGGGGGGATCACTAACCAATGTTTGTTGATTCCATGAACAGGCATCCTAATAATATAATAGGTGATAGGTTCAGGGATGATGAAACAATTGAAGGAGTATTATAGCTATGAGTGCATTCTGTGGAAGGTGTTTTGAGCTGTGGAACTGAAATAAAGAGGATTGTCAAAGCATGGACATTCTTAACCTAGTGAGAGTGAGAACCACAAAGTAGGTTTAGGAGGAATTCAGTATACTTTAGTATGTAGGCAGAAAGGACACATGGTCTGTCACAAAATAACCCAAGACTAGATGGAAAGGGGTGTATATCCTGCCTCTGGTTGCCATGTCCATACTCATTAAAGTGACCTCCTGATAGTGTTAATTTTATTTTTGCCATTTTTTTGTGTTCGTGAGACTTTAAAATGATTTGTCACAAGGTGACTTATGTTAAATTCTTGAGTTGTCCCGCTAAAAATTTAGAAATGTTTGCTCTAACAAAAAAGTAGAGTGACGACTTGTGAAGTATTATAAAGGTATTATACAGGGTGGCTGAAAAGAAACCTGCACCCCCCTCAACGTTTTTGTTATTTGAGATATTTGAAAGCGGTTTGCGCCATTCTATTTTGGAGGTAGGGGACACTTTTCATGACTAAATAATTTTCAAATTTGGGTCCCGGGACCCAAAGGGAGCCATTTTACTTTTTGGGCCGCCATTTTGTTTAGGATAATCGAATTGATATTTCAATTACAGATTCTTTCTCGTCTTTTCATTACGAACAAAATGACGTATCACATGTCTATCATATTTGGAATTTTTTGCAGGGTTACCCCTCCCCCTTTGGGACCTGGGACCCAAATTTGAAAATTATTTTGTCATGAAAAGTGTCCTCTAACTCCAAAATAGACTGGCGCAAACCGCTTTCAAATATCTCAAATAACAAAAACGTTGAGGGGGTGCAGGTTTCTTTTTAGCCACCCTGTATATATCTATCATCATTCTGTAAAGATTTATTTTCCACTCTGTATATACAGGATGATTCCAAAAATTGTTCTGAAACTTATTCCTCACATCAAAACCAATAAAAAAGTTTATATAAATGTATTCCACAAAATTCTAGTTTCCTATCTAGCTGCCATTTTGTTTTTTAACAAAAAAAAAAACATATTTTCTTAATAGTAAATGATATGAAGTTTAAATTGTGCATGCTGCTTAGTGTTATAAAGACCCAGTTTGAGAAAAATAATCAACTGATTTCTCTAACTTGTTTTAAAATGGCGGCTATTTAAACTTTTAACATAGAATATCTCAAAAACCAATAATTTTACAAAATATTTGCAAGAGGTAAAATATTGTCCTTTTTAAGCGACAAACAATTTTTTTTAAATTTTTCTGTAGTTTAAAAGATAACTGAGTTATCAACAAAAACTGAAAACATTAATTCTTGTAATTGTGAAAACAATTGTTTAGCCTAGAACCAAATTTTCAGCAAGGAAAGATAATGAATCGTTTTGTTTTCAATGGTTTTTATTTTACAAAAAACTAATGGAAAGCAAGATCTCTTGCCTTTAACTGAGTTAACAACAAAAAACTGAAAACGTTTATACTTGGTAATTGTGTACAACTCTTAAGATTACCCTAGAACCAAAATTTGAGTAGGTAAAAATAAGGAATCATTTTGTATTCAATGGAAATTTATTTTTTTAAATAGTAATGGAAAGCAAAATCTGTATGAAAGACACTAGAGGAGCTCTTCAAAGTACCAGACTTCATTAAAATACATGCATTAAAATCATAAATCTTTATATTGCACCAAAATTTTATTGAAATTACAATTTAAAGATATTCTAAAAGGATGAGTATATTTTATTTTTACTTTTTAGTCGATAATTGGTAAACCTGCAAATAGACATCTTTATATATTGTGTTTGGTCCTTAGAGGCTACACTTGAACAAAATTTTATCAACATTGTTACAACTTTTGGGAAATTTTAATTTTTATATATGGTAACCCTGAATATTTTGTTACAAAAATTATTGTTTATATATATTTAGGCTTCAACTCAGTTCACAGAAATTTGTATTTTTGAGATTGTATAATTTGTATTTGAAATGTTAACCTTCAAGCAGTTATTTTAATTCTGTTCATATCTTTGGCTTAGAATAAAAGAACAATCCCAAACTATACATACCACCTTTGAAGAAAAGACAAAAATCAGCGATAGGCATCGCAAAAACGGAAATATTTAGGAAACAGTAAAAGATTTTGGACTTTTATCTTTGCTGTCATTTTTAGAGTAAAAACTTGAACTCCAAAATTTTTTAATGTTTCAAAAGTTATTGTTTTGCTTATAATAAATCATTTTTGTGAGAAAGCGATGAAGGGAAAAAAAGTGAAGGATTTACTGGCATTATAAAACAGATTTAAAGTTTTACTTTACAGTATTTAAAAAAGTATTCCTTTAACATTTTATAAACTACCAACAAATTATGGTATCATTGTTGTTTTACAACATAATAATCATTTTAGTTTCATATTGTTTCAATTTTAAACATTCCTTTTCTGATTCCTTTATAGATTAAGTGTTAGACATAAACCGTTGCCACTATCGTACTCTGCTTAGTAAACTGTGTTTTCTATAATAGAAACTCCAACTTTCATTTTAACTTGTTTGCTTTAAAAACTTTGATGATTACTGTAGGAAATTAAATTAAAGAAAAATATAGTTTGTGTAATTTGTTCTAAGGATGATGTTTCTTTTTAAATGTTTCAGCTAAAAATACAAGAAGCTTTGAGGAAAAAAGAACGTTTTGATCGTGAACATGAAGAGGTTAGTACATTAAATATTAATTAGTTTATTTGAAATTGCAATATGTCAGTTTCTTTTTTACATTACAAGGGCTGTTCAAAAAGTAATTTCCATTTTGTTATAAAAATGACACCAACACAATTAGAGGTTCTTATTATACACAAATTAAAGTTACAACTCTTACTTATTTTTCACATCATTTCTTGCTAAATTAAGACATTTCTTGTATCGGTGAACAAGTTTTTATACTCTTGTAGTACTTCGCCACCTGTGAGTTGATAGTATTAGGGAGTTGACTGTTTTTTTCATGTTAGGGAAAATGTGATAATCACTAGGAGCTAAATCAGACCTGTATAGAGGATGGTTAAACAATTTTCATTTGAAACTATCCAACAGGCCAGTATATGTATATATGTGTATGTATTTTGCATGCATGTATGTGGACTAGCATTGTCATACAAAATAAATACCAAAACTCAACGTGTTACGCCAAAAAAATATGATTTTTACAAATTGAAATGTTTATTTACTTTATTTACTACAAACAAACAATTATGTTTTTAAAAAATCAAAATGTTACTTCATTGAATGTCAAATAGGCTTATTCCTATATTTAACAAGAATTTAAATAATGTTTTCATTTATTTTGAAACAACTTTTGATCATGGAGTATTTACTCCACAAGGTATTTGGTTTGACAAGTTTAGAAAGTTCCGATAAATACACAAGTATAACCTCATCACATACTTCGCTAGGTTTTTTGCATTGTTTATTTAACCACTTACAGAATTTTTTGTAGGATTCTTCATATTTACACTTAGATTTCACTGGTAATAAGTCTTGACTTATTTTAGTAAATTTCTTCTTAAAAGCCTCTGGTAGTTCTTCCATTTGTAGATCAACTAAACACGAAGTAAAGTAAACACAACAACACAATGTTTTAAACAGCTGATTTATAATCAGCTGATTTATCCTCACTAGTGCGGATATGGCGAACTTTACCAGGCAATATACGCAATAGAAAAGCAACTGATACTCCAGTAGTATTGTGAAAATTATGTTTATTTAATACTATATTAAATTTGTAACTTACCTTGTTTTTTCTTGTATTTTTTTATTGGGGTGTCGCGGAGCCTGATTCTCAGGCTCAGTTTACACGTCTAAAGGCAACAATTACGTAGTATAGATTGATAGGTTGCAGCTGCCACTTGAGTGTTGTGTGTGTTTTACCCATTTTTAACATCAGCCTATAGTTGACTGTCGACTCAACACAAACCACCTCTTGTGTTTTTAACCTTAATCTTTAGTTTCGGAGTTCGTAAATCTTTACATTTTAATGTAATTTTATTGCGACTATTGGTATTCTCTTTCACTTTGTCAATGATTAAAAATAAATTTATTACAATAACATTTTTTATGTTTGAAATTTATCGAACCAGTATCAATATATTCTAAGTAGGATGTGTTAATCAGCAAGTAACTACATATTTAAATCAGGTTATTAGTTTATTTTACAACTTTATT
The DNA here is from genome assembly GCA_963513935.1 of Aphrophora alni. Taxonomy (NCBI): domain Eukaryota; kingdom Metazoa; phylum Arthropoda; class Insecta; order Hemiptera; family Aphrophoridae; genus Aphrophora; species Aphrophora alni. The sequence continues at coordinate 158,196,403 of OY740766.1, read as the reverse complement.
AGAGTACTTCAGCATTAAATACATATTATACCTCCTTTGTTCTCTTTAATATATTGTAATTTAATAGCTCATTAAAGGGTGTAAGTATGGTTGGTGAACCTTACGTTAATAATGAAATGGTTTGGTTTTAATAGACTATTACTTAGCAGCTCATTAGACTCTATTTAACTCCAGTTCTTACAACCAAGTTTTCATATTAAACACTTTATATTAAATGTAACAAGATGATATCGTAACGTAAATACTTAACATACAACTGATGTAATAGGATGTGAATTTGTTTTGCGTCAGTTCCGTATCTGATCTCGACCTTTGTGTTAATATACGATTACCAGTTGCAAAAGAAGGTCATTTTTGTCTTATGAAAGTCCTAGATAAAAACTAAATACCGAAAAACCAATTCAAATGGCACCCATTGTGAAATTTGAGGTATTTTTTTGCAATTGTATTGGACACATATTGATACCTAATATATAAACTACTTTGACTAAATATTCAACTAAAGTTCTGTCTACTGAAACTATTATCGCTGATTTTGTTATAATTTTTAGGCTATGTTTTTATAAGTTTTTTAGAAATAACTCTTTTTATATAAAGAATTATCAAACAAAAATGTATTTAAAAAACAAAAAGAATGAAAAAGTATTGCAGATGTTTCATTATGCCAAAGTATTGTTTTAATCACACACAAATATTTGGCAATTTCAATGCTTATGAATACAACCATTAAATGTAACAGTTTACTTTATTGAAGGGTGACGGTAACAATTATCCCGAAGGCAGCATTTGAACACAATTTGATCAATATCATTAAAGACGATTTAAATAATGTGTTGTTTATACCTCTAATTTTGAAGTTTAAAAAAAAATGAAAAAAATCCTGAAATTTGTATTAAATTTGATTAAAATTGGCACACATGCTTGGGTTGTAGAGACTTGCACAAACGTGACAGACAGATATTATTCCAAAAACCAGTTTTTTTACCCATCACATAACTTTCTCTTTAGTACATTTATGTGAGAAAGTAAAAATGTGTTTCTACTAAAAAAAAAATATGCAGAAAGACTGGGAAAACATTCTTGATATTTCATCGGCGCTTTGTCATCAAAAAATATTTGGCAGTTTCAATGCTCATGAATACAATCATAAAATATAACAGTTTATTTTATTGTAGGGTGATGGTAACAATTGTCTAGGAGGCGGTGGTTATTGTTCATTTATTGCTTCTGGCAATATCTTCCTCTGGATTTCTTCACTTTGTTTTGAACAACTTTAGTCCCTTGCGTAATTGTTTTACACTTTGCTGCCATTGTCTTTCTGTAAAGCTTTAATATCACAGACTTAAATGCGATATGAAGTTCTGATGGGATGGATTTTATTTGAAAACATGAACTTTATTTTTATTTCTTTGAATATTGTTTTCATAAAAATTACGAACAAATTTTATTATAATCACTACGTTGTTATTATAATTTTATATTTAAAATGTTTTTAATTATAATATTATAAACATCTTGTTTGCCGTTGTGTAACTTCTTTTGTATTAATTTCTTCTATTTATCTATTTCGAGATTGTAATTCCATCATCAGAATTTTCTTATTCATTAAAAGTAGTTCACAAAATATTAAGTTACAATAAATTAACACATACATTACTAACATATTTTAAAATTGTATATCATACAACATTGAATTACAAAATGAATACCTTACTCTTAACGTCAGTGTTCAGAAATCCAATAGTCTGTAACTTTTGTCTTGGATATTTAAAACACTTTTGGATCTACAACATAATTTTAAACTATTTTAATCTAAACAATTAGGATATGTGATATCTTAAAACTAATGAAAGGTGTGTGATGAAAGTATATAAATGATGGGGGAATATGCTACAAAATAATTGCTATATTGCTTATGTTAATAAAAGTTCTTTCCTTCACAGTTTTTGGTTTGTTATTATTATGGACTTTAATGAATTTTGAGAGAGTTGCAATTTTCGTTGGTTAATTTTGGCTGAAGGTGAATTTATAATGTTGAAACAATTCCATGGAAGTATAAAGAAAGTTATATATTCCACTCACAAACATTTATAAGTTTGAATCTTATACTTTTTCTTCTTATCTGTTTTGTATCACTAGACAAATTCTTAATTTACAACACTTAATCTTCCTGGATTTACACACAAAAAAATGATGCTACCTATTTGGATTTTTGAATAGAATGTCCCAAAACCTTCTTTTTTCTTGTTCTTCATCATATAGACTTTCTTTTCCTCCCAAGTAATAGTTCTTCTCTCTCTCTGACATATAATGTTGCACAAATTATATTATATGGAGATACAAAATATGAATGATATCTATATCTACTGGATTTGATGAAATGGGTTATGTTTTTAATTTGTAATAGTGAATAGTTTAATTGGGATGTATGATCTTAAAACTTTAGAATTTCGGTATCGTTACAATACACAAGATGAAGGATGTTGCGCACAATAATATAAAGCTACTCTCAGAAAACGGATAAGAAAAACTGTTATGATTTAAAAGGAAATATTTTTGATTTTGTAACTACTACATTTTGATGGGGTCACTGTTTTCCTCTGCTCTTATGATGCTGATTTGTTTTCCCAGATGTTGTGTAATTTAAATATATCGTTCTTTTTTCATTTAGAATGGCATTCAAATGGTAAAAACGTGACATCATGTTAAAGAGATGAAGCTTAAGTTAATACTTCACAAAATATTTTAGAGATTTGTCAGAAACATTTGAAAAATGGACCTGTACTCGAAGATGTAATTACGGTAGACTCGCAATTATACACCCCTTGCCTCTCCGGCCCACTGTGTTATCCACTTTGTGCTCTGGTGTAAATATTAAAATTATTATTATAAAATAGTTAATTTACAACATGAAATTGCAGGCACTTACTTTTGGAATTGCTTTGTCTTATGATATGTACTCCTGTAAGTTTTCTGCATAGTTTTACATCCTAAGTAATTGCAGGCACTTACTTTTGGAATTGCTTCATTGTCAAAAAAAATCATTATAGCTGTTTGATCTATTTGTGAAACAGTATTTTACAGTCTTCTGTTAGTAGAAGATGTCTAGGGCAATCATTTGATTATGGCCCATTCAGTTTGTAGTGGTGCGTTCTTATTTTGTTTCCATGATCAGTTGTATAATTTTATAACTGTTCGGTAAATATGGATGACAACTGCAAAAAATATCTTGCCCGATATGTATAATCTTTGTTAAATTCTTTAAATAAATAAATGTTAAAATTTTAAAATATTTTTGTCATTTTATTTAACTTTTCTTTCATAATTAGGTAAAATAAACATTAATACTTTAAGAATCATGTTGATAGTATCCAAGTCACTATTGTTTTAACTAACAATTAAATTACCTTTGGTTTCCGCCAGGTGACTTCTTTTTTATATACACTTAAGCGTTTCGGAGCGTACGCTCCATCTTCAGAGTTCTATTTTCTTTTTCACTCGGTTGAGATCGTTATACATTAAAATAACACATACATAATCTTTTTCATGTGTTATTTTAATGTATAACGATCTCAACCGAGTGAAAAAGAAAATAGAAATCTGAAGATGGAGCGCACGCTTCGAAACGCGCAAGTGTATATAAAAAAGTAGTCACCTGGCGGAAACCAAAGGTAATTTAATTGTTAATTAATACTTTAATCAAAATCTATAAACGCAAGTTTTAAATATGCCATGAAACGTTTATTTAGATATCATAAATTTGGGTGTTGATTGCAAAGAACGTGATTTACCCTCTTACATCAGTCTAATCCGACTCGGTGAACGCCACATTCGGTCTGATAGTCGCAAGCCTACTTGTACCTAATTTACTTGTGTCAAATTATACCCACATATCTGTTAATTAAATATTTGGAACTGATAAGAGATAGTTCAGCCACTAATGTTACAATCACTTTTGAAATAGAAATTTAATTATGAAAACTTATCTGTATGGTCAAATAAATAACAATTTTTCATAAAATTGGCATGACGTTATATTTTTTCAGTTTAAATTATGATGTACACAATAATTTTCAGAATACTAAATTAAACCAGAAAAAAATATCACTTAACATAACTATTAAAAAAAGAAGTTGTTTGATCTAAGATCGCAAATTCAAAATTATCAACAAAAATGGCAACCTTATCATAACAGTTTATAATTGAGTCATTACAAACTTTTGCCTTCTCCAGATTATTTCTTTGTGATTTGTGCATGTGTTGATATTTGTGTTAATTTTAATGTTTTATTCACAACTTTCAACAATGATGAAATTACAGACAAAATTCATAAATACAATATGAAACAAGTCGCAGGACAGCAAAATAAGTTTAGATCTAAGTAAGACAATTTTATTCCAAAAGAACTGTTATTCAGTTTTGAAGGATTCTTATACTTACAGTTACTCTATCATTTCATTGTTTCCATGTTGTGCATTATATTAAACTATATAATAGTTGTATTATATAGTTTGTTGAAATAACCTCACCATGTATTGATAAATAATTAAAAAAATACAATAAATATTTAAATAAAACCTCCATTTCTATTGTTTTGTGTCGGAATCTAGATTTACTTTGTAATCCTTTCAATTAATTGAATTTTTTTCCAAATTACTTCAGAGCCATATTTTTTTTTTTACTTGCAATTTGGCATATTAATATTGATTTTAATATTTGATGAAAATTTCATCGAAATTGATAGAGTCAAATTTGCTAGAGAATTGTGCTTTTTAAAGCAACATTATGGATATTTTTTATTTATTTGTTTTCTTGTATAGAAAAACACAATTTGTAATATCTGACTTTTTGTTATGGCCCTTAGAAGCTACATTTGTGATAAAAATAGAACCATACATGGTATTAGCTCTTAAATTGCCAGGTAACAACAAAATATATACACTTACATCCCAAATTTAATTTAAAAAGTTTACGTGCTGACCTTATCAAATATTTAAATTTGCTTATATATCACATTATATCCTTCAGCATCAGTATTTTAACTATTTACAGAAGAAACTGTTTGAAAACGACAAATTGTACATTTACGACAGATTAAATAAAAATATAATTAGGTCACAGTTATATTAAGTACCAGTCTGTGATGTTCAAATAGGTAAATCTATTTCTAAACCTGAGTAGTTTTTTCCTGCCTTCATTTCTTTAGTTAACATTAAATATTCTTTATTTAAATTTGTTAATTTTAACATCACAACAAAATAATATATCTTGTAAAAGAAATAATTACTTAAATATAAAATTATTTTATTAAACACTTTTTATAAATTTCTATTAGTATTGTAAAATAAACTACATTTTATCCATTGAAATGTTTGTATAATCTCTCCGAAATTGTCCTAACACATTAACATAAATGTTTTACACATTTACGTCTCAGTTTCTACTTCCCCTGACAGAAACAACTGCACAGCAACATACTGCTTTGTTTTACGAAGTGTCACAAATATAAAAGTTGCACAAATCAAATACTGTCCTCGGTGTGCTATTACAAGCATCATCAAATTCTCTTGGAATCGAGCCATGTTGGCCAATGTCCAGAATTATTTGTTCATTGCTTGAAAATGAAGTCCTTTTGCGGTTATGTTGTTGAATTTAATGAGCGTATAAGTTAAACGTATAAATAAAAAGTACACATAGAGTAAACAGTCCATTCTTATTTTTGAATGAGGCGCTAAAAAATATTACTTGTGTTTCCATATTTCTTCACTCTGTATATTCAGTATAGAGGAGAATATGTTTGCTTTACTTATGTGAGTTAGAGGTTGTCAATTTAAGAAAATTTTGAAAAAATGGTGCTCATTAATATGAAATTTATTTGGTTTTTTTTTTTTTTCAAATTGTTTTTAAGTTAGTCTAGAAGAAGAAAAGTTAAATTGTTTATCGTAGTTTTAAGGTAAAAATTCTATTGTGCATCATTGTCTTTAAAATGATAAAAGAGCTTAAAATAGAGTCCCCTAGCCTTTGAAGTCTGTAATAGCGTCAGGTCCAGAAGAGAACAAGAGTTGATCAATAGAGATCTGATAGAAACATGAAAGAGGGGGATCTAACACAAGACTAGATAAAGCAAGGTGTTGATCCACCTGCGATACCTTGGGATTGCCACACCAGCACTCACTATAAGTGTGCTCCTGAAATACAAATGTTTTTATCAAAACTACCATCAAATTGATGTGTAGGCTTGGATTTTGACATATTTTCTGTCAATGGTTGTTTGTACGTAATTACTATAATTAATTTAAAACACAGAGAACTTTGAAAATGAAGAAAAACTCTAAAAAAAATTGTAAGCAGTCTTTTAATTGATAAATTATGATTAATTCACCTTGTTGACCTTATTAAATTAAATCAAAATTTTCAGCTTTTATTTCTGCATATAGAGATATCAACCTCAACTCTCTATAACAAAAAATAACAAAGCTATTACAAAATTCTAATTTCATTCTCAGACCCCAAGAAAATGTATAACTGACACAGTTACCACTTCTTCAAGGGCTTAAACCACCAACACAAGTGAAGCGTGCATGCTGTACAAAAGGCTACGAGATCTGATAGGTCATATTACAATATGTTAGATTTAATTATGCCAGTAAGAATTGGTTTTATAATAAGAGTTGGTTTAGGGCTGAGTAAGAACCATGATACTCCCACCAATTTGTTTATTTTTCGCAATTACTATTTGTTGGTCTAAATAATATCAACTGTAGTGTGGAGAAAAATGAAGCCGGCTTTATTAAAAATGTTTTCCGCTAGATTGCTTTGTTTTGATTCAAAGGGGGTTGGATAAAATAGTCCACAAATTGGCAAGTGTTGATTTCAATGTTTGTTGTTATTGGTTTAAACATGAAAAGGTTTTAAATATGACCTAGAAAATTAAATTAATATTTTTATTGTTTTTGTGACCAGCAATAGATATCAACTTTTACAGTAAAATTAAATTTATTTGTTTTCCATACATGTTCTAATTAAAAGTGTGGTTTTAACAAGTTGATAAATGTTTGTTAATTAATGAAACAAAAAAATTAGTTTAAGTTATTACAATTATTTTATCCATCTTAAATTAAATCATTTCTTTTTTTTTTATGCTTATTAAATACAGCAGCAAAGTTTTGGGACACACAGTATATATATTTCTTATAAATATTATTAGTCTTTATAATTTGTGTTAAAATTAAATAGGTATTAAATATTCAAGTCCAATATATTTTTTATCTAAATAATAAATGTTAGAGTTCATCGTCGCTTTTATACAAATATAAAGAAAAGAACTTATAAATTAGTTACCTAGTCCTTGAATACTCTAATAGCGTTTTAAAATTAACATCTTTATTATACTTAGCAGGTCAAAATGCTGCTGTATTCTTTGATTTTATATAGTTTCTTTGTTCATGTCGGCAACTCGGGGCCCAAGTAGACTTTATAATAATAAGTGTTAAAATTAAATAGGTATTTAATATTCAAGTCCAATATATTCCTTATCTAAATAATAAATGTTAGAGTTCATCATCGCTTTTATACAAATATAAAGAAAAGAACTTATAAATAATTAGTTACCTAGTCCTTGAATACTCTAATAGCGTTTTTAAATTAACATCTTTATAAAACTTAGCAGGACAAAATGCTGCTGCATTCTTTGATTTTATATAGTGTCTTTGTTCATGTCGGCAACTCAGGGCCCTAGTAGGCTTTATAGTTATATTTAAATTGAGCCTCCGCTAGCTTCGTAAATCTGTCTAACGAATCAATCAAGTGTAATTGAAGACCACATGAAAAATGTGTAGACGTTGGCTTTTTAATTTTAATCTTGGGTTAGAACCAGTCTCTGTAATCTTTCCTATCAGGTCTCTTTTGACCAACTCTTGCTCTCTTTCAACCCTGATGCTATTAGAGTTAGTCAAGCTATAGAAAAAACGAAAGAAAGGGATCTAACTCAAGGCTACGAGATAAAAAGGTGTAGATCCAGCTATGGTCCCTCAGGATTGCCAAGCCCACTCACTATAACTGAACTCCTGAGGGGTACAATATTTAAATACAATAATAAAATAATGTACAATAAATTAGTCAACAGAGATTAAACAATGATAATAAATTGAACTACAAAATTAAAATATTGTTAATGTAAAACTGTATTACCAAATACAGCATTAAACACTAATACAATTTTTCTTAATGCCTAACAACGTAAAAACTATATTATAGTGAGCGAGTGAAACAAAAATATAAATGTCATACTTGGCTATTGAGATTAAGTAGAAAGACTTTTGCAAAAAACATTATTTTAGACGGTTTTTAAATTTTTTAAAATGCACTTCCATATTATGTGGTTTGGAAGTTTGTTATAAATGTAACAACCAGCCATGAGAGAATCTTTGTATAATATTTAGCCTATGAGGTTGATAGTTTAAAAAGTTTGCCCTCTGATGTAAATTATGACAAGCTTTGTTATAAACTGGTTTACATTTGATCCAATTATAATTTTGTAGATAATGGTCTCTAAAATACATAGACTTGGAGAAAATTAATATCTTTGAATACCTTCTTGCAAGATTCTATTCTTTTTAACAATCCATAACTCTAACTGCTCTTTAGTGCTGATTTTTTTTTTAATGTCTGTGTGTTATTTTTCTTATAGCAGTAATATTAAATGTTGAGTTGATACAATATTTTTTTTATGTGCCTATCTTGGAGGTAAAATTAACACCACATATCAAATTTGCAGATATAGATAGAAATTTTGTAAAACCACATTTTAAACTCAGATGAACCTAAAATATATATTCTCGTGGAAATTAGAACTTAACGATTCCTCTTTATAAACTTATAAAAGGCAATTTAACAACTAAAAAATTATGTGTTTTCCTGTTTGCTTACAGATTTTAAGAGACATCCGTCAAGGTTTACTCCAGTTGGGACGAAGTGGTGGCTTATCCAGAGTTGGCTGTGGTGATGACACGTATATGTACGATGATGAAATGCAGAGGTTAGGACAACATTGGTATGATGAACCACCATATGAGAGTGATCCTGAGGACTTCTTAATGGCCGACACTGCTAATAACAGCAGGTTTGATACAGTACTCTATGGCAAAGCCTAAAGGGCCAACAAACTCAACAACTCAAAAAAAATAATCAATATTTTAGAGTTATGGTTGCCAATTATTAACACCGGAATGTTTTCAACAATTTAATTCTGTTTTGTCACTGTGCTCTCTAAACTTGTAGTTTTGATATTTTATTATTAATTTCCAAAATAGTGTAAATCTGTGCCAAAATTTGTCCCCCATTTAATTTTCTGATTGTTTAACATATGAGCTTTACAAGTGAGCTCGTTTCACTGAATTGCAGTATAATCAGTTAAAATAACCTGTTTATTAAGTCAGTGGAATTTGAATTTTGTAGTTTTTTAACACAACAACGTTGATTTGCCAATCAGAACTGGTTTCGTTAGGTGCAGATTTGTCATTTATACACTACACAACTCATAATTTATAATATTTTAACCATTAAAAAAAAATAATAATATAATAAAAATTTGGAAAAGATATGGCCACATAATCATTTTGTCCGTGGCTCTGTGTGACCACATATTTTTTGAATTTTATCATCGTTGACTACATTTTAATTTATTTTATGTATTGTGTACTGTGTATCAATGTATAACTTTTAAGAAACATCTGGACTTGATGAACCTGGCTGTGCATGGCGAAAAATGTTAGTGTTTTAAAAACTCCAAAGTTTGAATAGCATCAACTCCCAACATATAATTTATTTAGAGTAGGCGTAATAAACGTTGCAGAAATTGTACTGTAAATCAGTTAACAAAACTATCAGTTTTTAAGTGACCAATTTAAATAAATTTTGCATAAACATTCTACCATTATATGTTCTTTTTTATAGTATTAAGTTTTCAATATTTGTTGTTTTTTTACGGTTACTTCCAAACTGTATTTTTTTTTTTAATTTGAAATTGGTTTAAAAAATTTTAATTTTTTTTTGTATTGCAGGTATCCTCAAATTATGATATATTACAATTATATTTTATATCCGTAAATATGAATCAAAATCTAACTATGTTCAAATTTTAAACATGCTTTATCACTTTCGAAGAAAACATTGCTTAGAAACACAAATATTTTGTCAAATTTTTTGTTTTTACTCAGAGGATCCAAAAAAGAATCCCAATAAAAATTATTTAATTAAATAATAATTATTAATTGTAATGTGTATGTTTTTAAAATTTGATTTATTTTGTTTCACTATGACACTTATTTATCACAGGCATATGAAGTTAGTCCTTTACTATTCAGTTTTGTGCTGATATATATCCTTTATGTTCAGTTTATTGTGTAGACGGAATAATTTTAGTATTCATAGCGACATGAAATGTATGCGAATTCCATCAAGTTGAGTTTTAACATTCTTGTTCGCTTAGGGTTCTTTCAGAATTATTATATTTCATTTTATATCTCAAGTCATTGATATATCTCATATCTTGACACAAATTAAACAATGTGTAATTGAATTCAATGTTTGTAATATAATTGAAAATTGTTCCTTATCAGGGTACTTATAAATCACAAATGACATTTTTATAAATTCCATTTATAACTACAGCTAAGTTATCGTCTCCATAGATGTATGGAGTGGATTACATACAGTGGATTACCTACAGAACGATTTTGGAAAATACGGCTCTATTTTGAACTATTTCCAACCCCTGGACTTGAAAAGAAGAAATATTTATTTGAAACAGCAAGGAATAGATTTAGAAATTATAGAGAACAGAAGAAAATAGAGAGGGAATGAAGAACAGATGGAAGTTGGTGGCTAGGGAACAGCTTACTGATATTATTATTTTATCTTTGTTGTCATTAAATATGTAAAACGTGCAATAGACATTCCAAGTAATATTAATAAATAAAGATGAAACTTAATATTAGTCATACAAAGCTTCTACATTTAATGTAGCATCAATCACAACGTTTGCACTAAGGAATACATTTATATCACACATGGGATGTTCCAATAGAAATTTAAGTAGATAAATGGCAGAAGTGTTGGAGTAGTGGCAGCAAGGGAAGATGGTGCTTCCAGCTGATTCTAGATATCAGGTCTTGGTTAAGCAGAAAGCACGGGGGAATGAACTACTATCTCACTCGGACATTATCCAGCCATGGATGTTTGGAAGCATACATGGAATGGTTGAAAATAGTGGATATATCATGTGTGGATAAGCACAAGGTGTGATGCTTATCACACCTTGTTCAGCTGCAATAAGTGGGTGAGAGACAAGCTCTGAAATTAAGAATCGGCTCCGAGACAGATAGCAGTAACACAGTCCAGTACATGTTACAGTCAAAGCACAAGTGAGATATTGTAGATGAATATATCATCAATATCTTAAAACAGAAAGAGGAAGACATGAGAAAGTAAAAAGAGCTTAGGCCAAAAAATCTGCCCTCTTGCGAAGAATTCCCAGAAGCATTCTGCAAACGGAGGTAACAGATGTGGAGAAAATGGTTTTTTTTAGTTAGTAGGTCCACAGGGGAAGTCTGACCCTGAGACAAAGTTCATGAGAATTTTTCCTTCTCTATAAAAAATACACTTTTATAAGTAAATGAAAATTTTATTTCTATTTAATTAGTCACTGAAATAATTGAACAAATAAAACAGAAACCAGTTCACTGATCAAATTATTGTATTACATATATAATACAATAGAATAAACTAGCAATTCAAAGTCATTGAAAAAAGTGTCTGTAATTTTTTGGTTAAATTTAAAATTATAATTTGAATTTGATTTTTATAATATACGGATTTGTAAATACATATAATCTTTATAGTTTACCTTGACTAATTCCCTCTTGTCATCAGAGCAGTTTCTGGCTCATCCAGTCATCATCAGACACAATAAAACATCACATACATTAGATACGAGTTTGTTGAATACTTTACAAATTATTGACACTCACTGATACAAATATGGAACACATTTCAAATATACCAACACAGCGTGCATATCAATACTGACTAGTTGTGACATAATGAACAACTTTAATGTACAGATTTTAACGCAATTGTGAACATTCTTCAAATGTGTAGAAAGAGTAATTAATATTAGTTCATTGGAAGAATTCAAAATTTGTAAAACTCCCACAAAAATTCTTTAAATTTATTAAAACCAAATTTGGTTTTATTCAAGTATAACACTATGATCATTGCAAAAACAAAATCCACTCAAATAATAAAATCTAGTAGGTAAAGACCAATGTGGTTGAAACAAATCTCTTTAGCGCAGTTTATATCTGTATATTTTAAATGTGTTTTAATATGTAGGGTTTCATTTTTTGTGTATGTGGGTCAAACTATACAATGACATCCTTTAAAGTGAACTATTTATCTAATGTATATCATATATTGTTTATGATGTTTATTGTGTCACTGATGATCAGTGAATGAAACCGAAATAATTGTAATCATAAGAAGGAAAAGGGGATTAGATGTTGTACCTTCCGATAACTATAAAAATAATACAAATTATAAATTGATATACTTAGAGTTTTACTTAATGTGTTTCAATATGAGCACCCCTTCATTCAGATGCTAGTCTCTATCTGCCCAGATTCGTTCAGACATCATAGTCATGACGGTCATTATGATGACAATGATCCTATATCTTAATGTAGCCTCATTTGGCATCATTCAAAGAAAGCAGATCAGGATTTCTTCCTGGCCACAAAACAGGACCGTACTTTACAAGCCAAGTCAAAAACCTGTCTTTGATAGCTTAACACATACTATTAAGACTACAATAGAATGGATATCCATCTTGATGATATGGTTTCTGTTTTACTCTTTCTTTGTTGTTGTAAGAAAAACAAAGTTGGATCATTTTGAAATCAGTTTGACTGTAATTGGGTGATATAAGTGAACCCCCTACACAATTATACGTCAGTTTCTCACCACTTGTTCATCTTTAGTGAGAAATATGAACAATTTAATCAACGATTTCTTCAAACCTTACATTTGTAACAGTTAATACAGACATTTAACGGAAAAGTAGCTTCACAAGAACAACTAATACTGTTAGGATTGAGGTTGGTAAACTCTCTTATTTGATATCTTTTTAATACGAAATATTTTAAAAATTGGCAATTATTATTAAACATAGAAACATCAAACTTCAAAGTAACTTTGGTCGTAAAAACAAACTTTCACCACTATGGGTTTGACCCTTGGGGGTCTTCAATCACCCATTCACCTCTCCTGCCGAACCTTAAAACAAATTTTTTTATATATAAATTGACATTTTGATGCTAGTTCAAGTATTTTATGTGCAATGACTTCTTTTCCTCAATTTGTTTAAGCCTCTCTAGACCAGCATAAATAGCTTCTTGGAAGATACATCATTCTTTTTAATTTCAACGAGAGCTAAACAGACCCAACTCTTTGGGATGGTTTTACTTAATTTCATGTTTGAACTGGTTTAAAATAAGAATAATTAGATTCAAAAGTAAAGTTCATATATTCTGTTCTACGCATAATGAATTTTACATAACCATGATATTTTGTTTCAGAGTTTGTTTTACATTAAATATGCGAGCAGATGGACGCAACACAGGTGAAAGCGCTGTTATTTCTTTACGTAGTGCAGGTGATATCTCTTTACCTCATCATCAACGAGGTCTGTTATTACCACAATCTGGTCCTTATCCACCGACCATTATACCACTAACGCATGCTAGAAGTCATCGAGAAAGTGGTGACTATGCTGCTTCAGACGTACAAAGTGTTTGGTGAGTATCATCTGATTGGTTGCCTATGATTAGTGTTGTCGAGATTTTTATAATGATTAAACTGGTTTATATGTTTGCATAGGTACTATATTTGTATATCAAAAATCTAAAGAAATGAGGTTGTTTTGGGGAGTTTTATAATGTACTCAAATACTGTAAACCATTTCAACTAGAGTTTTAAATATATATAAAGTGATTCAGAAGGAACTGGCCACCATTGGTAGGTTTTATATTCAAATGGTCTGAACAAACAAAACTAAGAATTTTATGTTTTTCCTGGGAGTGGCAAAGTCTAAGGGTAGTCCTTTCTTTCCAGTGTGACCCTAAAATGATTATGTTTTGAAATATATATGTGTCCTGACCCTCCTAGATCCTCCATTTAAAACCCATTACAACCTTGAGATTAGCACCCCCCCCTTAAGACTTTTGGCCTTTCCAAGAACTCAGTCTCAAGAGTATCAGTCAACCATACAACACTCCCCCCCCCCCACAGAAGGTGTTCTGACAACTCTGTTTCATAGGAGCGGAACAAACACTTTTATATTTAAACACATCTCACCGGCTAGTATTCAATGACTTCTCAGACACAGGATCACAGATAAGATGAGTTGAGCTATTGTCACTTGTTGAACTACATTTAATCATATTGACAACACTTTTGTCAGCCAGTTCTTGTCACCTCCACAGGCGTTTGTTTTTGTCTGAGCGACAAAGCCGACTGATATTGCTGTCAGCTAGACTCATGCGGTACAGGTATGCTTGAAGATAAGTTATGGTTACTCAGAGTACGAATTTTTGCCACCATATTGGATCTACTCAAATCGTGTGGAATGATTATGGGTTTGTAAGACATTCCCATCTTGTAAATGTCTCTTGTAAATATTTTGTAAAACAAAGGTTTTCAAAATATTAGTATTAAAAATTTCAAATATGTGACATTCTGAAATTTAATCAGTATAAATATGTATATATTTTTATATGCATTTTAACAATAATGATTTATTACTGTATACAAAATATTTTGGTCTCTTTCTTACAAAATGAAACCTACACTTGCCTAAATAAGCATTTTTGACATATATTTTTTGAATCTTTTTCTTTTTATACATAAATTATTGCATCCCCCACCCCCCAAATCACCTAAATATTTATTTCATAATTATTATTTTACTAAATTATAAGAAATATAAAAGAATTAGTAGGCCTAGATTAAACACAGTGCTGAACTGTATTTAATTAACACTTTAACCGAAACCCTGGTCTCACAGGCCCACTGTAATTTTTGTTGTTAAATATTGGCAACCTTGTTAGTCAGGCGCAATTCATCGCTCTGATACCTTCCCCCTCTAACTTTCCCAATACAAAAAAAACCTCTTTTGTTTAGTTGGAGCCCAGTACTTGTCCTTGACCGACCGCTTATGAAAAGTGAGCCGGTCTGAGAGGCCCAGGGTTTCAAGTGTGCGTTATTTGTGGCGTGGTCTAACATAGTGAGGGTTTCGGCTAGTGATTGTGTGTATGTAAAATGGATCCCAGAGACCCAATGTTTGGTGACAGAATTCGTGAACTACTTCAGAATGAAAACTTAGACAGTTCTGACAATGACAGTAGTGTTGTGGATGATTCGGACGCCGATCCTGATTTTCTGTTATCGGACCATGAGGAGAGAAATGATCAGCAAGAATTGAGCTCAGAAGAGGAAGTTAATAATTTTCTACAGATAGAACAACCTGAAAATAATGTTATACTTGAAAACATTGATGATATGAAATATTTTATGTTGAAAGAACAAAGAAAAACGAAAAAACTGCTCCAAATGCGTGGAGCAGCAAACCACCTCCCAGAAATGTCAGAACCCCGGCAAGAAATATTATAAGAACATTACCAGGAACGTCTAAAAATGTTTGATAAACAAGTTTTTAATGTTCCCTCCGTAGTACATGCTCGGTGCTCTCACCCACACATGTTTTATAAAGGTTACGTAAATAAATATTTTAAAATTTTGATTTTCTAATAGGTTTTTTCCTATTTTTTGTATTTGTATTTTTCAAAATAAATTATTTTAATGCAGAATTAGTTTTTTAATTCAAAAAACCTTTGTTCTGTAGTTTTAAATAAAAAACAAACCACTTCAATAAAGAATCGGCAACTAAATAACTAGTAAAAATATAGGGGTCTCAGAAGCGCAGGGTTTCATTTGGCGTTAGTAAATTGGGGTTTCGGTAAGAGTGTTAAATCTTTCTTAGTGGCAGAAAAATGTAAATATAAATTAAACAATACAATAATAGACATATTTATTTTATGATTATAGGAAAAATAAACAGCTGATTTTGTTGAAAGAGAAAGAAGAACTTATGTAATTTTGAAAGAGAAGGATCTGTTTTTTATTGTAAATTTTATTGTAAATGTAAGCACAAAGTATTTGTTAACAATAATAGAACCACACAATTATAAAGTTTAAACGTATATATTTAATGAGATGGTAATAACATTAGTCCGTCAATAAACCTGTAAAACTATTTATCTTAGAACTCAATTTTCTCATAATTGATTCCTGATCTTCTTTTATAAACTTAGCAGTCTTTTACTCAATTGTTGAACTTCAATTATTCCAGATTGGAATTGTTAAACTTAGGATTTCATTTATAATTTACTCCCACCTAATATACTGAATGAAATCAATCATTTAATTTGAAATATTTAAAGGTATAATACATTTTTCAATCTATTTACTTTGTTGTTTGATTTTTAATATCAATTCAATGATGTAAAATTGAAACCAGTAATATTTTAAGTAATATTTTAAGTAATATTAAGTAATTATTTTATCAATGAGTTTGAATCAGCAGTGTAGAATAATTTGCTCTTTATTAAATTGTTTTTATTGATTTTTGTGTTTTTACATTCCTTTTAGTTTAAAATATAATATAAGCATAATAAATAACAAGCAGAATTATCAATTCAAATTAAAAATATCATGTGTTGATATAGTAAACATTAGAGAAATAAAGTAGTTAAGATGAAAGAATGTTTAAAAGGAGAAAAAATACAAATGCAAAATTGATAACAACTTTTTTTCATGAACCTAAAAATCTGAAATTGATGTATTTGGTATAAAACATTTGCATAAACATTGTATAAAAATTAGGTAGTGATTGGACAATATATTTACAAATTATGAATTTGTAATGTGGACACTTGTCTAAAAGTTGGATAAAAATTGACTTCGACATCAATCAACATCGTTGTTGTTTTTATGGAACAAGGTAATGAGAGTTTCAAAACATTCCCAACCAAGCATTGCGTTTTTACTTGTCAATGCATTAATTTCTACCTGACTGACAGAGTACATGCAGATCCCCGTTTTGTTATAGCCTCACTGCAGAATAATTTTCCTGAGTACAGTTATTAATTATAGAAGCTTTAGCCTGGAATACAGTGGGATATCAACTTAAGAGAACATCTGTACATCCTTATAGTACATCTCTTTTTATTTCCCAAAAGATGAGTTCCACTCTAAATAATTTAACAAATAATTACCCAGAAACAGTCTTGTCAGAATCAGGGTTAGTGATCCTTTCAGTGATTATGGCATGACTCAGTGACATGGTTTTCCAGCGATCGTTGTCGTATAATCAATACCCCACTATATGCATCTCTGCCCTAAAAAAAATATCAACCGATAGAAGTCCCAGAAGGATCTCCATCAATCAGTCAGGGTCCTTCTCTTAATTTAAAGGCAAGGTAGCCTCTGAATCTTCCTCGAAACTTCTCAAGTCCTCCTCATCTTGGTCTTAACATGACAAATTTAAATGTCACCATTCCAGACACATTACAAACACAACTAACAGTTAGTTAGTTATAACCTAATCGAGTTAATTATACAAGGATAAAATAAAGCAAAAGCTTAAAGTTTCAAATATTTAATAGTATAAATGAGCTACAATTGTTTCGCCTTGCGGCATCGTCGTAAGTTGCCCGACGATGCCGCAAGGCGAAACAATTGTAGCTCATTTATACTATTAAAATATTTGAAACTTTAAGCTTTTGCTTTATTTTATCCTTGAATATGGAGTTTCAACAAGAAATATCTGCTATTACATTAAAGTTGAGTTAATTATAATTAGTAAGTTTTTGCTAATCTATCACTGAGAAGAAGAATATTTTTGCTCAAATGTGTTTGATGTATTATATGTTCTTTTGTTAGAGTTTGTGTTCTGGTTATTATTCATAGAAGTAATATCGTTCCAGAAGTCTAATTCTAATTATATTTTTTAAATGTTATTTCTATGTTTCAGTTCTCGTCTCTCGTCCTTGTCCATGGAAACGAGTAGATCTGAACAGTTAGAATCAGAACTCTATCACAGGCTAGGACCGTATAATGTAAGTTATTTATTTTTGTAGTTATGTATTTTATAGGGACTTTTAAACCGTTGAGTCTTGAATTGTTTTCATTAGAAGCAAGTAAAGTTTTTATATTGACATGAGTTGAGATTAATGTGTTTCACTTTAAGTACTTTGTTCTCAGTGGTATATTGTTCTTATCAAAATAAATTTTCTACAACTGATCAAAAAACCACACACGTCATACAAAAAGTTTGAATGAATAAAAATAAATTAAAGAACAGAAGTGTTTATTTAATGTTAATTGAATTAGTTTAAAATTGAGAAATTTGAAAATAACGTAAATATTATTTTAAACAAAATTGTCTGTGATTGCTTTGGTAAACTAATCACTCATAGATTTAATTTATAAATGGTTAAATATTAACCCGAAGCCTGGAAAAATCTACTTAAAAATATTCATTTCAAATATATCAGATCAGCTGAAGGTCATTTCTGTCATAACATATAAAATTAAGTTAAGGTTAGATAGAAATTGTGAACTCCCTCAATACCAGAGTTTATTAAAGACTGTATCCGTATATTTTTAAATACATGTTTTGATGTGAAATGGTTGTTTGATTTTACTCGAATTTTGTATGTAAGTTTGACTTTATGAACAAGTTAATAAACAGAAATTATGTTTGTAAATCTCTAAATAATGCTCGATTTTAATATTTAAAACAATTAAATCAGCTGTTTATAAACAAATTAAAAACAAGTTGATGGTTATGGTTTTTACCTGGCCTGAACACACGACCTAGTCATGTCAGTGACTTAGCCCCTACCAGATCTCATAACTATACAAATATTCCTTTTCTCGGTGGTCATGATTCAAAATTACACTTTTGACACTTTTAACCTAACCTATCCTCGCGAATTGATATATAGGGGGGTGAGGTGGGTACCATTACATGCAGAATTGAAATCTGCAAATTTCCATCTAATTTAGTATATTACAAATTGAATAACACACAAGATATGAACAAAAAACTGTTTAAATTCGCCACTATTTTAAAATTTTCAGTTGGTTTTTATGAATTTTATAGTACAGTATCGTAAATTTTGTGTTCTTTTCTGCTATTGTGCTTTCATACGGCTGATTCAACGGTATATTGAACATCACCTTTTGGTTTTCTGAGGCTATGAAACACGAAGATCAGTCACAAAACAGAGATAGACATTTTTGACATTTACCAGACTTACCCTATACTTTGTATACTTAGTAAGTAACAAGTATTTTGGTACTACCTTCTTGTCTTTAGTTCATTTTGTACAGCTTAGTGAGCTACATATATTAAATACCGAGATTGATCTAATAAACACCAAAGACATTAGTTTTTTACATCTCCTTATCAACTGTAATCCAAATATTGACTAATCAATATAGTTTTCTATTAACATAATGAGAAAATAAGATTTGTTTTTACGTTGCATTGATTTTTATAAAATAAAGTTGAAATAATAAATTATGTAAATATCTGTTTGTTACATTCCTTTATGACTTTGGATACAAGACTGATACTTGGTGATTAAAGAGTATTTTTGAAACAATTTAAATTCTTTGTACAAGTATATATAATCTACGAAAGTAACTTATTCAAATTATCTTTTTTTTATGTTCTAGAAATAGATTAATATTTCAATACAGGATTAATGAAATCTGTCACAATCACGCAAGACATAAGTCTTCATCAAACATAATTAATAGCTGAAATATATCGTATCTAAATGAATACCCGTATTGAATGAAGTATACCCATTCAATTTATTGACAAAAATGTGACCTCTTTCATTCACTTGACTAAATATTAAACTTACCACAAGATTTTGTGTTAAAATCAATATTTTTCAATGTAGCATAGTTTTACATAATAGCAATTTGTTTTTAATAATTTGTATACATAATTTTAATTTAATTGTACCATTTTTTTTTTAAATTTTTTACAGGGAGGAGTTTTGGCAGTTTCTCCGGGTAACAGTTCAGACTATGCTGAGCAAGATGAACTAGTTACTTTACATTCATCTGTGAGTATTACAAACACCTCTCTGTATGTTTATTAATTATTATAAAGAAATAACATTTAAGCCCAATTGCATGGATTTACATTAAAACATGTTTGTTATATGCATAAATAAAATGTATAATATACGAGAATATTGATTTACAGATTTGTAAAATATGTGAAGAAAAATGTAATAAGCATTGGAATGGAATAATGTACTGCATGACCTAGCGTAATAAAGACTTTGTGCGGATGGGGGACAGAATCATTCGTCAAAACTAATAATGCTTTACTATTCCCAATTTCACTGTAGAATTCCTGAAAATTGTTGGCAAATTATCAAAATTAATGTGGTATTTTTTTCAAAATGGCTTTAACAAAATCAAAAACATTTTTTACCAGTTAAGATATTTAAACACGTTAGTTCTACAGTTAAGAAAAACCTCCAAATAGTTAAAGGACCATTAATTTCTGGCAAATGCTGTAATACAACTCAAATACATAAATTAGTAGTAGTTATCTTTGACAACAAAAACAATAAAATATAAACACACTTGTATGTTTGCAGTGTGGTAACACATCCCTTGCTCATCGAGTCAGGGGATTAAAGACTGAAGGGATGGGAATAAGTGGGAAAATCATCTCTTCAAGACATCACCACCACCATCACCATCATCACCACCTAAGATCACCAGCAGATGCACCAGTATCACTACCTCATCACAGTTCTGCGGAAAGTCTTCCTAGTGGATCCAGTAAGCAAATTATTTAGTAGATGTTCAATGAGCACTGTGGTGAATGTGAACACTATAAATCACTGAATCACCTACCACAAGTTTGGTACAACAACACAAACACAAATAAAATGAAATATTTATTTACCTTATGTTATTGTAATTCCCTTATATTGTAACCATAAGGCAAATAAATATTTCATTTAATTTGTGTTTGTGTTATTGTACCAAACTTGTGGTAGGGGATTCAGTGAATTATAGTGAAATTATTTAGTGTTATGTTTGTGTTAACTGCTTCAACAGAAATTAATCTTTAGTAAAACTTCATTAAATAAGTTTTACATATTGTCCACCTCTTGTAAATCCTGACACTTTAATGATTTTATGCATAGGGGAGAAGTTCGCAATCCCGGTGGAACCTAGCTGGATGCACATCTTTTTCATGTAGTCTTGGGTTAGATCCATCTTTTTCAATTTCCCATCAAGTCTCTCTTGACCAACTCTTGTTCTTTTCCAATACTGACATTATCCGAGGGCTAGGGATCTTTATTTATATTATTTTCTTCGTTTTTATATGTAAGGTGATGATGACCGAGAGGTTCTTCGCCTTTAAACAACAATAATAAAAGCTCATATTATGACTGTGTAGGGAGTTGCTACAAGCATAATTCCTCATACTGTAGTGTTAAAATCATAGTGTCAATAATGCAGTAATATTTTCAAAAAAGTATTAAATTGCCAAAGAATTTAAGTCTACGTATGATCTGATTTTCACACTATTTCCAACAAAATTGATTATTGAAACCCAAAACAAATATTGGACACCAACTTTTTCATTTAAATAAAATTTCTGTGAAAATATAGCTCCAACAATAAATCTTAACTTTAATCTATTCACTTCTTACATATTAGAAAAGTTAAATTTAGTTTTAATTATAGTGTTCATTGTTGGTGTCCAAGTCAATAATGATTAACAATTAATATGTAGTAATAAATTACCTCATTTGTTCCGTCATGTGACTTTATTTGTCTTGTTCTCAAGACGCGTTTCGGAGTCGGAACTCCATCTTCAGTTGTATCTCTGTAGTAGAGGTCGTCAAAACATTAAAACATTTATGAAGACATAAATATATAATATTACACACACAAAATGCACATACACATTTATACATAGTTACTGACTAAATGTTTATAGTGCGCACTGCTGTACGGTCCGCGGACCGTAGTCCGTAGACGTAAAGTAGTCCGCGGACTGTACAGCAGTGCGCACTGTAAACATTTGACTGTAGTCAGTAACTATGTATACATGTGTATGTGCATTTTTTGTGTGTGTAATATTATATATTTATGTCTTCATAAATGTTTTAATGTTTTGACGACCTCTACTACAGAGATACAACTGAAGATGGAGTCCCGACTCCGAAACGCGTCTTGAGAACAAGACAAATAAAGTCACATGACGGAACAAATGAGGTAATTTATTACTACATATTAATTGTTTAATTATAGGTCAATTCAAATTCCAAAAATTTATCTTCCAATAATATAGTGTTTAATTTTCTGTTAATTAGTAAATAATAAAAAGCATAAAATAAGGAATAAATATAATGTCATTGACTTATAAATGTACTCTGTCAATGTTAATGTCAAGGTAATACAGTTAAAGTTATTTCAAACTCAATCCCTGCATCTGAGTAATATTATTTTTTATAAGTCATAATATTTAACTTGAATAATCTCTATTTGATCCTCAAACTTTTTTTCCTACTATCAAGGAATATTGGTTTCCATTTGTCAACTCCATTCAATGTATCGGCTTATGAAGAAGAATGTAGTAATTTTAATAAATTCTTCACCTCTTGACACCCAAATACTCTCTAGAATGATTTAAAAAATTTCACAAATCCTTGGCTAATGATTTTATCTAGATTCCTAAAAATAACAATGTTAAAATAGCTTCAAGCGAAAAATAAATGCATGACGAATTTCAATTTAGTACCTCAAAAACATGGAGAAACTAATTTTTGTTAAATATTTTATAAAAATCTATTTTTAGTAAAAATTAGTACAGAATTATTTCGAAACCATCAAACTTTCTATCAGCAATTATCATTTTTACAGTTTTCGTGATTTTGTTTTTCCAGGTACTCAAGCATTGGTTCCTCCTTCGTCTAATCACAGTTCAGAAGAAGGTGTAAGTCCATCTGAACCTGCTCCAGTTATTGGCAGAGCTCGAGCTCTTGTTGACTACACGCCTAGTCCTTATGACAAAGATGTACTTAAATTTAAGGTATATTTCTTATTTTCAAATATATAGATAAGATTTATCAGAGTAAGAAAGCGTGGTCTTGTGATATAGTTACTAGTTAAAACTTTAATGTTAAATTGTAATCATAATTAACACTCAATTACTGTATATTATTAAAGTTTTTATAATATACACAAAATAATATGAATTACCCTTTTTGAAATATGTCTTTAACTGTGCAATTTTATTTACAACAAGAATGAGAACAGTAAATTTTTCTGTGTACCAATATTTAAATTCTTAGACATTTTGTCACAGGAAAGTAACTTTCTCAGACCGTATAAAAACTTATATCCTGAATTTCTTTTAATTTGTTTGGAAGTTTGTTAAAGAGCATAACACCATCTTGATTTGGGATTGCACGCTTTTCAAGTCTATCCAGTCTCTATTAATGATTTTTTTTCCTAGGTTTATACCCGTGCACTTGTCTTTTCACTTTAGGGATGTATTTTTTTTATCTATAGTACATAATGACCTCAAAGATATACATACATGGGAAGGTTAATATTAACAGCTCCTTAAATGCAAGATTCTATTTGACCCAAACCAGCTACTAGTCTCACTGCTCTACTGGTTTTGTTCATGTCAAGGTGTCACACCAATGTGGATGAGGAAGGCTTTTATTAAAGTTTGAAATCTTTTACCGCAAAATCAGAAAGAAATGTTTATGGGTGCAAAATATAAATTCGAAGTGGGACATCATGTCACACACTATGAATATTATGACCTTTATTAGATGCTCATAATTATATTGAATTAAAATATGTATAGTAAAAACACTTCATGTTAAATTAGCTAAATAAGATACATTCGAAAAGTTAAAAAACTGAATCCAGATTAACTTCACATAAAAGACATATGTCCAATTAGAAAATATTTGATGTTGGCACTAAAAACTGACAGAGACTGTCAACCCCTTTACTCTAACCTTTTCTTTTGTCTCACAGTTTTAGTTTAGACTTGTTTGTTTCCAATTTAGTTGCTTGAAAATGCCTAACGGCGAAACATATGTCGCAATTAAAGCTGTTTTGTAGAATTGAATAATCGTCTCATTATTTCCATTATCATGGAATTCCATCATGTACCGACTGTTGTAACATTAATTAATATTTTGGTTTACAAACTTTAAACAAACCAAAAATCTCTCTGAGCATCCTATTGGGTCGAATTAATTATTTTAAAATAATTACCAGAAAGAAATAGTTGTTACTAACTTTTCAAATTTTTGTTTGGCTAAGTTGTAATTGTGTTATTATCACAAGTACTTCCCAACTCTCAGAAATTTCCATCAATAAATTTAAAATATAAAACTTTAACATATTCACAAGAGTACAAATATCTGTGATTATAGTATGTATCAAATACATGTATAAACTAATTGGTGAAATGTATATATATCTACCTTAATATATAATTGAGGTATATGTATCATACAAACTTTATGATAAGTTTAGATTTTGTATGGATAGGAGACGCAGGTTTACCTTGGAAAGTGGTTCTTAGTATTATTTCTACTGGACACTCTCTACTGATTGAGAAAGTGAACAGTGTTTACGAAATATTTCAGAACTTTAGTGTTTTATTGTGTTTTCCTACTTATATACTACTAAGTAATACAAAGGTAGGCTGTGTCTCCTATTCATACAAAATCTAAACTAATAGGCTATGTGCCTAAAATTAGTCAACCTAAAACTATATGACAAGATGCACATAATATGCACATAATAAAGGTATGAATCATTGTTATAGAAAGGAGATATAATTGAAGTATTGTCAATGAATGCCAGTGGGCTTTGGAGAGGCCGAGCACATAACAGAGTCGGACAATTCAAGTTTATCAATGTGCAATTGTTATCAGAGTCTTCCTTACGGCCTAGGCCTCCACAATCCAAACATAGGCCTCAGACTTTAGAACAAATGCTTCGTACCATACAAATGGAGGTATGTTTATTGGTAAATTATTTATTACATTATCGTCAACAGATAATAACTGAAGTATGACAATTTTTTAAAATTTCAAAATAGCAATTTCTATTTGTACTTGTGTTTGAAATTGAATTTGTAGACACATTTAAGAAAATTTAACTAAAAATGGGAAAGAAGTGACTGAAAGTCAAAATTCGTTTTGTTTGATCGTAGCTTATAGATTTAAAAAGTTAAGGGTTGAAAATGATTGAAGGAAATTAAATCAAATAAAGTTAATATTCTATATATAATCATGCATTTCCTTTTTCTTAAGTTTCTTCTTTTTGTTAGTTTTATTCATTGACCTATAAATAATTATGTTTTTTTTTTTTTTTTTCCACAGTATAATTTATACTATTTCTTAAAACTACTTTTATTAAACCCTCTCTTTCCTGCAGGGGAACTGCAGACTAGCTATTAAGAGAGCGTTTACAATCCTCTCGGTCCCCAGTCAAACACTCGTAACACATAAACTATCATCTATATAGTTTTTACACAGAGTTCACCTACATTCTACAGATACTTACACTTTCACCTTAACTTAGGATTTGTACCCTCACCGACTTAGTATAGTGAGTACAGGTCTTGCAATCCCTAAGGTGTCTAACTGGATCTACACTTTTTCCCATAATCAGATATTTCTTGACCACCTCTTGTTCTTTTCTGACCCTGATGCTATTAGAGTATTTGAGGGCTTAGGTTTTACATTTTATCTTCTTTTCTTCCTTTTTTTTATAAGGTGGTTTTGTTTGAAAGGTTTTTACCTTTAAACAATAACACATAATTCTATCTTACAGTTATTAGTAGTTTGACTGTTTTTATTCTTTGTCCAGGAACACATGTCACTGTTTGTTTTGAACGGTTATGAAGATCTCGATGCATTTTGTGACATTGAAGAGAAGGATCTCGATCACCTTGGCATTGTTGATCTTCAACAAAGAGCAAAAATTCTGGCTGCAGTTCAAGTTCTCAATGAATATGAATGTAAGTATTAATTAAATAAATGTTGCATGTATTTATTGTGAGAAATATATTATTTTAAACAAATAAATAGACCTAAATTAATAGTTTCGTACAATCTACAAAAAGACAAAACGTGTAACTTTTACTGCTGACTTCTTCCTTTCAGCTTTAATTTTACTATTTGATATGACTTACATATCTTTTATTAAGTTGCAAGAGACAAATATTTTTAAAAGATTGATCATTATGACATTACATCCACCGATGGTCCAAATGAAAATTATTTAAAATAAAAATATTACCTTATGAATCACAAGAACACTGTGGTGAATATACAATGAAACTAAATTCCCAAAACCATAATAAAACACTAACAACACAAAGACTGTGTATATTTATTCTACCTTATGTACATTTCAATAGCACTGCTATCATCTTCAGATGTACAATACACACTAATCTTAATAACTGCATTTACTGGAGCAAAGCATTCCACCCATTCGTCACCTGATCCCCTCGGCCAATCACAGTTGGTCTCATCACACATCATGTTAATAGGCATGACAACGCTTGCTGCCTTCTAACATATGGTAAGAATATAAAACTAACTTAACTAATGGAGTACATTTAAAATCAATATGACAAATATATAAATAAATTAACTAATATAATGGTTTATAATAAAGAAATAAAAATAACTTAACCCTTAGCACGCGTATGACGGGATTTCACTTAACCCTCAACTTGACTGGTAACGCGTATGACGGGATATCTCGATTCAACACTATTTGACTTCTGCAGGTATTTTTAATTCATTTAAAGTCCAATAGAGTGCAGGGAAATGTCCTATTAGTGTAACGTGACACTCCCACTACGGTCTTTGTTCTCGATCACCTGACGTTGGTTTTTATTTGGTTGTTATAGCAACCAGGCGCCATTTCGTTCTAGTACACAGAATACTTTTTGAAATATAGACAGTTTCTGTGGACACGGTATTATTGTCAAATATTGTTTGTGTGTTTATATGTATATTTAGTCTATATCAGTAATTTTTTTGATGTCCTGAATGTAGGTAATTATTATGAGCAGTAGAAATATATTTTTGATACGGTATGTTGATTTTTCTCAAAATCTTTTTTTAGTAAAATTTATTTGTTTGATGAAATTCAGGTTATTTTGAATTAAATAGTATGCCTACTTTTATATAAAAAAAATTAATATGATTTGTTTGTAAATATAAAAATTTATATATAATCTGTTTCATAGGGTGGTCAAAAATGTGATATTAAGTATTTTTTCTTGTTTTAATCTGTAAAAAAAATTAAAAAATAATTTTAAAGCCCATCTACTTTTTTTTTTACCAAATATGTCTGTAAGAACCCAAAATCAAATAGAATTTTAAACAATTACAGTTTCCCCCCCCCCCTAATAGCACGTTATAAGTAAATAGCCTAAATTGTTATTCAGCGTGCTTATGGTTAACTAATGGAGTGACATTAGTTGTTCTTGGTTTCAAGAAGGAAAACAACAAGGAACTTGAAATAAATGATAGTAAATTGGTATGTTAAGGAAACAAAAACTAAGAAATATCCAAAAACTGTGCACGACTCTCCAACCGGAACAGAAAAATGCAAATACATTAGTTTATCTTTTGACTCATTTCATATCAAGGGCTTAGAATCTATTTTTAAAAAGTTTGATTTAAAGTTAACTTACAAAAGTGGTAACTAACTTACTAGGTAATCCTACACAAAATTCTGATGTTGGAAAAGTCTGGAATTTATTAAATTTAATTTAATTCATGTGATAAGTTTTATCTAAGTCAAACAAGGGAAAAGATAGAGACTAGTTCAAAGAACATGTGGCACATATTAAGTATATTAGGACGGAAAAATCTAGTGTAGCTGAACATGCAATCTGTTCTATGCATGGTTTGGGTTTAAATGTAAAATTGAAAAAAGATGTAACCAATAACAGATTGGTAGATAGCTTTGAAAGTATCTACATTTGTAAAGCTCAAGGTAATTTGTTGTTGAATGTGGATAATGAGGATTCCTCGTTCCTCATTGTTTTCCTTGTTCAAGCCAAGATAACTGCATTGTGGTTATCATTTTAGAATACAATTAAAAATTATAAGTTTTGCAATTGTCCAAAATGGACAAGAGAACCTCCATCATTAAAAAATATTTGATGCTTTTAGTATCTCGGATAGTAAGTTACCTGATAAATCTCCTGGAAAGCCACAAACCTTGGAAGACAAGTCAAATCATTGTATTGACGTCTACACAAATAAATCTTAATACTAGAGAGCATTACATGGAATACAAATGACTTCATTTAAGGGTGTATAAAATTTTAATGTTTCAAAATTTGAAATCAAATATCACCATTGTACATAACTAATATTCTGTAGAAATGTTGGAAAATACACTTTAAGATTTATTGTACAAAAAATTCACATGTTAATTCAAGAGGAGTATCATCAAAGTAAACGGAATAAGTTTGATATTTTATCCCGACTTTCTTCTTTTTCGAAAATACTGTGTACACAACTTTGAATCTTAATTTATGAGAGTCTTTATATGTTTCCCTAACTACCACATCATTAGCTTCATGATAAGTCTATCTTGCATGATTTCCATTCAGGTTTTACTCTTCTGATGTTGTGAATAAAACCGGCTGTGTCTGTCTCGCAGGTACAGACAGATAACATGAATGTACAATGTTCTCAAGGGATCGTTTTATTTTCATTGATATCTTAAAGAAAATCAATGAAAGAAATTACATTATAATTTTATTTATGATAGATCTGTGATATGAAAGGTGGGATACAATTAGCATTGACAATATATCGAGATATCGGGCGAATGTTAAATGAATACAAGTATTGACTAAAGTTGTTAGAGGAGTTTTGATATAAGATAGATTTAACTCTGATCATGAAGTCTAGTAACGACTGGTCTTACACGACATTAACATTAAAGTTGCCAGTGATTATGTTAGGTGTGGTGAGATCTATCGGGTATGATCTCGATAATGCTTTTGGGTAGGCTAGCAATCGTATCAGAAAGAGTTTAATCTCTGCTAACACTGTGCCATGATGAATTTCCATACATTGTGGTGTTGACATAATATATACTTGTATGGCATGTACAAATAATATAAATACAAGCCTAATGTCAAAAGACAAATGCATGACTATTACACTAGAAAAAGAAATAACCTCAAAGGAAGGCTCATAGACTTGAAAAGGTATAAAATTGCCAAGTCAGACCGGTGTCATCAAACAGGCCTTATGAACAAACTCCCAAAAACCTCAAACAAATTCAGGATAAATAGGTCTTTAAAAACAGTCTTGAAAGTTATTAATTATGAATCATTTTATTCGGTGAAAGAGTTTTCAGCCACAATTACTAGATTTCTTTAAGGATGAACTTAAGCAATCAACAATAGACAATAAATAAATAAATGGCCACTGATGCGCCAGATGTACTAATTGTCATTGATGTGCATGGCTACTGCAGCAGAGGTTTTCTTTTGTTCTGACATCGCTTACTTTCTCATACAAGGTTTGAAGAGCATCAACAGATTGCTGTTGAAATGCCCTCTCCAACTGAATGTGATACTGACTTGGTTTTCATGAGTATAAGCCGACATTTTGTTGAAATTTGTTTATCTTCAACTCAACTCAATACAATTTCACCAGAACAACCCAAAACTAATATTTTATACACTAAATCTATAGATTTATTGATTGAGAATGTAGCTTCACTGAACAAGAAGTTATACTGTGTGAAAGTTTCCATAGCAGGAAAATTATCATAAAATGATGATGTGATTTTTTTTATTTTTTATATATATACTACCATGTAGTATAATTTTATTTTCAATGTACATATCTTTTGAGCTGCAAGGTGAAACTCTTTCCCCTGATTTTAATATCATCAGATTTCCTATAATGCTTCCAGTATATGAGCAAATTTAAAGACATTTATGTTTAAAATAAAATTATCTCATCCACATTTATAGCCGTTTGATGGA
This sequence comes from Aphrophora alni, assembly GCA_963513935.1. Taxonomy (NCBI): domain Eukaryota; kingdom Metazoa; phylum Arthropoda; class Insecta; order Hemiptera; family Aphrophoridae; genus Aphrophora; species Aphrophora alni. The sequence continues at coordinate 158,166,153 of OY740766.1, read as the reverse complement.
TCCAGTTTTTTTTAACGGTGTTGTTTATTACTTCCCCTTCATACTTCTTATTATCGTTGTGTAAATGGGACCTTTTGCTTCCACTAATCATCCCTTTTATTTAAAATAATATTTAACCAACAATTGAGTGATTGGCCATCTTTCTCAAAATTTATAAGCATGCCCTAAGAGGTAATTATATAGCAGAGCTGCCTCACTTCAAAATAAATTTTTATGGGTTTTATTCGTCAAATAAATGTTGGAAAAATATTTTATTATCAAAAAAAAGTGTCGGAAAGATGATTACATAATACAATAATACAATTACACAAGTAGTTTTTTCGTGATAAAATTAACTCTGTGTTATCTTTCATACTCATGACATTCACTTCAATAAACGTACGGAAGGTTTGGCCAGGTGGTTATATATATATATATATATATATATATATAGCAACCTGGCCAAACCTTTCGTGACATATAATAATACAGCCCTACATATGCGTACACTGAAGCACATACGCAGACAATTGAACGTCAATGGAGGGAGGTGCGAGGAAATGTGTCGCGATATGGAAATTCAAAACAACATTTCCATGGCCATATAGCCGAATTTATGTTTAAGAGAAAGTACAATGAGTATAATACTCGTTTTCATCATTTATGGCAAATTACGAGTGAAATACATTTAAATTCAATAAATTCCTCATCTACTGAATTTGCAGCAGAATTTGACTCTGATTAAGATTTTCTTGTGTAATCTTGTGAAATTATGTTATGTAATCATCTTTCCGACACTTTTTTTCGATAGTAAAATATTTTTCCAACATTTATTTGACGAATAAAACCTTTAAAAATTGATTTTGAAGTGAGGCAGCTCTGCTATATAATTACCCCCTAAGAAAACAAAATGTTTATTAAAATAACTTATAGTTTGAGGTTAAAATGAAAATTTGTTTTATTGTTTTTATCTATGTATTATCTGGTTTTAATTAAACTCATAATATTTATGTTTTTTTCATTCTGAGCAATCATTTTATATTGGTTTGTTATATATTTGGTCCCTGTTTTCCATAAATATATCAAAAATAAGTCCATGCAGATTTACAAAATGATTTTTTAAGAAACTGTTAATCATCATTTATTACAAAATTCTTATAAAATTTTTGTAAATATAAAATCAGTTGTTGAGTTCCAAATACATAAAAGAAATATATATTTATAGTTGTAGTTTATTCATATAAACATAAACTACAACTAGCCTTATCAGCTAACCAGCAGTTTATACTCTGACAAATAATCGTAAGTTTACAAGGTTATTGCCATTACCAATACCTCGATCACAGCACCACACTCAGAGCTCAACACTACGAACTCTAAACCAACTCAAAAAGCTTCAGTCTCTTGAGGTGTCACACTAGCTCTGCATTGTCAAGCAGTTGAAGTACTTCAATGTTTTGGTGTTGATGGAGTCGAAACTCATGTTTTTGGCCTGCGTCTGTATCTCGACCTCTACCGATTCAATCCTCAAGTCCCTGTGGATAGTAACATTACTAACATACAAAGAAGCTTTCACTATAAAATATGGTACCCTTGCTACTTTATTTTGGAAAGTTTGAATAATCCTGACATTAGACTTCTTGGTGCAGCCCCAAAGCTGTATACCTTAAAACCATACAGGGACTTGCTTGTTTAGCATCAATTTGTTTTTTATTGATAATTCTGAATTTCTTCCAATCAGCCATTGCATTTTCTTTAGTTGGATGCCCACTTGTTCGTGTTTCTTCTTAACATGTTCCTTAGTGTCAAGGGTCATACCAAGGTATTTTGTATTGTTAGTACAGTAGACTCACATAAATTCAGATCATGAAAATCCGGACCGGACGGCAAAATTTTTTTAATAACAATTTGCCGCTTTAGTGCCTTCAATTTTCACGCGATCTTCTGCATTGCATGAATGACGTATTTAAGTTTCCGTGCGGCTGAAGTAATTGACACGCCCTACCCTGTGTTTTACTTAATTGCAGTCCAGTACTGTATTATTTACATTACAGTAACAGTAGTATTAGGTAATGTGTAAGAGTGTATCAAGTGTCGTTGGGTATCGGCATGGGCCGGTATCGATTGCATGTGCGGCTTATCACCGCTCGTATCGGGCCCACGGCCAACTTATCTCCGACTCCGGGAAATCTGGATTTTTCAGAATCCGGACCGGCTGTCCGCCACAATAGTCCGGATTTATGAGAGTACTGTATATGGTACTATATTTTAATTAATATAGACTGGCCTGTAAACATATTTTCTATTTGTAAAGTTAATATGTAAAGATTTTGCCTTGTTAATCTTGATGCGCCATTTTTTTTGTCCAAGCAGCATTTTTTTAACATGATCAGCCGCTTTTTGTAGTTTAATTTTTGCAACTACGTCATCTTCCCTAACAGCCAAGATAGCCATGTCGTCAACAAAAGTGGCAATCATGACGTCACTATCTTGAGGTAAATCATAAGTATAAATCAAATACAAAATAGGTCCAAGTACCACCTTGGGGCACTCCAGCTTTGATACTCCTTAGCTCTGAATATAATGATCCCATTTGAACTCTGAAAAGTCTATCAGTTAAATATGATTTTATTACTTTACTAAATTTTTGTGGAAGTAAAGCTTTTAATTTATCATTAAGACCAATATGCCATACTTTGTCGAAAGCTTGTGCTACATCCTGAAGTAAAGTCGAAAATACTTTCTTTTCTTCTGAGGCCTTTTCAACAATGTTAGTTAATTTGTGCACCTGATCTATAGTCGAATGCTTATGACGAAATCCAAACTGATGAGCTGGTATAATTAATTTTTCTTGAATGACTGGCTTAAGTCTTGTCAGAATAATTCTTTCAAACGCCTTAGATAGTTACTTTTCTGTTACTGGCTTTCCAGGTTTCGGAATCTACTATTTCTGTCACTTTCCACTGAACAGGATAGTAAGCTAATCTTAGTGCTGAGTTAATAATGAATGTTAATTTTATAACAGCTTTTCTGTGAAGCTCTATAACAACTTTTCGAGTGATTAAGTCGTAGCCTGGAGCTTTCCTCTGGTTAACTTTAGTTTTGATTTCTCTAACCACTTCTTTCACTGTTACAGGTCTGATATCAGTTATATCTTGACTGATCACTTTAGCTAGATTTTCCTCTGCAGTCTGCCTTCTAGCAGGCTGAAAAGTTCCCTCTAAAAAATCTGCAAATAAATTCACCTTTTCCTTGTTATCTCTAGCCCATGTTTCATCTTCTTTTTTCAAAGGAGAAGATTGATTAATAGGTCTCTTCAAAGCTCTAGCTGTTTTCACAAAGAATAGTCGCTATCCTTATCATACGACAGATTACCTATAAAATTGCTAAAGGTTTCATTCTTCATCTCAGTTATAGTATTTTAGTTCCTTACTTAACCTGTTTACACGCTTTTGGAATGTGGTGTTCGTGATTCTTGCCATCTTCGTCTTGCTTTTCTTTATTTATTTTTTTTTCCCGGATTTCCATGGGATAATTAATTCCTCTAGGTTTCTCTTCTACCCTTGGAGTGTTTTCCCAAGCTGACAGTTGGATATTAGTAATTAGACTCTGTAACTCAATTTCCAATTATTGTCCTACTGTTTTAAACGGCATCAAGATTAATTCTGCAATCTAAATCTTTTAATCCATCCTGTCGGTAAGAATATTCACCATGTCAATTGGTTTTTGTTTTCTTATAACCGTTTGACTGACAGTAAGAATGATAAGTGTATGGTCAGATGAGAGATTTTCAGTTGCCTCAATGTCTGTATAATTACTGGTAATGCCCTTCAAAATGAAGAAATCGAAGTCTGGAATCGTCCTACTATCTGTCGGCCAGTATGTATGTTTGCCTGTTGATTGAAATTCATTAGCAGCCTCATATAGTTATTTTCCTTTGGGTGAGATCAACCTAGAGCCCCAATATGTATGCTTAGCATTGAAATCACCACCCATAATAAAGTAGTTGTCTATTGCTTGAAAGGAGGCCTCGAATTGGGTATGTTTTATTATATGTCTAGGTGGACAATATATCGCTACTACTGACACATCTGTACATTTAGTTTTAATTTTAACTATGCTGGCTTGAATTTCATATCTCATATTTAATATCTTCACAGTGACTAATGTTTTCCCTGATAATAATAGCCATCCCACATCGCGATTTATTGCTAGGATTATATACCTGATAGCCCTTCAACTTGATGATAGATTCCTTAGTAAATTGAGTCTCTCAAGTAAGGCATATATCAAATTTATGATTTTCAATGAATAATTACAACTCATGTTTGTGTTTTAAGAGTCTGTTTGAGTGCCAGGTTGCCATTCTCAAAGTCTGCATCCCATCATTTTTGTTTTCTTATTAAAAGGCTTATATTTAATTGATTTTCTAAAACCACTTTCTAGTTGAATGAGCCTATCTAGTACCATTTCATTTAACTTTTCCTGTTGGTCCATCTTTTTAATTAATTTTTGGAGCAACTCATTAGTTAATGTCTCATCAAGTTCCGCCTTTTTATTAATAGTAATTCCTACTCTGGTAGCATAAAGTCATATTGTTTTGTTTGCCTCTGTTCATTTTCAATAGTTGTTTTTACTGCAGCAATTTCTTCCTGGGGTTGGCTTGGTTGAGTTACGCGCTATTGACTATTGACTTAGGATTTCTTTTACTGACTGTCTTTTCCCTCATTTTCTGTATTTCATTTGCTACTTCACAATCTCAGTAGCTTGCTGGGTGAGTCTCACCGCAATTGATATATCGTGGTCCTTACTTTTCAGACAATAATTAGCGAGGTGTGATCTAGCATAGTTTACACATTTTGTATCTCTTACACAGAACCTTTGAGTATGGCCATATCTCTGACATAGTTTGCCCTGGGGAACCATTTTTGGTTTCCTCAATGCTTCAATCTTAAATTTCATACCCAATATGTTAGTAATCGTATACATTTTTTGCACAATTTCATGCTTATTGAAACATAACATAAACAAGTAGCAAAGGCCACTTCCTTTTTAGTATTGGTACAAATTTGCTATTTTACATCCCTTATCTCTTAACTCTTCCATAATATTCTCTGGCTTACATGAAGGATGTAGATACCGAGCCATAATTATTTCTGTGTTGTTTTTATCTTCATACATGAACCACTTAAAGTTATTCTCATTTAGTATGTTCACCAAGTTCCTATAGCAACTCTCTCCAACAACATTAATTTTTAGTTCACCGCTACTGAGATAGATGATCCTGAAACCCTGCTGACAGTTGCTTGATAAAAGACTGTAAATTATTCCATAGTCCACATTTCCTTCTATAGTTATTGATGGAGAAAGTTCATTCTCTGCATTAACTGGGCTAATTCGTGTTCTAGTTCAGCATTTTCCTGTTTTAATGATTGAATACCTGAAGGGCCTCTTGAAGATGGTTTGGGACACCACACCCATGCACCATTCACCCCGTAGGCACAGAACGACAACTGCCATCACACGTCAGGGCTGGGTTGCCTCCTCCGTTGATATGTCGTACCGAATCACATCTTCTCTGCCAATATTCACCATTGAGGACTTCCCCATAACCCTGGCAAGGGACCCTTACATGGTACTACCATCCGGAGCCAGATGGACTAAGGTTTTTTTAAGAGGTGTTACTCCTCTATCCCTCCTCCTTCCCATAAAAGATGGACTCCAGGCTTGGGACCGGTATAGCGGAATTAAAAGAAATATAATATATTTTCTTGTTTGTATTTTAAAATTATTTGCCCTACATGTTATTTTCTTCACATATAAAAGAGAGACAATCAAATATAAAAAATAATTTTCATGTTCTGCTCTTGTAAAAGAGATCAAGGTAATCATAACTCATCAGGCGGAACACTTTAGTTTTAATCAACATGTCACAACTAGAGGTAAACAGTAGTATTTCACAACGAATTATTATAAAATTTTTGACAAATGAAGGAGTTATTCCGTCTCGGATTTATTCTAGGCTTAAAAGTCAGTTTGGCGATGAGTCTCTTTTATTCCAGAGTGTATTGGTGAAAATCATTTAAAGAACGTCAGGTAAGAATTGAAAACAAACCTTGACCTCATCGGCCGGGAACTTCAACCAGTGAAGACAAACTGACCGATGTTGATGCACTAATCCAACAATTGGATAATCACCGTCAAGAGAAATCACTGAGAAACTTTATATAAGTGTTGATAGTATAAATATATTAGTTAAATTTAGCAACCTGAGTTCCACGTGGGTTCTCCGTCTTTAGAAGTTTGATAAGATTGGTTACAGTCTCATAGCTTCTGTAACAAGTGTAACTGTATTGTACTTCAGTGACAGGAGACTATCTAGAAAAGTAGTGTTTAAGCTAATAATTGTAGTAATAACAATTTCATTATCAATAATTTAGCTCATAAATTATTTTTGTTTAAATTTGAATGCCACTCATCTAACCTTCTAGAATTATTATTAAAAATACCCGCTATTTCTATGACATTTACAAACATTTTCATCAATTTATTGTTTCTTAATTCTCAATCATATCTGATTTCAGCTCCTGATGAAGACAGAAGCAGTCCAGAGGAAAGCCAATACCCAAAGAATGGAAATACCACAGGTGAAACAGAACTACCAGCCAACAATTTGGGTACAGATATTAGCACGACTGACTGCTCTACAATTCCTCCATCAGTCAACTGTAAGGACATGGCCGAGCTGATGCAGCAGAACTATCTACCAAACATTCCACTTGTTCGTGCCAAAAATACCCTCGAAATGAATGTCTTCAACAATAAAGCGCCCAGCGATACGATCGTTGAAAAAGTAGGTGTTGTTAAATATATTGGAAGTGATTTAAATTGTGAGAGCGGTAACCCCGGGCAACCGAGAAATTGTTCAACTTTAAGTGAGAAATCGAGTGATTCAGGGGTAAGTTCTAGCTCTTTATCATCAGCCAATCACAATACAGCGAAGATAAAACAACGCAGAAATGCCAGCAAGGCAGCACTAATAGAAAGTCCTACAAGAAGCTATGTCACACAATATTTAGCCGAGAGGAAAGATTGATCAAATATATTTAGATTTACACTATTTTAGGTATGTTTTAGAGAAATTTAAGTCCTAGACTTTATATATTTATTGTTGATGAAAGAACTAAAAATATTTTAAATATAAAAATACCAAGTATACAATATAAATATATTAAAAATTGAAGAAAACAAATCCCATATTAATTTTAATGATCAATTTTTTTTTCTTGTGATTACAGAATTGAGATGTTTCTTATAAAATTGCATTTATTTTAATGAAATTTTGTTACACTGAGGTCCTTACTATTTCTTGCTGCTGTATGTCTTCCACAACAATGTAGTCCTGTGCAGTGTTTGTCATCAGTATACCATGAGGGCAGTACTAATGATTATATTTCATTTCGTGAATAATTTTCCTTTTCCTTAGATGATCATAGAAGAAAGTTCTCCTACGCATTAAAATTATTACTTTTAAAACGATATCAATAGATTTTGTTTACAAAGAACAGTCTTCTGTCCTATTTGATGAAACCATTGACATTCAAATATTTCAACAAAATTAGATCTGGAAACTAACACTACAGACATCCCAGCTGATGAAGGAAAGTTTTTCTTTTTGACAAACAAACCCTTTGCTCCAACTTCCAAAATTTTCTCTCTCAGATCATTGGTCAGTAATATTTTCCTATTATTTCCAACTTATCCGGTCTTTTCAGAGATTGTTATTCAGTTTTGTGTTCTTTTAATCTCCTTAATTATTGTAATTCTGTCTATGTCTGCTGTTGAGGGGAATGGTGTGGCATAGTTGGCATAGACATGTTTAGTTTGTTGTAACTCTGAATTGATATTGGCAAAGAGCACAGTCCGGGTGCTGATTGGTGGTTGGATATTCCTTTCCTGTTTGTTACACTGTTCAAACATTTTCATTAGTAAAGCCCAAAAAAAGGATGACATTCCACGTTTATATTATTATAACAGGTTCTTTTTCATTTTCTTCAAGTGGTTTTATACCTATATTATTTTCTGATTAATTTCGTTCTTTTTCATGTTTTTTTCAAAAATGTTTTCAATTCACTAAATAAATTTTACTTCTATTATTATTTTTTTTTTTTAATACAAGAAATGTTTGATTTCATATTACTACAAATTCCTTTCCTCATTATCAATTGAAAAAAAATAATATATATATATATATAATAAAAGCGCTCTCAGTTAAATTTAACACAATATAAAAAAATAACAGCAATGTACAAAACCATTCTATTTTAACTGTCACCCTAAATATTCACTTTCTGTATACGCATCTAATTTTTGGTCATCTGTTTTGTCCACAGATGATTTTCAAACTAAATGGCAGTACTACTTCCATTCCATTTGAGAAAATTTAACAGTGCTCTGCTTTCCCACGACCCATCAGTCCAACCTCGTCTTTATTGATGCAATCTCAAAATGGTCAACAAATTTTAGTTTTGTTCAATGTTTTCTGTTTAAATAGTTGAGTAATTCTAGGTTTATTTTTATACACACTATTTTCATGTTAGTAGTTTTGACAGGAATTCTAATGTAAAGAAAATATAATACTAGTTAGTACAGCATAAAAATTCAGTTCATTCGTTTTGAGCAATGATGTAAACATAAACTCAAAATTAAGTTAAAATAATAGAGAACAGCTGTTCAGAATAATCATGTGGTAATTACCATTATGCTAGTCTTTGTTATAATGATTGTTATGTTAAATTCTCTAGGTATTAATGGTAGAATTTTCCCCATGTAAAATTTATACATTTAGCACCTTTGAAAAATGTTTAAGTATTTTATTCAACTTATGATAAAAACTATATATTTTTTATTGGCCACTTGGTGTAAAGATCAATAAAATTTGGGGTTGGAAATGCCTGTAGATCGAACTGTTGCCTCACAATTTTCAAACAAAAATGACATAAACATTGACTGCATTCGTCAGCACTGCGTGGTGGATTCTACCAAAGATGTGTGCTGGACGAATGCACCGAAAAATTGTAGCGATAACCGAGCTGTCAAATTTCAAATGTCAGTGTAAATAAACAACAAAAATGGCTGATGAAATATTAATTTAGCTAATTTTATTGTAGGTGTTAATGTAATGTTAGTGTTGTTGAAAATGGTGAAATAAACTTATCCATGCAACTGATAAGATAGTTGAAAATCTGTTTTCAACATAGCATAGAAACACCCTCTAAGAACAATAGGTACAAAATGCTTCCATTTTACGTGTTATACTTCTCAACCTTGTTTTCTACCGTGATAGGTGATGTACCGCTGATTTACATTGGTGAAAACAATGGTACACAGTAGAAATGACACGACTTACTGTATTTCATTGAGTGTCATTTCAGCCGCACTGGTAACTGTGGATGAATTCACCCATCATTTAATGATTAAAAGTTATAATTTATCATTTTTAGTTCAACAATTTTGTTGACTATAACAAGCATTTTGTGTAGTTTCCTATGTATTTGAAATTAAATGAAACACAATTTTCTCAAACACTACAAATGTAATGAAATTCTTATAATTCCATACAAATCTATTTCATATGCATTTATGTTATTCAATTTCTTCATTGTTAATCCTTGATTTGTCTATTAGTTAAGATCATAAATAAATATCTCTTTTTAACTGATTAAGATTTTTAAAACAATGCAGCTTCCAAAGGGGTTACAAAACAATATTAAAATCTATCTTTATACCTCAATTTTGAACATATTCAAGATGGTTCTTTGTAGCCCCTACTCCTGGATATGTAATTGTAGATATTTTTTCAATTTATATTTGTAAATCCACAAGATTGCTATTTTTGTTGATGAAATTGTAGCAAATCTTAATAATGTTATCACTGTAAAGCAACAACCTATAATAAATGTAAATTAGCTATATTTTTACCTAAAAAAAAAAAATCCCTATTTTTCAACCATCATGAACTATACATGAACTATACAGAGATGTTGTAAATTATAGGTTTTAAACTTTAGTATATTACTGTATATTTTGTAATGTATTTTTCTGTTTATTTACCTCATGCCAAAGTAATAAAATTATCGATTATTTATTGTTTTGTTTGGTAGAAGTATGAAATGTATAGTATTTTTATATGAATAGTAGTAATATGAAATTATAATTTATTATTTTGTACATTTTGTTAACACATCGAACATGTTCATTTACTTTTTATCTACATATTGCTTAAAGTTTCTCCAAAGCTAGCACTTTTATTTCATTTTGTGTAATATTTAGTTTTATATTTTTCACCATCAAGATGTATTTTTTGTTTATATTAGATTCAGTTTGATATGTAGATATATTTCAAAACAAGTTTTAAGGTATAATTCTTTTTACTAATATGTTAATGATATTTTGTTTGAATAAAAGTTAAATAATTTTGCTTAAAATTATAGTTTTTGTTGTGGCTAATTGGTAACACAGCACCTTCTATTTTTGCTGTGTGCAAAGGGTTACATTCATACAATTTTGAAAAAAAATGTTATTATTCATAACTAACCAATTTCCTCATAATTTAAAAATTATGTTGCCTTTTTGTAGTCAATCTTATTTCTGCCCTCAAGGGACATATAGAATGCCAAAAAAATTTAACAATAATTAGTAATACCAACAATTTATTTTTTATTTAAGAATTCTCAATAACTGTAATGAGTCCTAACATGCTTCCTAAACAAATATGTAATTAATTAAATTTTGACATTGTAAACATGTTATTCGGCAAATAGGCTGACACATTGACATGATATAGTTTATTTGCTGACCTCAATATTTGCAGATTACCAATTGCAAAAATTAACTATTTAAAATAAGAATAATGAGCACGTATAAGATTTTTTTTACATTTTCCAATGTTCATTTGGCCATGTACTTGACTGTGTATACAAACAGGAGTTTCAGCATTAAAACAAAGTAAGATCACCACTCAAATTCATGTTTACTTTTAATTTTTCATGGTGCTTATTTTTTAGGCACACATTGAATACATACTACCAACTATACTTGAAATAATGAAAACCAAATTAGAACAAACTAAAAATCCATTTTAAAATTTCCCTATCATATGTTAACTAACAATAAAGCCTAACCTGCAAAATTTGTCCGAAATTAAACTAAAATTCTAGAGCTTTTCTTGTTTGTTATCCAATAATTTTAACATGGTTTTGTTTTTAGTTATAACTTTAAAATTTATTGTCATAGAAAATGCATTCACCCATCGTTAGATACAGATTTAAAGAGATTATTGAATATTGGCTGTCAAAAATTACAAACAGGTTTTTTTTTTTTTTTTTTACAAAGAGAATGCAGGAATGACACCATTTGTCCACCCACTGAAACCTGCCACATTTTTCTCCAGAAATCTTGCTGATCTAGCTTGAAATTCTTTCTTCTCCATAGAGTTGCCATTAGGCATAACTAAGACTTTAAACTATCCCTTTTCATCTTGCTCTTTCTTCTTTAGTGCTAAACTATAAACTAAATTGTCGATTTTTTTAAAGATTGAAGCATCTCATGTACCATACTGTCAGGTGAGATTGCCACATCCCCAACCTGCATTATTAACTTCTGCTTTTTCTGTATTCCTCACAGTCAAAGTGCGCCCAGTCATTACATAGATATTCCTTATAAACACCCATGTCCTGGTGTTTTTATAACTACTTTATCTCACCCTTGTTCCAGAGCTTGCGACGCTAGTACATTTACAACATTCTTTCCATAGTTAATATTTTTTGTGGGACATCAGCCAATACCAGTGCTATGTAGACACTGTGTGATATGCTGAAACAATCCTTAAGACGATACAGCGTTGCAATGATGAATTTCCTCTGGACAAATTTTTCTATTTAATAAATATGTTCAAAAATTTATAAAATCCAGTCTATACTGCATATTTAATCAACGTTTCAAGAGCATTTTCTAACACATACATACAATGAGCTAAAATTGGTGCACAATTATTGCAGTTAATAAATCGGTGATGATTTCATGGTATTATGCGAATTCCATGAAGAAATCCCACAATAGCTGGAATTATATAGGTATTAGAAACTGTTTTTGTAGTTACAGATGATACTTTGAATAAATATAAATTTGAATAATACATTTCTTAATTTTAAAATTTTTATTTAAATTTTATCTTAAATTTTTCAGTTTAAAAATATTAATTATCCTTACTGTTCTTCTGGGTAGACAAATTGATATGGTAGAAGATTATTTGTTGTGATAAGTGATATTTTTAATTTATACTTGTTCTAACAATGTTAAGTTCAGTTAAACATCTTTTCACATTTTAATTTCACTAAAACCAATCATAGCAATTATTAAATTAATGACCATTCCTTTAGACAGATGTATATGGTAATTTTTGTAAAACCCTTGTAAATATTGTGAAGTTTATATAATGAATAATGAATAAACATGTTATATCTTTATAAATTGTTTAGTTTTATTTTTCATTTTGAAAGAAATATTTCCTCAACAATTCAAATACACCTATTTAGATTTTGAACTTTCAAACCAATGTACAGATGTAGTTTAAAACAAGCTTAAATCATTGGGAAACCATTAAAAAAATAATAATAAGTTGGCAGGACTGTAAATTCGATGCAACTTTTGGTTTATGAGTCCTTTTTTTGTTAAATGTGAACTTTTCTAAAAATTCCTAGTTTGTAAAGAGAGTGCATCCATGTATATTCATAAATACCATACAACACAAATTCTTCGAGTTTACCCCTTAATTTTCATTTTTTTAAACTTTTTCAAAAACAGTGCACCTATAAATGTCATGAGTGTTACTATAAGTAAATAAAATTTAAAACAGTAATTAATTGATACAAATATTAATATTTGACCACTAGGGTGTATAACTGACTTATTAAATCTTATTATGTGTTTAAAAAAAAGATTTTATCATATTTATTGAATTTATTACACTTTTTATATCAGGAGTGTTACCTCTCTGGTAAAAACCTAGTCAATTTTTAAATTTATTAAACATTCAAAAGGTTTTTTTTTTTATATATTTTTTGTAACTACATTGAGTCATGTTCTATAGAAATAAATCTTTAAATCCACAATTTAAAAATTTTCTCCACAATATTTTACATTGTTTATAATTATTAAGTAACACTCATGACAATAAGTAACACTCCTGAAATAGGTATAAAGAATTGATGTATTTAAACCAGTTTACAGAAAGTTTTGACAATCAAAAGATTTTCAATGTATTTGTCTACTTAAGTTTGTTTCATTTAAAGTAGAATTTATATTACATAGATAAGAAAAACCAGCAAGATGATAATTTAATCACTAAAGGCAGGAGTGTTACTTACTTACGGTAACACTCCTGAAAAATCTAACACTTTAGTTGTGTAAATGCATCACGAGTGAAGGCTAGAATTTGGAGGTTAGGTCTAGAACTACAGTACATCAACACTTAAAAATGTATATTAAATACCAATTTCCAAAGTTTGTTTGATGTATAAAAATACAGGTAACACTCTTGACAATGAATTAAAATACTTACCATTATTAATATGTATTCTGGGTATAATTTTCTTTTCTTCAAACATACAGCAAACACTTCCACATTGCTGGAAACTAGAAACAAGATAGCTATTTTTCACCAACCAAACAAAACAAATATGGTATCCCCCTTTTTTTCTTCATCTAATTGGGTAACACTACTAAAGTAACACTCATGACGGGTTGTTGGGGACGGTTGTTTAAAAATGTATATTTAAAAATATATACAGTACAACCTCCTTTATCCGGACTAATTGGGACCGGAAGTGATCCGGATAATCCGAAATTATAGAAAAATAAATGAAACAAAATATAAAATGATAACTTACCATTTATAAGTCATGAAAAAACACAATATTTACTCAGTCATTCAATTTACACAATACATGAAATTACACAATGTACTGTAAATGACGAAAAACATTTTATTTACACACCTGAAATATTTACACATGCTTTTAATTTACACAGGGTTTAGTTGTTATTTACAAAAAAGTCATTTATCTTCCTCTGTTTTAATTTGGTGTGACGTTTCAATGCGGCCCTGTCTATACGATTCAATGCGCCTAACTTTTAGGCCATTGTAAGCACATTACGTTTTCGTTTCGTCGCCATTTCCACACACAAACGCTAACACACGAATATAAATAAATAGCAGTAACAACGCCCACCTCTAAATACTATGCCGATTCTCATTCACGTCCTCGTTACTCCCGACTGGAGATGTGATGTGCCAACTGCCAAAAAAAAAGAATGGGGTTCCCAAAGCTGGCAGCACAGCTTTAAGATGTGACAAAATGTTCACATTTACTGATTTACACCCTTGAGTCTTGCAACCTGGACAACAATAAAGTTGTAAAAAATGACATGATGGTTTATGATGTGTTGTAAACATGCACCTGGTTTGTATTTATTTCATACTGTCATGCTGCATCAGGGTAGGGGGATGGTGATGCAGAGGTCATTGCTCCTCCACTTTCTCTTCCCAGTGCATCAACAACCCGCCCTAATACCTCGAGGCGACACTGTAGTGTTGAGGAAATCACGTTTTTATCAACATTAATGTAATAGCAGATATTTCTTGTTGAAACTCCATATTCAAGGATAAAATAAAGCAAAAGCTTAAAGTGTCTAAATATTATTCAAAATACAGTAATTATTAAAATATTTTGAAGCTTTAAGCTTTTGCTTTATTTTATCCTTGATTAAATTTTTTATTTTTTGTTCTGGATAATCCGGACATCCGGTTGAATGAGGTCCGGATAAACGAGGTAGTACTATAAGTAGTAAATTTTATATTTCTAATCTATATTCCCTAACAATAATATTATTCCATAAATGTTATATTTTTTTTATACTTCTTGTAAATGACTTTTTTTACAAATCTAAACTCTGAATGTAGATGAAAGGACAGCAGAAAATTAAGACTTACCCACATATAAGAATTAAAAAAAAAACCCTAGAAACAAGGTTTGGTGTGAAAGTTGGTTTGAATAAAAATATACTTCCTTATTTTGTATATTTAAAACAAGCTTAAATCATTGGGAAACCATAAAAAAAATAATAAAGTGGCAGGACTGTAAAGTTGCATCCAATTTTAAAATGACCTGTGGGTATCAAAACATGCAGAATTAAAAGGAGAATAAACCCTGAAAAAATCATTTTGACATCTCAAATGGTTTAAGTTATTGCAATTTATATGTCAATAAAAATACCAGTATTTTAACATTTCACGTTTCTCCACTTTCAATACCTTTTTAAATCGCCTGTAGCTTCATTATACATCGTAATGATATGAACTTATACATGATGGAAGAAGAAAGTTGAAATTTTACTGTGGTTTTTTTAAATAGAAAATATCTTCTATAGTTTCCAAGTAATTAATTCGAGGACATAGCTAATTTTCAAACTTTGCATAGTGGTTAGGCGAAAAAGTGAGTTTTTTATTGTTTTTATAGCTTAATAGAAGCAGAATTAAATTTCGAGTCGAGAGGTGCTATTGAAATTTCAAATTTTTTTCATTTTTATCTAATTTTTTGTAAAAATTCCAACATTTAACAATACCAATGATGTGGGTATCAAAATTAGCAGAATTAAAAGAAGAGTAAACCCTGGAAAAAACACTTTAAAATCTCAAAGGGTTTACGAGTAATTGCAGTTTTAAAGTTTTTTTTCAAAAAAAGATCAAAAATATTTTTAACCAATGATATTGGTATCAAAAGATACAGAATTGAAAGGAGAATAAACCCTGAAAAAAATCACTGACATCTCAAATGGTTTAAGAGTTCTTGCAATTTATTTCAATAAAAATACCAGATTTTAACATTTCACGTTTCGCCACTTGCAATACCTTTTAAAATCGCCTGTAGCTTCATAACTATACATCGTAATATGAACTTACACAATGATGAAAGAAGAAAGTTCAAATTTTACTGTGGTTTTTTTCAAATCGAAAATATCTCCTATAGTTTCTGAGTAATTAATTCGAGAAAATAGCTAATTTTCAAACTTTGCAAAATGGTAAGGGTACTTTAACATTTCACCACTTGCAATACCTTTTTAAATCGCCTGTAGCTTCATAACTATACATCGTCGTAATGATATGAACTTATACATGATGAAAGAAGAAAGTTCAAATTTTACTGTGGTTTTTTCAAATCGAAAATATCTCCTATAGTTTCTGAGTAATTAATTCGAGAAAATAGCTAATTTTCAAACTTTGCAAAATGGTAAGGGGCAATTAGTTCACAAAGTTGACTGTAGTATCTACTAGTTTCTTTGGGTATATAATTAAGTGTCTTGGTAAGGTGGGACCAATTTAGCAGTCACATCACTCTTAAAGAAACATAACCTCAAAATAGAGATCCTAATGAGGCAATGTAAATGCAAAGTGGAGGTGGCAGTTAGTTCACAAAGTGAATTATAGAGCGTTGGGTATTATTGAAAGTGTCTTGGTTGAAAGGGAGGGGGTAGTTAGTTTACCCTTTCAAGTGTTGTTTATAAAACAAATGGTAAAAGGTGTAGAGGATAGGTAAGAGATAAAATAATCATTTAAAAACTAATGCCGTTAAAAATATATTTATTTACTTATAAATGTGCAACAACAAACACATATGTCCTATAAGAAACACACTAACCAAATTCAGCGTGTTTACAATCGAAATATAAATACACAGATAAAAAATGTACATAAGTTAGGACATGTTTAAAAACAAAATAAAATTCTTATCCCAACGGCATACATGTGACATCTGCTTTTGTAATATTTATCACAACCAAGTCCTCATATGTTTCAGAACGGAGTGTTTTCAAAAAAGCTCTTTTCTAATTCTTTTAAGTAAACACAACACAAGTTGCACATTATATAACTGTACAATATTGGCAATCGAGAAATTATCGATTGTGATCTGTACATACGAGGACTACCACCTTCATAGCATCTGATTGAAATCTGTTTGTCCATCCCGTTAGTCTCCAATCATTGTTAACTTCTCAACGTATATGCAAAGTTACACATCTTTAATAACTAAGCTATATACATTTCTTTTAGAAAGAAAACATTATGTGACTAAGCACATTTGGTTCTAATAGGTATATGGGACATGAATGTGCAATTTAAAACATCCTAGCAGGTCCAATGAATTAAATATCAGATCAACGTTCTTTCTCAGTCCCATGAGAAAAATTGTTCTAAAACTAAAAATTAAATTAAATTCTTCAATTTGCAAAACTAAAATAA
This sequence comes from Aphrophora alni, assembly GCA_963513935.1. Classification (NCBI taxonomy): domain Eukaryota; kingdom Metazoa; phylum Arthropoda; class Insecta; order Hemiptera; family Aphrophoridae; genus Aphrophora; species Aphrophora alni. The sequence continues at coordinate 158,148,815 of OY740766.1, read as the reverse complement.
AAAATATAATGTAAGACATGAAAATATTTACAGAATAACCTACACAATGTAAAATGACATGCTTTTGCCTATATACATACAGCTAAAATCTCTCTTGTTAAGAAAAACAATATGAAGAGATAAAACCAAGAGTTTGGCATTTTAATGATATATAAAAGCTCTAATAAAGAGTTGATGAAAGAGAAATATTTTATTTCACTCTGTAGTTGAAAGATTTAATGGAGGGGATGTGCAGCGGGGTCGCTTACACGGTGGGGGTGAACATCAGTGAAGCAACTTCTTCGGTTGTTCCCATGGGAAAATATCACGTCCAAAGTGTCCATAAGCACTGGTCATTTGGTAAATGGGGTTGCGGAGGTTAAGATCTCTGAAACAAAAGATAGCAAATGTAATTTTTTTTTTTTTTAAATTAATAATATACAGTTTAAAATAAACTTACTGTTTTGATTTTTTTGAAGTGATGAGGAAAAAGTTTTATCACATCCTAAAAATTAATTCATTTTCAGTTTCTATTTTGTAAAATAATGGCCAAAAATGTTTGACTAATCAATAATTTATTATGTGATGTTAATTTATTACAGAACTTTAGAGTAGTTTTTTGTATGTTTTCCTATTTGTGTACTATTAGGTAATACCAAGGACCAGGTAAGCCTGTCTCCTATCCATACAAAATCTAATCTAATAGACTATGAGCTCTATTAAACTCTAACCAATCATTTATTAGTTATTTTAAGAATTAATTATTTTGATTGTCCTTTTTGTATTGAATTATATACTGTCTTGGTCTTGTAAAATAAAATGAGAAATAAAAACATAATGGATGGAAAAAAAAGATTATTCAAATAAAAAATAGAAAAACTAACTTTTTATATACGAGGAAAAATTAATCAACAAACATTAAACCATTGCATTCAACTAAATGTTGTCTTCTTAGGCTTTTATAAGAATTTACAATATACATTCTATATTATTATTCCACACTATCCAATTTTATGAATTGAATTAGAATCCATCATCATGTGAGACTTCTAGCCACTAGAGCAAGAAGGGATTTACATAGCACAAAATGTAATTTATTTGACCCACAAAATTTTTTTTTTGGATTTATAAATCCTGCTAAAACTTCTATTCTTTTATAATTATGTTGTATATTGCATAACCTCCTGTTGCCCTGATTATGGTAATGCCCAGAACACCAGGAGGCTGTCTTTTAAACATTATTGTAGGAAGATCTCTACACTCTCTGACAAAGTATTTTTATACAACATTTAAAAATATCTGCATTATACTCTTAGTTCACCATGTATTAATAATTTTCATTTTGGAGACTAAAATTGTATATTAAATTTACTTCGATAAAAAAAATAAACACTTCTATAATATATCTTACCTGACAATTTTACCCGGTCTTAAGTCAAAGTTCTTCCTGACAATAGCTAATAATTCCTTGTGTGATTTGGTTGCTGTACCATAGTCAAACAATGTAATAGCAATGGGTTCTGCGACTCCAATGGCGTATGACACCTAAGAAATACAACATCAGCTATAACATAACTACATAACTGACTGGTGGTATTTCAAGTTTCAGTTTCTCTTTAACATAATTTATTGGTTTTTTTAGAAGTACAGTAAAACCCCTCAAACTTGACATTCCGTCAAACTCGACAGGGCCAGTGACCAGGAGCGTGGGATTTCCAAGGTCATTCACTGCATTGTTTTACGCCATGTGCGCCTGCCAGATGCCGGGAAGTTGAGGCTTGTCACTTTTGTTTATACAACTGTGAGGGTTGCTCCTATGTCTAGCCACTTTCTAATCCTACTGTATAGTAAAGGCCAAAGTTAAGATAAAGGGTCCAGGTAGACTGGGACAGCCCTAATCATGTGTTGTCAAAACATTCATATTGTTGTGAACCCAAGGACCTAACCACCCTGATGCTACCGGTCATTAGCACCGATTCCATTAAAGTAAGCAGCAAGTCTTTTGTCATAACAATTCAACGGAGTGTCATAGAACTATGATTCAAGTTTTGTAATAAAGGTCTTAACCCGCTGAAAAAAATGACCCGACTCTTAATTATAAACTCTAATGTTTTTTTTTATATAAAATTGTTTTAATCTTTAAAAATATTGAATGGACTGTCTGTTTTTTACTGTAGACTTTATTGTAAATTTTATTACAGCATATTAGGATAGGTCTTTTTAGTTTACTGAGCCTATTGGAACAAGACTAATACTTTTTAAATCTCGTTTGACCCATCGATAAATTTCATTTTAATGTGTGATTGAACACACTATTTTTGTTGTTGTCAGGCAGGGACTTTTTTGCAATAAACGTGTAATCATTGATAATCAATAAATGTACAATTATTTAAAGTAATTTTGAGTATTTGTTGCAAACCTAACCATTAAATACCAAAGTTCCCTAAAACTCGACAACCCCCAAACTCGACAACCTTAAAGTCCACATTGTGTCGAGTTTGAGGGGTTCTACTGTAGTTAGATTAGTTTTAAGATATTAAAAGAAGCGGTTTATGATTATTATAATTTATTATTTTCTAAACCATAAATAGAAGTAACATTATGCATCAAGAGAGTTCAAAGGGGAAACTTTTAAAAAGATATCCCGATACGTATGTAATAAATTCTAGAAGGAAGCTTCAAAAGAGAATATAAGAGTTATAGAACAGATTGGATTTGACAGGGAAGTTTTGGAGGCACATAGATGCTGAATCAAGCAGTAGTTGGAAATGGCATAATTTATATCTAGCCTATGTACTTCCAAATCAGACTTTTTATCTTTCGAAGGTACAACAATAATGAGAACTTAATAATAATAATAATTTTTCAACAACTCCCAAAATTTGAGTTAGACTAGATTACTTTGATTCATATTTATAGGAAAATTTTACATTTTAGAAAATTATCTACCAATAAACAAAATTTGGTTAGGTAGACCTTCCAAAAACAATCAGAAAAATATGCCTAGCAAGATAAACATCATTTTGAATAACAAAAAACTATTTAATCAACGGAAAGGTCTCAAAACACAAAGTTATAAATACAATTCTTTTATATCAGCGTGTTTATAAAGAAACACTAATATAAAATAAAACAGAATTTTAAATATATTCACTTGAACCAAACAGCGTCTGCAAAGTCCAGCCTTGACTAAAGATTTAGCAACCCAGCGAGCAGCATATGCAGCACTTCTGTCTACTTTGGTAAAGTCTTTGCCTGAAAACGCTCCTCCACCATGTGCTCCCCATCCTCCATACGTATCTACAATGATCTTACGTCCTGTAAGCCCTGCATCTCCCTACAAGCAAAGTAATACAACATGCAATACTACCATTCCAACTATATTTTACATTTTCATAAGTTTGTTTTGTTATCTCTCAGTTAAAATTCCACATCAATGTTGAATTATATCAGTAGTACCAATTGTAATAAGCATCATCGAAATAATTTAAACAAGTAAACCAAAATCTTTATAAACAACAAGGTGATGAAACCCTGAAGACTGGGCCCTCATGGACATAATTGTACATGTGACAAATTGATTTAAAGTTTAGGGTTTGACATATATATAAAAAAGATAATATTGTTATGCCAGAGAGTTCATTCAAATTAATTTTTAAACTATTTCAAATTGTTAGTTAGCTGAAAAGTATAAGTACAAATTGTTTTTAAATTTCCATAAGAATAGATTGTAACATTCACAATTTTGATACCTTTTGGTTAAAATACATTTGATTGAGAGAAATGAAATTAATTATAAGTAATGTGAGTAATCCATAAATGTAATAAAATTGTAAAGGTGTTATTGCATGGATTATATGTATTCAAAGAACGATAATAAAAAGTTGACAGACAGGATTTCAGAATTGTTGAACTTATAGAACAAAGTATGTGTGTTATTTAAAAAATTTATTTTAAACAATTATATTAGTTTAGAATTCCATAATTAAAATAATGACTATAACAAAATTAACTAAATTGGTATGTTTAATGGAATTGAAATACGGTTAATTTGAATAGTCTCATAAATGGACTGCACACTATAGACCAATGAAAAGAGAGATAGAAGTAGTGGGGGAATGCACAAGCGGTTCCCAAGAAGAAGCGTCTTTAACAATTAACAGAGCATCATGTAGACGGTTAAATCAAGAGTAGATTGATTGCCTAAAAAATATCTAGTGCAATGAATAGTGCATATTATATGGTTTCATACTTTTATTTAAGTTGTGTCTAAAATTAAATTCAATGCAAAGTTACGCCTTGGTATAGCGTAAATAGTACATTATAATTGGTAATTAATGTCTTTTAAAAGTAGAGACAACTGGTCTAGACTATGGCGTCGTAATGTAATGAAAGAAATTGGTTAATGATAGCTATCTGAATTGTTTGAGTTTTTTATTTGAATTTCACGGTAAAGACTTTTTGTAACATGACTATTTGAACATTTTAAAAAAATTTAATATTGTGAATACTTGTAATAAGGACTAATATTTAATTTTTATGAATCAAATGTCTAATAATTAGTACTATTCACAGTACGTATTTTATAGAAAGCTAAGAAATATGGCTTGGCTAGATGTATGTTTTATTTCAGAGGTTTTCATGATCATTTTTCGTATCAAGTACATTTTCCCAAAATTCACGACCCAAGGTATAAAGAGTAAATTTAATAAGTGTTTGTGCTTTATCACAAAATGATGCTCAACAAGTAAAGTAAATTCATCCAAAACAAAATAATTTGTTTTTAAATAAATGTAATAATATTTTTTCTCTACCTAAATTTTTAAATTATTACAAGATAAGGATATCTCCACCCCATTCCCAATATAATTTTTGTGGTTTAAAGCCCAAAAACTCCACGGTCATCATACTTCAAAAATAAAGACCCTTGGCCTAACACATCAGTAATATCAGAGTTAGAAGATTACAGAGGGACCTGATAGGGAAAATGTAAAAAGATATCTCCCCTCTCTACTAATATCTTATGCATTGTATTTTGGATAAAATATTAACCTTTCAAAATAAATTCAATCAACTTTACGATTCAATATAACAATGTGAAATTAGATTAATTAAACTAGTGGTGTGATAATTATTCCAATGAAAATTAAATGCTAAACTTGATAAAAATTCACTTGTGAATAAATAGTTTTTATTTTGTTTCTAAAGAAATGCAATACAAACTAAATCTATTAGACCCAAATAACAACATCTATTCCAGATGTAGAAAAGTTCAAGTTTTAATCATCAAACTTTAATTATATTGGAGATCTCTCAGTTCAGTTGTAACATCAATGTAATATAACAGTAGTACCAATTGTATAAAGCATCATTGAGATCTTTCAACAGCTTAGTTAAAACAACTAAAATAATCTTAAAAAGAAAAATAATATTACTTATTAAATTCCTTATCTCAAAAAGTGTTTCCAATCAATGATTGCACAACATATTTACAACTTGATAAAAATTCACTTGTGAATAAATAGTTTTTATTTGGGCTTATAATCAAAATTTTGTTCCTAAAAAAATGCAGTACAAACTAAATCTATTAGACCCAAAGAACAATATCTATTCCAGATGAAGAAAAGTTCCAAGTTTTAATCGGCAAACTTTAATTATATTGGAGATCTCTCAGTTCAGTTGTAACATCAATGTAATATAACAGTAGTACCAATTGTATAAAGCATCATTGAGATCTTTCAACAGCTTAGTTAAAACAACTAAAATAATCTTAAAAAGAAAAATAATATTACGTATTAAATTCCTAATCTCAAAAAGATTATGTTTCCAATCAATTATTGTACAACATATTTACACTTTGTTCAATTAAGATAACAAAATCACACAAAATGCAACAGTTATACTGGATGTTACAAATTATTATATTTTTCACGTCTGTAAGATTTGGAATGTATCTTTCTAAATATAGTTTCAGAATAATAAATTGACAGTTTACGATATTAGTAAAATCATTAAAATAATCCCATCAAAACCAAAGTGGGGTTTGTCTCACCCCTTCCTCTGTCATAGGATGATCTGTTATATTCCCTAATGTCCTTGATATTTACTATTTATTCAAAACATCTAGGAAATAAAATGTAGACGAACACTTACACCAGCTTTCTGATACTGTTTATTTGAGTTTTAAATTAAATTGCAGTGCGAAATCATATATTACAGTTTGTTGTACTAAGAAATATACCTGAAACAAATTTTTCGACTGGCTTGGTTACAATCGCACAAGAGCACAATTAATTCACAAGATATCTGTATTACAAGTATCACCTACTGATCTGCAAAAGTGTAGGAAGTGGAAAAACAAGGACGAAGGGACTTTTCTGAACTTTTGTTGTACAACAAATACAACGTAGTTTATATGCACACTGTGAAATGAGTAATATGTAAAGTTTAATAGCTGTTTTTGTGAGACGTAAGAACGATCGATAGTATACATTAAAACAAAAGCTCCTAGTGATTTAGCACTCTGGCTAAACGAACAAGAGATCCCAGTAAGGGCTCCAACAATTATGGAGTTGGCCCAGTTTTGTTAAGAAACCTGGGAAACTACAATTGATACCAAACTCCGGTTAGAACAGTGATGGGAATTTCAATGTGATAACCACACATTACCCAACTAAAAAGCCACCTAGCAGACCAAACTCTTGATGAGCTGTACATCCACGGAGATTAGTTTCCACATTAAAACATGAATTGAATTTTTATCGATTTCTCTTTATTCACAGGATTGGTTTCCTTTACTCCCAGCATATTAAAATTGAATAGACAATGATATAGTCTATATTTCGTTGTCAGATACAATACTTATAGTTATCAACAATATAAATCAATTAGGTTAGGTTGTAATTAATGAACAGTTGTGTAGTAGACTATGGTAAACTTGATAAATCAATATGGGACTAAAAGTTATAATGAAATAAAGATTTACATTTATTAAGTAATTATAAAAGGTTAAAAATTATCCTAACAGGATATTAAAACTAAAAGCACTAACCTGAGGTCCTCCTACAACAAAAGCTCCGCATGGATTAATGTGAATAATAGTTTTGGCATCCAGATATTTGGCAGGAATTACAGATTTTATAATTTTCTCGTTTACTTCTGACCTAAGTTCTTCGAGTGAGATTTTCTCAGAATGCTGAACGGATACAACAACTGTGTGTACACGGATTGGAATGCAGGCGCCTTGGATGAAACAATACTCACAGGTAACCTGTACAATTTCAAAATATATTGTTAAGTACACAATTCAAAATAGGAACAAAACACAAAATTTAGAAACCTATATAGATTTGGAAGAATGTAATAAATTAGTCCTCCATCTGGCAAATGTTAAAAGTTCTTATTTTTCTCAGAAAGATGTATAGCATTTATCTGTGTAATCAAAAAAATTATATGAAACAGTTTTAGAGTAAGTATGTTAGGTATTAACCCACCAACGGTCATTCGACCCCGAATCGACCTCAGCGCACCGTGCATAACTAGTCTGCATTCTATAAAACACGTATTTTGCCATTCAACGTTACGCCCACTTAAAATTATCCGATCGCAATAAATAAAATACCGTTGGAAAGCTAATGTTCCGTAGATGCATAATCATGCAAAAAAAATACCACAAAACGTTATAAATAATATTCCAAAAATTGGTGAAGTTCGCATATTTTTGATGCGTAAAATCGTAGATTTGAACTCTGCGCCTAATCGTTAGCGCGACGCCATTTTTCCCGATATTATTCCAACTCTATTTATCTGTCATTGAAGTCAACTAAAACACTGTTCTATAGATCACATGTTTCTCTTTCCAACCATAGATTACAAATTTTTCTGCGTCTCATAGATCCAGAGATATTCCTACTTGAACGTAGAACAAACTTGACGAGACGAAATTTTGTTGGCATTAGGTTTGCATTTCTCTTTGTTTTCTATTATTATATTTCTTATATTTCTTTACACTAAGTTGTAGGGGAAATTCCATTCTACAAGTTGGTACCACTTGATGTTGGCAATACATACTTAGAAGGTATTGGTTTGAACTCTCAACAGACGCAAATTGTGTGACGTAAATACTGTAATAAAAGGCGTGGCACATATTGTTTTGGGGTTAGATATTTGTTATTTTGAAGGTTTGTGTATACAAATTGTATATAAATTGTGTATAAAAGTTACAATATATGTGTTTTTATATCTAAAGCTTATGTTTTTGCGTGATAGTTTAGTTTTTTAACGTTCTTATTTGCGATAACCTAGGCCGAAACGGTAAGTTTAGGCTATATGCAAATTGTCTTATATATAGTGTTTTATATGATTATAAAAGTGAATATGTGTGTTATTCTTTGTAAAGTATATATTTTCTTAGTTAAATCTATAACTTTTGTCTTTGATCTATCTTCAAATTGGTACTAGTGAGTCTAAACTGTGGAGGTTACAAACCTAACCTCACTTGTAAAAGTTACCTTTTTAGGGAAAATCGGTATTTTTATTTAGAAAATGTAACATATTATTATTTTTTCCCCCTAAATATATTCACAAATATATGACAAATCTCAAGAAATGGTTGAAAAAAATCCTAAAAATCTATTAGTATGTTATTCATTACCATTTCTGTGAAATTTCTGCTCCGTTACTCTTCGATTTTTTGGTATTTGACCAAAAAACACCAAATGTGATACATCTAACATTTTTTTTCACTACACACCTACATTCTATGCACCTTTCTGAACATAATGAGATATAGAACTTTTGTATAAGATAAATATTACTATTTTTTGTGATTTTTTGAAAAAAAAATTATCATTTTACATTTTTTCGTAAACTATTTTTTGTTTTTTTGATAATATAACAAATTTTATTTTTTTTCCCCCTAAATATATTCAAAAATATTACACAAAACTTTTGTATATCTTAGAAAAAGGTAGTAAGCTATTGATTTTGGAATATACAGCTTTTTCCTGAAAATTGGTAACTTCGTTTTTGACATGTAACATACTTACTCCAAAACCGTTTCAAAAAAATTTTTTTTTATTGCATAGATGGATTCTATGCATCTTTCTGAGAAAAATGATATCTTATAAGTTAGGTTTTGTATAGAAATAATATATTTAATTAATTTTTTAACAAACGAAGAAATTTAACATATGCCATTGGAGGGTTAAAAAAATGAAATTAACATTTTTTACAAAAACCTATATCATCCAAAATCAATTTATCACTGTTTTTTTTTCAAGATATACAAAAGTTTTGTAATGTGAATAATTGATGATAAAAAAAATAAAAATTTGTTACATTTTCTTAAACAAACAAAAATTTACGAAGAGGTAAAATATTAGGTCTAATTTGTAAAAATCACCAAAAATAGTAATTTTATGAAAACACAACTTCTCTACAAATATTTTTTTAGTTATCTCAGAAATCAAAAATTCTTACAAAAACCGAAGGCAAAATGCCAAATGAAAGCCTATATTTACATATATCAACATTAATATATATATATATATATATATAATATCAATGTAAGTAATCGATATTTTATATTTTGTAACCGCACCGAAAAGAAAATGTGTCCAGTTTGTTTTGGTTACTACTTCGTAGAATTTAATAACTCTCAAAAAACTATTACAGATACCTTAATTTTGAATACGTAGTTCGAAAGAGAAAGAAAAATACTATTAAATATGTCAACTTGTGGTATTTGGACAAGAATTACCATTTTGGAAAATTATATGATTATTGAGTACATATTTTCCCATATAAACACCGTTGCATCAGGTGCATCAATCTTGCAGAATATTAGTCAACTTATCAAATTCTTGATTTTTTATCTTTCGTGAGAAGAATTTTGGTATACATGATTATGTAAAAATGAAAACATTACCTTTACAGTGATATATTATATAATTTCGATAAAATAATATTTACTAGGATATATATTGAATTGAAAAAATGTGATTTTTAGTGTCTAAAAAAAACATGTTAAAATTCATGATTTTGTTTAATTTTTATATATTAAAAACTACAACAGATAGAAAGATTTGGAAAGTACTGATCGAAAAAGGAAGTAGTGATCTATAAAACCAGTGTTGTGGTTAAATTTTTTGACAGAAATATATATTTGGGAATATTAGAGAAAGAATGATATCATTTCTGTTTCACAACTGCGCAGTTATTTCTTCGATGTTACACATCAAAAAATGCAAACTTTACCAATTTTTTTAAATATTATTTATAACGTTTTAAGGTTCCACACCCCCCCCCCCCCCCCAATGACTACGCATCTACGAAACATTAGCTTTCCAACAGTATTTTATTTATTGTGATAGGACCATTTTAAGTGGATGTAATGTTGAATTACAAAAACCGTGTTTTTTCTTCCGATATCAACACTGAGGGAAATTGACATTTTAATGTTGAAAATCAGTTCGAGTGTTAAACTGAAAGATTTGCGACATTTGAAGTTAGACTTATGTGGAATCCAGATTGAAATTGCTGTTTCTTTTCATCCTAACTTTCTTCCTTAAAATATATTTACCTTAAATATGAAAACATTATGGTATTTATTTCTCAGAAAAATATTCTAATCATAGAATATCAAGAGTAGCAAATACATAAATACATCATAGAAATAAACACCAAAAATATTTGAAAATCTCAACACTGTGTGGGCAGTTGACGTGATTTTTTTCTTTTCCCTAGCAAGTTAGTTATTATCACTGTAAATTGTATTCCTTTGCAACCATCTTGGCTGTACATATTTGAAAAAGCTTCCACTCATTATGCTCGATCTCATAACTATACAAATATCACATTTTCTGAGAGATGAGTTAAAAAATTGTATATATATTTTTTTATAATAACTTCGCTATTTGTCGACGTAAAGAGGTAGGGTTTGTACCATTTCATGTAAAATTGAAATCTGCACATTTTATCTAATTGAGATAAATGTTGAATGTTTAAGTTGAATGACACGAAATATTAATAAAAAACTGTTTAAAATGGCCATCATTTTGACATATGAGAACACAATGACTATATCAAATGTCATGTTCCTAGCTTAATGGCCGGTGTGTGTGTGTGTGTGTATGTGTATAGACGATGACGACAGATGTCATGTTGAAAATCACTTTCTCCGTTTTCTGAGACTTGAAATGTAAAGATCAGAAAAAAAAAAGAAAAGAGAAAAAAAAACTAAGTGAAAATTTGTTGTGATTATCAAACTTACCCTGTACTATATAGACCGGGTAAATAAAATAGGATTTATTACAACAAATCAAAGATCATATCATTGTATTTGATATGATAGATCTAACAATGTATTGTGTGTCTCAAGCTATCATTGACTGTTTAAAGAAAATGTATGGACCCTCTTTCTACTTCTGAACTTTATAAACTAGAAAGTTCTACAATATTGTCTATCGGAATGCAACATATTATTTATATTTAAGGAATTGTTTTTCTAATGATAAATAATCAAAACTAACAAATAAATACGCCATTAAAATAAATACCAATTATTATTGAAATGTTATTATCACGTTTGACAAGGCACATTTTTCATTGTTAATATCAAATTCCAGTTATGAATATGTTATAAAGTTTTCCGTGATAATCTAAAGGTTCAAAAAATTCAGGAGATTATACATTAAGGGCAAAAGATTATCAAATATAAAACAGCTCGGATTTAAAGAACTCAACGTTCCTCCATAACAATGTCATACAAGTGAACATTTTGCATAAAGCTGATAAAGATGCACTTACTTGTGTTTTGGTGTCAGGTCGTGCCCACCAAAACTCTCCATTTCTTCTGAGTTCTGCTATTTTCTGATTTAATTTGTGTGCAATAACAACTGTCAGTGGCATGCATTCTTCAGTTTCATCAGTGGCATAACCAAACATGAGTCCCTGTTTCACAAAAATATACAAACATTACAATAGTGAATAAAAATCTAATACACTTCAAAAGTCAATAAAATAAATTCTGTTACTATACAAAGTAACCAGAAATAATAATTTTGGTAGCTTTAAACAAACGCAGTAAGTAAATAAATTTAACTCTACAGCAACTTTACTCCTTCCTTTCCTTAAAAAAAAATTACAAGATTTGTCTTCATGTTGAAAACCTTCACAACAATAACGTACAAAATGAGAACTGGACAAAATCTGACTTAACCATTGTTCCACTCATACCATTCAATATTCTGTAGATTTCGTAAAGTCCAAATCTATTATTGAGATTTCACCCAAATCTCCAAGGCAAACTGTTTTTGAAATATGACCCAAAATCCCTAAAACTACATTTTTAAAATTCTTCTTTATTGACTAATGTGAATGAAATGTAAATTTGAAGTACTTGATTTAAATTTGGCAACAGCTCTTACAATGAACCACATTTTCAATATTTTTAAACCGTTAATAATTAAAAAATTTAAACAGATTTTAATGAAATTTATTCGTTCTTGTCTATAAATCTCAACGTTAAACGTAAAATCACTTCATTTTGAACTAGTGAAGTATGTTTTCCTATCTATATACCTATAGATAGAAACATCCAGACCAAAGGTGCAGTTTGGCTACCCGGTTGCCCCTATCCAAAAAAACAAAACCACACATTCAATTTTGAGTCTGTAGTTCTACAACATATGTTATGTGTTGTGAAGGCTTCTACCAATTTTTAACTCTCTTCACGCTCACACGCTCATTGTAAAAATAATTTAAACACCCTGACAGCATTTCAGTTTCAATTTGATTTTCAAATAAATTATTCCACCTTGTCGAAACCAAAATAGCGGTAAAAACAAAAAAGAAATGTATTAAAAAACAATACTCGTAAAATTTTGTATTTTATAACTAGTGTCAAGTCGATGCCATCAAATACCGCAATAAGAATTTAATTACAATTTATTGAAACCAGTAGCTTTCATTTCGTAGTGACTGTATAAATTTGACGTATTATGAAATATTAACCTATTATGGATTCAGTTGTTTTTTTGTACTTTTATAAAAAACACGATTGCCAAAGAAATAAAACAGATTATAGTACTATAATACAGGATTTATTTTAGGCAATAACTAATCTTGTAATATGATCTCAATATTCAGCAATTAATATTCTATGAATAATATTAAAACTAGGTCATGTAATAGTCATTTCAATATTTTTCTCAATCACTGATAAACAATATTCTAGTTTTTCTTACTACTGATCACAAACAAATTAATAAATTACTTTTGTAAGTTATGTTTTGAAAAATTGTCAAATGTAATTTGGAGTTGACGTCTCGAATATACTTGTCAAGATAAAATAACACAATAAAACTATTTAAGTAATTGTTGAAAAATGATGATATATCTTAAATCTTTTCAATAAAATATACAAACAAATTTTTTACCATGAATGTTTATAGGTTTATTCTTTTTTATATGCATAGAATATTGTTGATAAATTAAAAATCAAAACCTCTTTTTATGTTCACTAATGTCTACAAACACACTTTAAATACTTACAAATTAAAATCTTGCTAAATTGTAACTAACTATTAAAGATTATGAGGAAGAATGTTAAAGTTTGATGCAAAAAGGAAAAGAAAAAGTCAAAATGGCATCTGCCACACATTTTTATTAAAATGAAAATTTTGAAATTTGTTATTGCGATCTTGAATTATACCTACTATATTGGAAAAGTTACGTGATGTGTTTTTGTGGATATATCCATTTTGAAGAATCTCACAAATCCAAAATAGTGTTTTTTAAATGAGGTCAGTCGTATGTGCCTCTACATCAATTGTATGTTTATTTTTTTATAATTCAAAATTTGTGAGTAGCTGCCACAAGTAAAACACATAATTAACAATTTTCATTAAATTTTGCTAAAATGTAGCTTCTGTGATCCAAAATAAATATTGTTCTTTCTCAATCAATCGTTTTATGAATTCAATGTAAAAAAAAAACAAACACACAGATAACCAGCAATGGGGCTGTTATAACAAACGTAAATCGGCTTTACAGATTTCATTCAAATTTTAGTAAAATATGGACATTAATCACTCCAAGGGGAGGGATTAACCTTGATAGGTGTAATTAAAAGCTTAAAATACGATTTGAAAGCAAGTTTAGAGCCTTCTTAATTTTTTTTTTTTTTTTTCCTCTATTTTTTCCACACATTGTGTCCATGATTCATTTTACTTTTTTGACTGGAAAAGCTTGTTTTTGAAGATAGGCAAGTGAGAAAGATTGTCCCACGTTACTTTAGAATATTGTCTAAGGCAGATGCTGATGAAATATAGAAATATGAAAATGCTCAAATATAACAATAAAGGCGTCTCTTTTTAAACACTCACTGCGTATAAAATACAAATTGAAAACTAGGAGTGGCGGAGAGCAGATATGTGGGAACAAAGTGTATTTAAAAAAGAACATGCTTATTTTAAAACAAAAACACTTTGCCTTTTTCTTCACCACTTTGCCAACTTAAAACATTTTCTAATCTTAAAATCAATATTTAAAATATTTCCCAGCTAAAGATCAAGCAACCCTAACTGTACAAAAGCTGTCTAAATATCAAGCCTAGAGCTTGTTTTATGAGTGCCAACCAAGCACCACACACAGACTGGGTGTATAAACACCCCACCAAAAACATGCGTCATATCAAATCTCAAATTTTATTTTGATTTTGTTTTCCTGTTTACAGTATTGTATAATTATACTGTGATAGTATTTTTTTTTCCCATACTGTAAAATTTTAGTTGCATTACTAGTATTTTATTAATTTAGTAAATTACAAACATCAATTATGAATAGATTAGTCTCAATTTTATTTGATGAATCTGATATTATTTGGAGACAAATTTTCCATTAATAACCAAGTTACTGAATTACATTATATTTAGCTGTGGAAGTTGACAACTTATTGTGTGGGAATAAAACATTATGTCATCCAAAAAAAAACAAACATTATAATCTAAAAGTGAATTTATTATCATTATCGGTTTCAAATTTTACTGATCATTTACCAGTGATAACCTAAATTAAAAATTAAAATAACCCGTTTGATTAAGGACCATAAAAACTGAAGACAGGATTAACTGAAAACAACCAAGCATGGTGTAGCAAAATAACTACATATCGGTTTTAGTTATATGTTTCTAGTTTCTATTGATTTGTTATGAAATTGGTACAGATATATAACAGGATTTAAAATGACACTTTGTATATTAATGTGCTTCTTTCTTAAACTCAGTTTCTTACACTCCGTCCAAGCTTTTATCCAAGTAATCTGTAACTTTGTCTGTCTTTTAACTCTGTCACTCATCTTCTAGAGTAAACTACAGAAGTTTAATTTTTGCAGTGTTCAAAATGTCATAAAGAAAGAGGAAAGTGTTTAGTATCGAAGAAAGGGCTTAAATAGTATAGAGATTAGGAAGATGGAGAAACCTAAGGAGATATTGCAGGAAAGTGGCATGTATCATTCAATAATTTGGAAAGACAAAGATAAAAAAAACTTTTTGAAAACTACTCTTTGAAAAAGAGATCAAGCACTTCCCAAAATAAAATTATTTATTAACTGAGGTTTTATTAAAGTGGTTATACAAAAAATTGTACTGAACATCAATTAGTAGAGTACCTGCTAAATGTGGGTAGTTTTAGGTAAACAAATCAGTAACACAAATTACTTATACCGTTTGTACAATATTTTATTATGTATATATTATGCAGTTTTTTTAAATAGGTCAACTGTATGATCATGTTTTAAGTTATAAAGAATGTATATATTTTAACGCTTTCAAATAGGCTTAAACACTTCTACAGTTAATTTAGTTCATCACTTGTATGGGTTAAAACTGATAGAAATAATAAATTCACACGACTCCTTAGTCATGCCGTTTAAGAAGGAGCATGACATTGTTTTAGTTTCAATTTTTTTATTAAAAGAATTAATTAAAAGGAATAACAACACATATTTTTTCATGTGTCTGAAAAGTAGATACTGAAAACAGTAGATGAGGTGGAAATGAACAAAGCTCTGTTCACTTGTGATTAAACCATGAGATATATATTTGATTGTAACAAGGTTAATTATGGAAAATTCATCTTTGGTTATAATAATCTAAATTAATTAATTGTATTAAGTACTTGTCAAAATTTTTATTTTCTGTTAACAAAAGATATTATTAAATAATACTGTGTTACAATTAATTGTCAGTGTAAACAAAGACTGCTTCAACTTTTTTCCAGATATTTTTCTAAAGTGCAAGTAAGAAAAAACCCTGGGGTTTTCCAATATTTTATTGCGTTTTGTTTAAAAAAAAAAAAAATAGAACTTCGTTGTAAAACTAAATTTTTGTTTTGTTTATTAACAAAAAAGTAGGTAAAAAAATACTCCTTAACAATTTCACAATTACTAAATGAAAGAAGCGCAAATTTCCACAACAAACACTTTATCTGAAAAACAACATTTTAATTAATAAATAATTATCTTCTGTTATTACATTATACACAAACTTTGTGCTAATCATTTTGTATACATGTAACAACTGTAAAAACCATCTCGTTTCAAATAAAATGTTTGTAGGGGAAATTTGTCTTTCCTTTCATTTCGTGATTCAATTTTCCATTAGCATTGCTCATTTAAACTAGTCAATTTAATGACTTTAAATTTTTTAAATGTTAACGATCAAAAGTTGTTAGTTATTAAATAATTTAGATTTGTATAGTTTATATAGACAGTTGCCATCATTAATGTACACAAAAATTAATACACAAGGTTCTCTCATTATCAAATGATAAAAACCAACCCACATAGTCTACTAAGAAAACATGAGAATTAGTTACGCTAGGCTTTGGTATTTATCTCATATTACTAGTTTTAGCTTTTAACATAATCCTAGGCTAAATAGATTAAGTTGACCCCTTTATATGTTTTTAAAATGTTGTAGATTAATTTGTACATACACAACTGATGGCAAATGTTCCAATAAACTACAGTAATAACTAAAACAGTATTACAATTAAAACATTAAAAAATTATTTAACTCTCATAAAAACAAAATAATAGTAAAGCAACTAAAATTGAAAAAAAAAATCAAATAACCTATATAAAAAAATTCTCTTGCTTTTGTATTCTTTAAGAATAAATTTCACCTGGTCTCCAGCCCCCAACTCTTCCTCAGATTTATTCTCGTGAACACCAGCGGCAATGTTAGGTGACTGTTGGTCCAACACTACCATGACAGCGCAGGTCTTGTAATCAAAACCTAGAGAAGCCAAACCATTCCACAAAAGCTATAGCTTAGGATAAAAACCCCAATTTATGAGAAAAAAAAAATTAAAGGAGAGGGAGGAAAAAAAGCAATCATAACAAAATATTATATGTGCTGTTTAGAGCACAAATGTATTCAGTAGCACATTCAACCATTACAGCTTTTATAGCCAAGCACTGAACCAAGAAATATCATCCCGTTACAGGATTTATTTTAATTTATTTTCATTAAAAAAGATCAATTACATTGATCGTTAAACTTGGTTTGGTTTGTTGAATTGTACACTAAATAAAAACAAAATAGCATGTAAATCTAATCCTTTATAGGATTTCTTTTTCTTACCACCATATAATCTTCTAGTCCTAATAAAGGACTGCATCCATATTTTACCGTTCCTTGAAAAAACCAGGTGAAGAGCCTCTTACAGAGGCTAAGCTAGTCTCCCTTTCTACATGTAAGTGTTGTTATATAACTTTTAACAATTTAGAGACTAAAACATTAGAAACAATATTATCTAAACATATCTCAGACCTTCAGTCTTAACACAATTACGAAACACTCAACACAATTCTTATCTAAGTTATAAAATGGATTCTCACAATTTTCTTCCTTTCATTTGTCCTAATTTCACAATTTTAAAAGAATGTATAAAGTTATTTGTTCATATAACTTACAGAATCGTCAACACGTGTCATTTTAAAACAAAGCAAAACATATAAAGTTTGACCTCACATAACGACGTAGTACCAAATGCAGCCATCAGAAGCCCCATCTCTGTTGAAAATTGCTATTTTCACAGATATTGAACATGCTCATTATGTGTTTTGGTTTCACAAAACAAACTCCGCATCTACAGTTTAACCCAATTTTCGTACCAAATATGATAGGGATCCACCAAAAAGGCCTACATTTTACTCTTGGCGCTAAAATTTTGTATAAACAGTTTGTTCTGTATAACATGAAAAATCAGCAGCAGCAACCCGATGGTGGGGAAGAACAAGTCGGACAGAGCTTTATCTGTAGCCTTAAGAAATCAATGCGTAGTGAGTCTTGTAAAACTGGCATACCACCATGACTGTTTGGCACAAACATCGAAGTTAATACTTAAAACTATGCAAACTTACCAAAGTATAACAAATTACTGGCGCTCATCAGAAATGCTGAATCGAATAAAAAACGTTCCTGGATTACTTAAATTTTAGTGATGAGTCATCAATATTTCACGTTAGTGACAAGGTGAATTCAAAAAAAATGCTGAATTTGGGATTGGCAAACATCTATATATGCTGCTTTGGAGTATGTTTGAGATCACCCAAAAATGAATATTATTGTGTCCTCTAGAAATTTAAAGTGGTTTTCCTTTTGCTCGAAAATTTTCTCATTCACATATAACATTAAAATTATCAAGATAAATTCCTTCACTACCAGCAAGACAAGTTGGCTCTTTCATTTAGAAGTCTGGGAACTCCTTAATAATCGATTTCCAGGACATTGGATTGGTCGTACAGGGCCAATTACAGTGTGTGTTCCACCTTTACCTGCCAATTTCCCTGAGCTGGGACATTGAATTTACACCAGAGCTCCAAAATTGACATCTGATGTACTGGCTCAAGTTTGGCAATAAACTGACTTCAGGTGGGATGTCGTCTGCTATATTAATAAATGGTAGCCACATCGAACCAAAATTACTGTTTAATGAAAACTTAATGTGTTTTGCTTTAAATGATACATCAATCAATTATGTAAGTTATCTAAATAGATTTCTACAAGCTTTCAAAATTGTAGTTTTTTTTTTTAAACACTACACTAAAGAATAGTAATAGAACATTAGTGGTTTATTTCTATAACAGTTGACCTACATATTTAGCAAGCTAGGTATAAACATTGCAAATTAAGTTTCAACTTTACATCACAACTAGAGATGAAACTGTATTAAGCAACTCGGAAATTATAAGTAAAAATAACCAAAACAATAAAGTCGTGCAAATTACAAATTTTATAGCTTTGGACTATTTTTATCAATTTTTACCTAGTATTTTTAATGTACGTTTAACTATGATAAAGAATGAAAAAAATGTATAATTCCCATTTAAACCAATGTTAATTTATACAAAAGCTACAAATAATACATGGTAATTTCTAACACAAAAAATATAAATAAACCTATAAAGTGCATAACTAGACTTCTTTAAGGAATATCATATGCAAATCAATTTAGCTCACAGAACTATGTTGACTACTGCTTGTTTTAATCATAAATCATACTTAAGGCCCAAATTAAAAATCAGGGTTTGTAGCGGAAAACAAGACCGCTGAAAATACATTCAGCCGTTGGGCTGTACAGAGATTACAGATTTTATTTTAGAAACAAAAAATTTCTTTAACATTTAAAGTATGAACCACAACTCCCAAACAACGAAAAATAAAAATGAACTATCTCAAAATGAACTATAATATTATTATAGTCCATTCAATAATATTAAAAAATTATTAGCAGTAATAAACTATTTAAACTATACAATCTCTTACAGGCTGGCAGTTACGAAAAATATTTAGGCTATACAATCAAAGTTATAAAGTAACTCAATTGACTCATTCTATATAATAATTCGTATATCTTTTATGTTAATCCACCACATGGGAATACTAAATGCTTTTATATAACAATATTGTTAGTATCTCTGACAGGTTAGGTTAGGTTATTAGATATATTAGAATTAAGACCTTAATAAAATAATACTAAAATATAATTTAGTACAACCTAACCTGTCAAATATGACAACAATGCATACAATAAAAACTTTCAGATTTCTATGCTGGTGGAATTAAATCAAAAGCATTACGATCTTATTTGAATGACAATAATTTTATAACAAAATTGCTTCGTCATTTGGAAATTTTAATTGACCCAAACTTCATTTTATACAGATAAATCATACAAAATGTGAATCAGTTAAGATTAAAAATTTGAGAAAAAAGTCTGTTCACCGTGTTTCTTGGTTACTAGTGTCGTTTCAGAGATTGAAGTTTTGACAATCTATATTTGTAGTGTGAATTTTATACGTACAGACACTTATGTTCAAATGGGAGCTTCATAAAGGGAGATTAAAAGTCATGTAGCTTCATTCCTGCACAATTAGTCCAGAACAAATGGTAGTAATCTAGTGCTGAAGTAAAGGGAAAATCTCATTTTATAAGGGAGATACAAACTCTTTCAGTTGAAGAAGGAAAAAACCTATTATGTTCAGTTCTCTTTTAGAGATATTTAGAAAAACTGGTGAAACATTATTATAAATTGTACTAAATACTTTAAAAATTCGTCATTGTATCTGCATAGTTAAACAAAATATAATGTAAGATCACATAATTATAAACTCCTCAAAATCATTACATATTGATTCTGCGTACACAGTCATCATACTAGAATATGGACATTAAAAAACAATCAAGATTTTTCTTCACATATGAAAGGAATGTGGCTTTGTCTGTACAGATAAAAATGTGTATATAAAAACCCAACAGGATTTTCCACCTCATGTGATAGTAATGTCTGTGTGGTTTGTTTTCAGCGTATAAATAAATATGGTCATGTAAAAAACAACAGGATTTTCCTTCTAAGTGAAATTGTACTTGTGAGAAACAATGTAGCAAATAACTCTCTAATATGAAAAGACTCTACAACATTTTTTAATAAGGCATTGAAATAAAAACAGTAATAAAACTTAACTAGTATATATCAGTTGCTATCTCAAAAAGTTAAATAAATTAAATGCTTAACGGTGAAAAGTTTTAACTATTGACTGTAAGTTTTCCAATTAATTGCAGTCGATATACAAATTTTATGAACAAAGTCCATTAAATTCCAGCATACCTTGTTAATTAATAATCTAATGGTAAATTTTAAAATTGTTTAAATACTAGATTGTAATGTAATAAAAACCTTGAATTTTAATCAAATAAACAGAAAACAAATTTTATGGAACAGAAATTATAAAATAATATTCCAGGCCTAACCTGTTTAAAACCTGAAAGATTGTTATATCTTAATAATAATGACAAAGCTTTGAGCCTACTTCTCTCAGAAACAAATTATGACTATAATTCTTAAACATAATTTTCCTAAGCACATTAATATTAATCAAAACATAATTGATTACCAGGGAATAAAGAAATCACCAGTCATTTTATAGTAGATGGCCATGAATGAAATTGACATTGGATAAAAAAAAAATCTCATAAAAAAAAGTCTACAGGAAAAATACCATTGTTGATAATAACTTCTATTTAAAAACTTGGACATTTTGTTGGTCATTACTTGAAACTTCAGTTTCACATTACTAAAATTCCGGCATTTTTTAAAGGCCGACAAACAGCCTCTGAACCGAGATAATATATTATCTAGACCACATGGTTAGTAAGAATTTTTTAATATGTTAGATAGTGAACATAAATTAAATTAAATGATACATCGATGATAATTTAATTATATAAGTATGTTCAGTAAAAACAAATATTCTACTCATCCTAAACCTCTAACATCAGGGTCAAAGACCATCTTGATAGATTTATCCTGATCAATTTAAAAATAAACAGACTGGAATCTGTTTCAGAGAAAACAATATTATTTATATTTTTTACAAATGCTCAAATAAGCTATTGAGATGTACCATATGACAGAAAAGATGGGCTACCTCTGTTTATTCATGTCTTCACAATTCTGAAGATAACGTAAAATGGCAATTTCTGCGCCCTCTTATAAAAATTTTCAGATTTTTTCAAAAGGGAAAACTGTATCTTAGAAAGATCTCAATTAAGTGTATTAATTCTGCTTTTAAAATGGTGTTTGTTTACTACCTTTAAAAATCGTAAGTTGGTTTCGATATTTTTATAATTTTGACATAACTGTATGATAAAGAATTTTTAAAAAATATTTAAAATAAATGTGTTTTGTATTTTTCTTTCTTTTTTTAATGGGTCGTTTTTGTTTCTTTTTCACAAATCAATCTTATTGAGACTTCACTATTAGGTTAAATTGATCTATAATTCCCACATATGGTTTAAATAGCAATAAAATCATTAGGAGTTTTGAAGTAGATTACTTTCTATTTGCTTTCTACAATGGTCGTGATAATAAATATTGTATAATTATTTTATTTAGCAATCACTTGAGATGTCTACGGATTTATTATTTATAAACTAGTACTATTATTTTCTTCGGAAAGATCGTATTCATAAACTTTCTTATTTAGTTTCTTAATTTTTTTAACACATCAATAACTATATTACGCGTATGTGAGAAATTACAAAAAATCAGTTACAGACGAAAAGAATCTTATCAAGGTCTTCATAAGACATTAATATACCTACTGTCTGTTATAATAGGCGTGGCCTTCTCTTCCCACCACAGTTAAATACAGATTAGTTTTTGAATGATGCTACAATTACATTCAATTTTTTACTTTTATTTATAAAATCTATTTTTATTTGATCACTAGGCGTTTTGTAACAAAACTGAAAATCATATTCAATTGCATCATTTATATCCTACCACATCCATAACCTTATCCACTTCAAAATTATGTTACCATTGTTACTGTTGTGTATAAATCTAAATTAATCATATATTTCAATGTTAAAAAATTATCTAGAAATAATCATTAAAGCTGCTGACGACGTCAATTCCAAAGATTAATTTATAAAACAGTAGGTACTATAGTTTTATTGTAACCTTATTAAAACGTTAGAAATAAGTCAATTTCATTTATAAACTTATTTTAAGTGTTAAATGTTTATAGTGATATGAGCAAACACATGCAGTTGCCGTACCTTATTTAAAATAAATCTGAAAAAAATTCAAGAATTAAAGTTGTGTTTAGATTTTGTAA
This sequence comes from Aphrophora alni, assembly GCA_963513935.1. NCBI lineage: Eukaryota > Metazoa > Arthropoda > Insecta > Hemiptera > Aphrophoridae > Aphrophora > Aphrophora alni. Next base: position 158,125,645 of record OY740766.1, on the reverse strand, counting down.
TAAAAATAGGTTAGTGGGTAAAATTTTGTAAGTCATTATTAACCATATTATGAGGTTTTATGAAAATAAGCAAAACAAAAGATTCATTATTTTCATAATATATTTCTTACAACGACTCCACCAATATCAAAAGATCAACTTTGTGGAGTTGTTTTTATTTGTTCTTTAAAGATATGAAGGGAAAAATTCCAAAATCAAACTTGAAAGCACAATTGGACATAGGCCTAGTATACTGATTTTTTTTTTGAGAATTTGGGCAAAGATAAATCTGAAATTATAATGTAATATAAACCTTAAAATTACAAATATATGAAGGGAAACTTTTTTACGCCTAACTATAGAGTGACTTGGATTCACATGACAATCAACATGACTTGATCCCACCATGTTAGTCTCGAAAACTAGATTTCACATATTATATTCTAAATGGAAATTTTATGTAAATTTTCCTTCGAAGGAGGCACGACCTTTGATTTTTTTTTTTTTTTTTTTTTTTTAGATAAATTTAATTTGAAAATTAATAATGATCACATGTATCCCACCACTAAATCAGACAGTAATAGATATTGAGACTGTGTGATAGATATTGAGAAAAATTATAACCAAACATAATCATTTCATACTTTAATTATCATAAACCAATAGTCTCTTTATGGAATATTAATCTATATAAACTTCATGATAATAAATCACAATATTCAACAAATGATATATTATACTAATTGAGAATTACAGCAAACCTAACCTGTTTCCCTTCGCAGATTTTGTTTTTTTTTATTGTTTCCAAGATTTTAAAACTTGAAAGTTCATAATAACTATGTTTAGTATGAAATATAAAATAGGCAGATACAAATTTTTTTCTTTGTTTTTCACTAATTATATATAATAATAAAATTAACCTAATTAAATGTTACTTTTCATGTTTGAAAGGATAAGATACTATTTCTAAGATGATTTGTTAGAATCTCATGCACCCCAATTATACATTGATTAAACAAAGTTTTTTTAATAATTGCTAGATCATAATCTTCATATCGAAACTTATTTCTTATATATAATAACTATAGACTAAATATTTGAATAAATATAATTTATATTTTATTTGAGACGCTGGCGCGTAATATCCAAGCAATGAAAAATGAGTTAATTACATATGAATTCATTAATTTCCCCATGAAACTAGTGTAAACAAGTCGTAGTCTACAATAGATAATCGCTCCTTAGATGTATGCAGACAAAACAAACAAAACAACCAGAGATCCACCATTAGACGATATTAGCGACATCCAGACAAACAATACCATGCCAATACCGAAACAAGACATCCGATTTTCCCAAAGTTGTAAATGGGAATTTATACCTGATCGCCAGCGCCAATTGCATCCTCATCTCTATTTTGGTGAACACCACTAGCAATATCAGGGGATTGTTCTTCCATTGCGATCAGAAGATTGCAGGTTCTGTAGTCGAAGCCTAATGCATCAATTTTACAAATTGTACAATCATGTTTTGTGGAGATATCATAATGTCAGACTTATTAAACTACACAAAGATTTGTACCTAAATAGGTACTTGTTCTTTCTTTAATGGAAAAAAAGGTGTTTTAAGCTTTTGCAGCTATTTAGGACTATTGAAAAATTCCGAACTAAAAAGAAGACTCCAACCTGCTAAAAATTGAAATTAAACATATGCTCCCCTTAGCTGTTTTCATTACAAAATCTAGTTATAAAACTAACATCAAATTGTACGATTTAAAATATAAATCATATTTATATGAAATGTAAAATATTAAACAGTACAAACATGAAAATAATACAAATATATCATTTTATGAAATATCATAAAATCATTAACTCTATACAACTTATGTATATGTAAAAAATTAGATAGATTTAAACAATTTATATTATTTTACAAATCAACAAACCAAATATGAAAAATTTAATACAATAACTTATTGAAAAACAAATAAAAATGTTGAAAAATTTAGTTAGGGCAGACTCTAGTTGTTTTAAAAATTGTCTTAACATAAATAATTTAAATATCATTTTAAAATAATCTAAACAAAACAAATTACATTAAAGTTCTAAATGTAAAATACTAAATATAAGCTGTTGTTGAAATACAAATAATATTTCAAGTGAAAATATACGACAGACTAGGAATTGAACCCAGGACCTTTGGCTTTACGCGCCAATGTTTATCTAACAACTGAGCTATCCTTAGTCGTTGGCTGCAATTTTTGAGATACCAAATTAATTACCTCGTTAGAAACGACATTTAAATTAATTTTTACTCATTTTGCAACCCTTATGTATGTATTTATTAAATTTAAAAGCCCCAAAAGTCCTGGGGTCAATTCCCAGTCTAGGTCGTATATTTTTCACTTGAAATATTATTGTATTTTTAATACTAGCTGGTAAAAACGTATAAGCATTACAATCAATAAATTTAAATTTAATAAGCTGTTGTATGTCTCATAAATTATTAAAAGTTTTTAATGTTTAAATAGAACAAAGAAGTGTATTGTACTCATCAAATGGTTCTTATAGTTTATATTTTAGTTGTTTAAGAAACTATAAAAACCATTACTTATTATTTTTTCTTTAATAATTTTGAACACATTCTGTAAAGAAATATAAAACCAATATTTTGTTTTTTCTCTACTTTTTAAAATTCTCTAGAATAAATATAAACAAGGTTTATATTAAAACATGTAAATGACAGTAAACAAAATAGATATTACATTTTAGCAATTATTTTGGAATAATATGGTGATTAAATTTGTACTTATGAAAAACTGGTAGTTTTTCTTTAACCCGGGATCACTCGCGCTATTAGTTCAAAACTAACAATTTTAGTTGTTCTTAAGGAATTTTTTTAAATTTTCGTTATATGACATTGAGCTTCTAAATATGCTTTCTTTGGCATCTTGACCAGTCGCTACACTCGTGGTGGGAGGTTGGGGGTGATGGGGGGGGGGAATCAGGGGGGAATGGGCACGGCGCGCCTTTGTTAATATGCTTCTAACTGTATGCAATCTTCTTCTAATATGCAATCTTGTGTGTGCTTTGTTAAAAGAGTTCTAATGGCACGAGTGATTGTGTAACAGTTTACAATTGTATTTCTGTATAACTATTTTTCGTTTTTTTTTTTTTTTTTTGTAAATAGACATTTAGTTTAACTGTGTTTTTTTTATTTTTTTATTGTAAATAGACTTTTAATTTATTGTTTGTAATTGACTAGAAAGTGAAAGGAAATGGACAAAGTGAAAGGAAATAATGATGACACTTTATGTTGGCTGGAAGAAAATGATTATAGTGAAGGAAGTATTTATATGCAAGAAAATTTATCGGACACCGATGCATCAACCGAACACAGTGATCACAATACAGACACAGAGCAATCTGACGATGATCCTACAGACACAGACACTAATCACCCTCAACAAAGAAAACGACCCATACAAGTATCTGCTGCGCTCTATACATCTAAAGACGGATTTACTAACTGGGATATTCATATGCTAAAAAAAAACAAAAACTTCAAAAGAAAATATTGTAAAGAAACTACTGTCAGTAGCTCTTGAATTCAGAGACCTAAAAAATTCAATAGACTGCTGGAAGATATTTTCCCCCGATGATATGCTATCAGAAATTGTTCGTTTTACTAACCAACAGCTTGAAGAAATGCGTCAAAACTATGCGTGTGAGCGAGACTGTATTGATACTGATTTTATGGAGATTCAAGCTTTTTTTGGTCTTTTATATCTTCTAGGTGTGAAAAAAGCTAATCATTTAAATACCGATGAACTTTGGGCAACTGATGGTACTGCATCTGAGCTCTGCATAGCTACTATGTCCAAACGACGTTTTCACACCTTAGTGCAATATCTTTTAATTTTTTCAGATTTTTAATTTTTTATATGTATTTAATAAGTTAAAATATTCAAAAAATGTAATCAATAAAATGTTTTTACATAAACAAACTAGTCGAAAATTTATTTTTATACTGTACTATTGAAATTTACAACAATAACTTCAAATTAAACCCTTATATCAAATGTTAGATTTGCTCTAATAGCGCGAATGCTCGAGGAAGTTTTAGTAGCGCGAGTGATTCCGGGTTAAACCATGTCATAATAATCAAACCCTTCCTTATAAAAAATATTGTACAATTCAATAATTAATGTCTAGTTGATTTAAAGATAGATATTTGAACTAGTTAGTGTATATCCTCTTGATATAATATAAGAAACACGTCTCATTTAAATTGTTTGTCTATTTGTTGTAATTTGTCTTTTTACCCTTTTACCGATAAATTACAAATTTTCAACAAAAATATAAATCAGCAATATTGGGTTTTATAGTTTCTGGACTTTCTACATTAAAAATTTCGTTACATTTTATGCATGCAGAAATGGCATTGTTCTAAAATGATTGTGACAATGCTTTAATGAGAAGGAGAAAGGTGTTGGTGAGAATTCAAATGGTTTAGTAAGTAAATGTATTTGATCCTAATTTCCTTTAAAAAGGTGTACGAGTGGTATATAATTTATTTCCCTACTTTATAAAAGCCACTTAATAACATTTTAATTTATCAGTGTAATGCAGTGATTTTAATCATATTTTCTTGTTTACTTAATTTGTTTATTAGTTTTGAAAATATTCAGCATATTTATTGTTGGAAAAAAGGAAACATACCACTGTAATATGAATAAATAATGACAATTTACTTTCCTTGTCTGAATGTTGGTATTTCATTAAAACATTAAACAATTTTATTTCATGTTTTGTGCAAATTTATACTACTCGATAAGAAAATTTAAAAACAGGATTGTTTCTGTGTGCCATACCAGCCTATGTTTTAAAACATTATTATTAACTTTGCATACTTTTTAAACTCTTGTAAATAGTGTTGTTCTTCACACAATTTACTTTCTTAATTGGTTTTAGAGGATAAATATGTTTTTTACATAGTAACTTCAAGTGTCACAAATATATTTTTGTGTGAAATATGACCATAGACAAAAACATATAGTACTACATATTTTTAGAACAAACAGTAACAAAATATGTATACAAATTATAAAATATTTTATACATATATTGTTACAACAAATATATCTTGGCTAATAAATATCCGCTTTTAAGAGAAGCACATTTTATAAACAGTAATGGAAAATTTCTACTCTGACAGCGACACATGCCAGAGAATGACCATATTAATGGCTAACTGATTAAAAAGTAAAACATATAACTACATTGAAAAGTATTACAAACTTGTATACACATCCATAAAGATTTCCATCATTTGAAATGTGTCCCCAAATACAAGAGACTCATTAGCTACGTCTAATAGAATAATAATCTTTATCATTGATGTTCCTTTGATACTACCTAATATTGTATGTTATTTTCCTATAATTTATTCTTTAAATTCTAACAAAAGAATAAAACTGTATCATACTGTCCTACCTAATTAACGCTCTTATAATTCCAAAGTTGCAAAGCTAATATAATCATAAGGTAGAGAATATTAAATATCTAAGTTACTTGTCATGAACACAACTATACATTGTGTAATGAAGGGATACTCTATAGTGAATTCTCAATTCAATTAAAAGAATTAAAATAGGTGCCAATGAATTTCAAAATTAAATTTGGTCACAAATATTAACCAATCCAAAATGATTATAATAAGATATTACAAAGTACATATTCATGATTTATAATAAAATAATAATTAGATATCTTATAATTCTTCTCTAGTTTTTATTCTCACACTTTTAATTATTCCTACTTTAACAATAATTAAAAAATTTTAAATGTAATATAAATATGCAGTAATTTACCTTTCGATGAATCATCATATCCAATATGTTTTACAGTTTCTCTGACGACCTTCTGATAATCCACGACTGCTTTTGAAGTTATTTCTCCACAAAGTAAAACCATTCCAGTTTTTGTTACTGTTTCTAAATAGGAAGGAAAAATATTCACATATAAAATTTCTAAGATAATATTTTAAAGATTCATGTTTACTCTAGTCACGGAATAACATTTAAAGTTTACTTGCTTTAGTTTGTCAGTCACGGGACTTCCTTTTCTTAATTTTGTCGTATTTCGGAGATTTACTCCATCTTCAGATAATTATCACTCTTCTGAGATTGTTAAAACATTAAAAATACACATAAACACAGACACTCATAACATGAAATATTTAATGTTGGGAGCGCCCAGTGTAGTGGTCCAAGGACAACTGCCGTCTCATGGTTGTTAAAACCTACTTTTGAATGATCAGCTTCTTTTCTCCTCAAACACGGTTTATGATACGGCAATATACAAGACAACAAGATTTCGGATAACCATCGTCATAGGTTTACACAACCATAAGACGGCAGTTGTCCTTGGACCTCTTCATAGAGCACTTCCCAACGTTAAATATTTCATATTATAAGTGTCTATGTTTAATGTGTATCTTAAATATCAGAATGTGTAAAACAATCTCAGAAGAGTGATAATTATCTGAAGATGGAGTAAATCTCTGAAACACGCCAAAAAAAAAGAAGCCATGTGACGGACAAAACAAAAGTAAGTAAACTTTAAATGATATGTTTAGCTCAATAAATTTTACATATGTGCGTTTAAAGCTAAGATGCAGAAAAAATTAAGGGGAAATAATTAAGTCTAGTAGTTATATTTTGATAATTATAAAGTTATTTTAGTGTAGGCCATATCAAAATATATAAAGCCTGTTAGAGCTGTTATAAGAGTATATGTATAAAATACCATAAATACTAGAGCAGAATAATAATAACTAAAAAGCTGCAAGAATCCTGGATGGCTAGCTCATGCTTCACTAGTCAGAGGTTCCGGATTCAAACCACCAAGGGGGCTCAAAAATTTAGTGTTATAAGGAATATTGGGAAGTTACAATTGGTAATGAACTCTGGTTGAAAACGCTAGAAACGGTAATTGGAATTCAATGCGGTAACCCCATATGACATGACTGAAAAGTTATCTAGCAGGCCTAGGTCTTTCACGACTGTTGGGCTACGATTAGTTTTTAAAAAACTACATAGATTTTCTTATTTATTTATTTGTGTATTGCTTTTGAACATATAACATATATGTAATTAGCAAAAGTCAGTAAAATAATCTACAGTCATTGATCAAGGTCCAAAACATCACAATCCATGTATTCCCCAACTGAATAGAATGCCTTCTCTTTAATCCATTTTGCTATAACGGCTTTAAATTTATTTTCAGTCAGTGATGTTATGGATACAGGAAGCTTGGTGAACAACTTATACTGCAGGTAGCTATGACTACTATGAGTCTTCGAACTGAAGCAAGGGGTAGCCAAATCATAACCATTTCTAATATAACGGTTGAAACTGCCACTATCAAATTTATTTTGCTTCACGTAGATTAGATTGCAATAAATGTACAAGGAAGGTATTGTTATAATCAGCAATTTAGAAATGGTCGCTCTACATGAAGGCCTGTCAGATAAGCATGTACACTTCTAACTGCTTTTTTTCTGCCACAAAAATGCTCTAGTAGAAACCCTAGAGTAACCCCACAGATAAATGCCATAACTCAAAAGGGAATGAAATAAACCATAGTGTCATAGGTAATAATAACTCAATGCTAACACAACTTGTGAGTTTCCTAATCAGATAGACAATTCTGGATAATTGCTTACAAAGGTCAGTCATGTGAGGTAGCCAAGTTAGTTTACTATCTAGGTATATAAACAGTAGTTTAACAGAGCCTGAAAATCCTTCAATGTCCCACCTGAATGTAAATATTTGTTCTGTTTTGTCACCATTTACAATAATTTCATTAGCATCAAACCATGTGTTGGCAGAGGACAATAAGGTTTCAAGATTAGACTTCAAATTTACTAAATTATCCTGTGCTGTAAGTAAGGTTGTATTGTTTGTGAAAAGTATGGACATGTTTTGTACATTATAAGACAAATTGTTCACAACTACAAGAAATAAGAAAGGCCCTAATACAGATTCCCAAGGACTCCGTGACATCCCTGCAGCCTGAGGCACAATCCTCAAACACAACCATCTTTGACATACTGTACTTCAAATTTTACATAGATTTTACATAATTAGAAAATCATAAACCGATCAATACAACAATTTTATTTAAATTGTTTAGGATGAATGTTCAATAACTTTTACTTTTTAATAAAAAAAACTTCAATAGGAATCAATCATAGATCACCTATAAGCCAAATTATCAAAGATTACGATTAATCAAAAACAAATCTTATTTATTTTTAAATTTAATTTGATGAGTGAAAACAAAGCGATGTAATTTTGATGATACGCTTTGATTACATTCAAATATGCCTATATTTATCCAGACCATTTTAAACTACCTTTAATTGAAAATTTAACATACCACAAGCCACTTTGGCATCAGGATCTTGAGCCAAATGAGCATCTAGAATAGCATCACTGATTTGATCACACATTTTATCTGAAAAATAATAATAACACTTTTTAGATGATTAATTTGACCTGTTATGCCTATAAAAGAAAAAAAGGATGTAAACCCGAATAATTAACATCCCTTTTATAAACTATATTAACATGGATCTTTGGGTTAGTTAAATGAGTCCTCATTTCAAACGAACAATTTATATGAAAAAAATTAAGTTATACACATTGCATATAAAGACATTTATTTTATATAAAACTTGCACATTTTATTTATATTGAAATTTTATTTAAATAATAATGCAAAGAAAAATGTTAGTATTAATTTAAATCTAATAACAAATTTAAATCAGATTGTAAAATTAATATTTGTATTTGTTAACAAGTAGGCCTATAGTAGTTAAAACATCAGAATAAATCAAATTAATTTGAATTTTAACATAGTAGCCCTAGTTGGTTAAGTGTAGACTAGTATAATTTTTTATAACTTTTGAAATGAGAACTTTATAATCAATACTTTACAAGTTTATTCATAATCCCTACTATCGGCAAAATCGCTACAGATTAGGTTAATTTTATTTTTAGGCAATTGGTACTATAAAGATAAATAGGAATATCACAGAATGGAAAGTTCTGATCAAGATTGGCCTTGCTGATAAAGCCAATTGACGCAACTAATTCTTATTTAATCTTTATTGGATGATGTAACACCTTAGAAAACTGATTCAATTATGGACCTTGATCTACACTACTGACATTTAGCCTTTAGTTTATAATTAAATTTAAGATCATTCAACTTTTTAAAGGAAAAATTAATTTGAATACTTGTATAGCCTAACTTAAGAAATACATGATAAACCATAAGTTAGAGAAAATTATAGATCATTTTGATCAAAATTTACTACATTGAGAAAAAAAATTTGGTGTGTGTTCTTGTTTGAGTACAAATGTTCAACTGCTTGGCTTTTTAAATTATATTAAAATTAATCAATAACTATATACTTTTACTAAAAAATATAAGTTATTTAAATGTTCCTGTGTACGGCTATATTTTTGATATCAACAGATGTTCCGTTGATGTAATGCTATTTTTAAGACTATTCCCAAATAACCCCTACTTCTCATCGCCCAATCATTCTTTATCAAGACTTTAAATGTTCTAACTTTTTTACATGTTTAATAGTAGTATTTAAGTATGAAAATTAAATGAAGAACGTAGGACTAATCTGTTACTGAGAACAAATATTCGCAGAGTTGGATATAAACCTTTAAGCATTCAAACAATTAACAGGTAAATGTTTACTTTAAGGTGGCACCTTATTTTCCGGATTTTATTTTTTTATCGTTTACTACATACCTTACGTCTTATGTTTTCCATGCGCAAATCACTATTTTTCACTGAAAAACCACAATCTAAAAACTATTAAATCCAACGTATTTATAGGTTAGATATAACGGCAGATGTTCACATTTACATCTCATATATTACTAAAGATATTTCAATCTATAATATCCGTGGTCACAGATCATGTGATATGCTGAGAATCCTCCATATTAATAATCTAATTTCAAATTATTAACTTTAATAAACTTACGAAAGGTTTGGCCAGGTGTTTATATATATACCTGGCCAAAACTGTTGTGATATATAATTATATTGCAAGTAAGCAAATTATTAACTTCAATAACATACGAAAGGCAACCTGGACAACCTAGTCTCATTGTGTAATGAACATGCGTTAAACCATACGCTTGTCAAATCAAAATTTTAGTGAAAGTTAGTGATCTGCTCAAGTAAAACTAATGCGCCACCTAAAGTAAACATTTACCAATTAACATACCAAAAAAATAAAAAGGAATACAATGAAAACTGACCACTGCATTGACCCATTCAACCAATGTATGTAGCCAAAGGATCATTTTTAATAACAGGGTATATATTAATAAATGCGGTGGCTACATTTATATCCAACAAAAGCTATTTGGTTTCATATAGTTCTCCATTCCATAACTATTTATGAGTTTTTTATAGGTATTCCTAATGCAGACTACTGAGACTCCAATTTACTTTCAATGTTCTACGAGTTTTAATATGAACTAGAAAACAAAAGAACCTAACTTATCTAAAATATCAAATATTTGAGGTGTGTGTGTGTGTGTGTAGTAAGTCATTTACTACAATAATTTCTTATATAAACTAGCCTATAGAAATAGAAGATTAGACATAGAATGCAAATATTCTGCTTCAAACTTTTGTCAATACCATCTCTTCATATTATGCTGGAAAGTCTAGAATGATTGGTAAAGATTTAAACAAAGCTACTTTATTGTAACAAAGTAATTATAATAGGGTAGGCTATTTTAGAACTCTTATTCTTGATCTCTAGTCTTTAATTTTGTTTTATCAACCAATGTAAAACTGGATTCCCTAGTCTGTAGCTCTGGATCCCCTGGTTTTATGTCTACAATTCGAACTGCATAGGCCTAATAAAATTTACAAAATAACACATTAGTAACGTGTAAAAAAAAAAAACAACAAAGGTAGTCCTATTTGATCATTTTAAATCTACAATATAAATGAAACGAGTACCGGTAATTCAGTCATTCTCTACAATGTTATGCGCACATGGTTTTGCGCTTTGGGTTGCATCATTTGTGTCGGTAACGATTTTTGTTGAGCTAGTAAATTGATTATATTATATAAATTACCTGGATGTCCTTCGCCCACAGACTCTGATGTGAATAGGAATGATTCTTCATCTCCATCTGCAGATTCATTTTCTACATGTCCATTTTGGGTTGGAAAACCATTGAGAATGTATGCAGAAGTTTCCGGCATTTTAACTGATCCACTAACTGGTTTAAACAAATTTCGATCTGATGCTACGACTGAAGAAAAGAGACTGCACTTGCTTTGTCCTGTCGTATTTATAAACTCGGCTGCGTCACGTGACTTTCCACGACTGAGAATTGGAGCCGTCTGCGCAGAACCTAGTCTAGTGCACAGATAAATCGGAATTATTAGGAAGAAGCGGCAAAATAAAAACTAGACAAATAATCTTATCTGTAAATTAATACAATATTACATTATATACATTCCAAAATAATACTTTACTGATAATAATTTAAACAATGTACTATTTTTAGAAGACGGATACAAATTTATAAATTACGGCTTTTGCAAAACAAAATACAGTGCTTTAAAATTATGGTTTTGTGTTTGACAATTTATAGATTTTATTTTTTATTTTTTTTTTTTAACTTCTAGATCTATATAATACCAGATTAAAAAATCTGTTAATGTACTGATGTATCTTCTCTATAAGCCAAATGACTTGAACGGATTTCATTACGTTTCCCTAATGTCTTCTTTGCAACTTTAAAAAAAAAAAAAAAAAAAAAAAAAAAAAAAAAAAAAAAAATTGTTCTATTGTTATTGTTAGAAATCGCTATTCCAGTTATTTCAATATTAGACCTACATTACTGTTATGTTAGATGTAATAGCAATTATCTTACTTTCCAACTTATCAAAATTTACGCATTTGGGCTGTATAGCTCTGCACATACGACACACAGACATTCAAAAAACCACTTTTTTGGACTCAAGAGATCTCAACCGATATATACCCACAATATATTTTTGACCTGATCCGATATTTATTTTTTTACTTGCTATATTGCAAACAGGTTTAGGTGATTAATCTTAACATTTTATTAAAATTTGAAAGAAATTGGTAGCGCATAATTTGAGAAATTAGATATTTTATAAAAGTACCCTGGCCAATTTTGGTTTTAACTGATAACTCACGAACCGGTATTTTTTAAACGATGGCGGAGAAAAAGTTTTGTTTGGGTCTTTTATAAAGGCTAAAACTATTATCAACATCGTTAGAGCCAATTTTAGTAATTTATTTTAATTTTATGCCCTTATCTCCATGTTTTGAATTAAAAATAAAGTATAAATCAGAAAATTTGGTCAAAATATACCACTTTTTGGCTTCAAAACGGATTTATCTGTAAAACACTTGACATCGATAAGTTGACCAATCACATAACTTTCTCTAACACTTCGTACAAGTGAGAAAAACGTAAAATTAAAATTTGAATTTTCTCAAAATATACTCTAATGATTTTAATGAAATTTTGCTCAAACGTAGGCTTTAGAACCTAAACAAAACTTATTACCAAAACTCACCAAAAATAGAAGTTGAGTTAACAGTTAAAATAAAGATAAAAAAGCATATGCATGTTCATAAGATGTTCTCAAAATTAACTAAATCAGTTTAGATTTGAATGAATTCATTTAGAAATTCCTGCGTGGAAAAAATATTGTTTTATAAAAAAACTCTGTGTTTTCGGTTTTACAGTGATTTATCTACAACTGTTTGATAGAGTTAGTTCAAAATTGCTATTTACATATTTCTCTAGTTACATGTGTCAACCAATCATACAACATGATTTTCATATGACAATTAATTAACACACAATGAAACTACTATGCAATAGCGCTACAGTGAGTAACAAATAATCTAAAATTATAGGCCTACAATATCTTTTAATTTTCACTATCTATGATTTCAAAATGTATTTTTATGTCATTCACATTTTAATATATCTCAGATTTCCCATCTATATGATAATTGGTACAAGTTTTTGTTTAAGTAAGGCAAAACTAAATTGTTTTAAATGGCAACAGTAAATAACAACCCATTAGTTATTCTTTAGTTACACCCATGTCATGCTGCATAATTATAATCATCTATTAGTTTTTAATCTCTAGTATAAAGTGGCCTATCAAAGAAATAAATTTATTTTTGACATAAACCTATTCAGTTGAGTCTATGCAATAGTATTACAATATTACTATATATACATTTTTTTACTTTGGTAGTAAACAAGTTTGAATGGGATGTCAAGTTTTTTTAACAATAATGATAAAGATTATGTTATTCACAACGGAAATGTACTGTAATTTTATTTTCAATTTATCTGGTTGAGTCATTCACTTTAACGTTTTACTGAAATTGTATCAAAACAAATATATTTTGACCAAAAAGAACGGATAAGAACAATGTTGTGACTAATAATGAGTTAACGATGAATGGCCTCTACCTGTTACATACTCAGGTTCATGATGTGATCTTGACAGTTCTTGCACATATTTATTTATAAATTAGCATCTATTCGCTTTACTCTTGTGGTAGACTTGGCCTTATAATTAAACTGCATTTGAATAAAATTTATTTAAATAGTTTAATTAAGTCATACTACATTTAATTAAAAATATATTACAATTATTGATTACAAACAAATATAGATATTTATTAAACTTGCATAAAATTAATTTTAATAATATATCCTATGAAATTTAAACCTATAATCTTTATAGGTGTCATTTAGTTTATATATTTTTATTGTTCGATATTGGGGCAAGTACCAAAATCTTAAGTAATAACCATGATTAATTGATGATTATGTATTCGCTAAAAATAGTAGTCTTTTATTTTATTATTTAATAGGTGTAGAAGTTCATTTGCAAAATTAGGTCTAACGGTTTTCAATAATATATAATATATTCTAATCCTTAGATAATATGCTAGTGAAATCTTGGCACTTTTAACAAACCATCCAGTACTACATAAAGCTGAGAAATTAGATATTTAAAAAGAGTGGAATGTAAAACTCAGCAAGATAGAATTTGAAAAGTTACGATTAGGTCCACGTTAAAAGTAAATTTGTTCTTAGTTCTGTATTATTTTTACTTATAGAAAAAAATACTTTTCACTTTCTGCAAATATTGATAATGTTATTCAGTTTACAGGTGACACAAACATAACCTTTTTGGCAAAACCTTGCCTGAAATTGAGCAGAAAGGTTTTCTACAGGTAAATGCAGCAAGTTAATATTTTGATAAAATAAATTCAATTACATTGTTTGAGTGGGACTTACGTCGCAGAAAATACCCTAACATGTTTTTGAATGATTAATTAGGGCCTACTCAAAGTGATCAAGTCCACATGTTTTTTAGATTTAATTATAGACACTAGATGATCTTGGACAGATACTGTAGATAATATGTGTGATAAAATTATAGATATTCAAGAAAAACTACATCAAAGTTGAGAAATTTGACTTTTTAATACTGTCAAAGGAACATTTAATGTATTATACTACTTCTGATACCATATAACACTTCAATATTCATCTCAATGATGGAACCTGTTTTTTATTCGTAGCTTCAAACTATTTTAAAATCATTAGTTTTTAAGATATGTTATGATTTGTTAAATGTTATCAAATTGAATGATGTAATAAATAGAAGTAGATTTTCCACTGAGATGAACATCAAAATCTTATGCAAATACTTTAAAACATGTGTTTTGGTAATATTTGAAATAAGTAAAATCTTACAAATTTCAAATTTTTTATGTGAATAATTGGATATAGGTCTAAGAGGCACATATCAAAAAACCTGAACCCAACACAAAAATAATAAATAAATAAATAAAAGGTTTAGTGTTATGTCAAACGACCATGTTACCATTTAAAATCCTTGACTTATCCAAGATGATAGCCAAAACATGATAAAATGTAGTGCAGGGATCAGGGTTGAACTTCAATTTGTTCCAAATCGAATGAGAAAAATTGTGAAAAAGGTAGAGGGGGGCTTTATAGCCATTCGGTGTGAGAGTGTGTGTGTGTGTGTATCATTCACTAAGATTACTTTCAAACAAATTGTTCTATTTCAATTCATACGATATATATACAGGTTTCTTTTATATATTTTGAATAGTTTTTTAAGCAATAAGATTGATCAAACAATTTTAAAGATATCATTTGGTTTTAGAATATTTTCAACTGTAGAGAGGTCACTTTATTTCATCGAAGTTCACATTTTCTAGTATAAAAAAGCTCTATAAGTTACATAAAATATTACTCAAGTTATACCGTCATATGATTTAGTTATTAAAACTTTTTCACATTTAATGTAAGTGACTCGGATGCTGCAAAATATGAACTTTAAATTGAGTTTTTCTTAAACATATCAGTCAACCAAAACAATCATAAGTGGAATTTTCTTTAAAAAAAAAATATATTGTTTTCAACAAGAAATTTACATAAATAAATAATATAACTATCTGATAGAGTAATAGAAACATTTATAAAAAGATTCAAAGTAAATTCCTTAGTTTTTTTCATTTGATAAAATGTTTTAAATTAAAACTTGTGTTTGTATATTACATCCAACTTCTTATAACAAAATACAATGAGGTCATTAGAATCTAATCTATTAAAAACACCAGATAATAAACTTTGAGTTTCCCTGATAACAATATTAATCAAGGGGTTTTCCAATATACAGTAGAAAGTTTCAATAGTATAGATTTAATTAGTATATAACATATTTTAAAACATACATGAATGAAACATGAATTTCATAATTATTTGTAGAGTCTGTTATTACTTTATTATCCAATAGCGTTACAACTGCATGACCTCATCTTGTAAAAAGTAAAATATAAT
The DNA here is from genome assembly GCA_963513935.1 of Aphrophora alni. Classification (NCBI taxonomy): domain Eukaryota; kingdom Metazoa; phylum Arthropoda; class Insecta; order Hemiptera; family Aphrophoridae; genus Aphrophora; species Aphrophora alni. The sequence continues at coordinate 158,109,657 of OY740766.1, read as the reverse complement.
GCTGAATTATATTTTAGTAATGTTTTTATATAGGCCTAATGTGAATTTACACTACAAATCATAATAGGCCCTATCTATGGATGCTGTATTACATTAAAGAAAACAATTTTAAAACATTTTTACTTTTCTAAGGTAAAAATATACAACAATTTTCTCTACTGTACCCCCCCCCCCATATAAATATGTCATTTAGGTTATACTAAAACTATAAAACACTACATAGTTTTCAATTTACTGGAATTTATGCTCTTACAAAAACACCAAAAAATGTCTGGCAATCTAACTGGCAGTTCCAAGGTTAAGAATGTGGAAGCAATTACACAAACCATATTGGTTGATTATATTAACTCTTAATTGTCATATATTAATTATTTATTTAACTGATTATCCTATATTTTATGCGATATGAAAATCTAAAATGTGGAATAATAACTACTTCAAATTAATGTGTAATAATAAATCCTAAACAAACCTATTGTTCAACAACATTTTTTCAAATATTTTTGGAGTAACACGGTCCACGATCGGCATTATCTTCTAACAATGAATTATTATTATTGGACCAGCTGATTGGGTTAAACGAAACCTTTCACAGCTGATAAATTATTTTACAGTTTTCTAGCAGATGATATTCCTGATCTGTGTTAGTGGAACTTTTATCAATGTGGCTTTACATCATTATTTTATAAAACAAGATCAAGTGTGTCAATTGTTTTAACTGTGCAACGTTTTATCGTAAAATTGACAAAACGATGATGTGCTCATAGACTACAAGTAATATAACAAAAATAATAAATAATATAATGTATATACTGTATTTAAATATTGCATTATTAAAATTAAATAAAAATCTATAGTTTGGCCTATATAGATCAAAAATAATTTAATAATGTTTTTATTTTGTAAATTTAAATTGTGTCAATGTTCTTAATATACATAATAATACTGTACTTTAATATTCACTCAAAATAATCAGATTTAAGATAACCTTTCCTTACTATCTTTCTGTTGTCTGGTCTGTTCGCCTTCAAAACTATCTCATTGATTGATAACCTTTAAAATATAATGCAGATACTTTCAATTAGTATCAATGTGTTTAAAAAGACTGACATTATCGAAGAATCAGCAGTCGAAATTGATTACGCTACGTAATTGTTGATATCGATCGTAAAACTGAAAGACAACTTACAATAACGAGGAAAAACTAATAACAAGAAACAGTTATGTGATACCTCAAGAAATCTATGTCTATATATATTGAAATACTAACCAAAAACAATTATCTTAGCGAACTAGTCTAAAATGTTTCTATAGCCTACTTCTTACATGTGGAAAAATAAAAGCAAAATTTTCATTAAGCTGGATTTCTCGTATTTCTTATGGAAGATAAGTCGAGATAGAAGGGCCCTCCTCCCTAATCAAAGTTGTCAAATTTTGTTTTTAAAATATTTTGAAATGCCTGATTAACGGGATAGTCAGTCATAGGTTTGATAGGAAATAAAGATTCGAGATATCCTTTGGTTGCGGCATCATTAGTGTCGCTACATCCAGGCCTAATAGAATTTCCTTTGCATAGTACTTTTGTATGCCTTTAATGAGTTAAACATGTGTTCTTTAAAGTTTCTAGGTTAACCGCTTCTTTTTTCAGTTGACAGGCTACACTACAACCATCATATCGTAAGGATCTAACCTTTTCTAACGTAAGGTTGTATTACACCTCTTGGACCCGGCTGAGAGTGTTGACACTCATCGTATCAATGATATTATCTTTCCTTTAGTAAATCCGGTTTCTACCAGTTCTAGACTATTTCGTTAGCCTCCTTCCTTAACCGTTCCATTTGGGAACAATTCGCTCGTATTTATCGGACTATGGGTTACGATTGATTGTCCTTGCGGCAAAGATCCTTCTGTATAGGTTCCGACTTTGGTAGACGTTCAAACAACTCTCTTATAGTCTTTCCGTTCGGCGGTGACACCCAGAGGATTAGGAGCGTTCTCGGAACTCAACTCACCCTTCCTAACGTGCTCGCTGGACAGGCCGGTGGGAAACAATGACTCATGTACTGGCGCTGTACCACAGTACCAAAAAAATTTTATTTGAAATTTAAATTTATTTTTATCAAGTTTGTTTAATTCTTCATAATATTCTAAAGAAAATGAGTCCAAACGCGAACAAAATGCATCTGTATTACGTTATTATATTGTAGAATAATAAAATAAAGAACTCATAACTCATGGTTAGTGTAATATAATTGTGTTTTAAATCTAGTTTATGAAGCATTTTGGTCGCGTTTGGGCTCATTTTCCTTAGAATTTTATGTAGAATTCAATAAACTTGAAGTTTTAAAGTTTGAACTTGACATCAAAAAAAGTTGCAGTAGTGTAGGAGAGTGCCAGTAGGTGAGTCATTGTTTATGACCGGTCGTCCCGGCGAGAGGGTCGGGAGGATGAGTTGAGTTCCGAGAGCGCTCCTAATCCACTGGGTATCACCGCCGAACGGAAAGACTATAGAATGTACTCCATCATCTGTCACCGATCATTATCCTTTCGTTTACATCGGTATCCATAAAACTGTCATTAGGAGTTGAAATAGCCATCTTTGAAAAATAATATTTATCTTATCTATTGTAATATTTTAATAGTGTCTAAACACGTCTTCAATGTAAACAGTTTTAAAGACGACGTTCAAGGTTGATTTTTGTTATTTTGCTGTTATCCCTGAACCGTAATATTTTCTTTGCTTGTGATTTTGCACACGGACTTGAGTGATTCAAATTTTAATAAATCTGAACGAAATCGGTACGACCGATTTTGAGAAATGACGTATTTTATAACAGCTTCATGGTCTACTTTAATTTTTTTTTACCGATCACGCACGAATTCGTGGAAAGGTATCAATACGTCTTGTTTAAGTCCTGAGAAAAATTGAATTAAAATCGTTGGAGCGGATTTTGAGAAATATTTAATTTTGTGTTTTTTAATGACAGCTGTCCGCAAAATTTGAGTTATCGAAGATGTGGGGGGGATGTCCCGAGATATGGCCACATTTCAAATTCGATTTCAATCGGTACATAACAGTACTGCACTACGACAGGCCTCAGTTAGACATCCCAAAATTACTCTTTTTAAACTCAGGGGACCACAAAACTAACAGATTTTTCGACCCAGCATCTGATCTAACTTTCTCTATGTTATGTAAGAAAGTAATAATCTTTCAAGAAAACCTTCGATAACAGGAATAATGCGTTTTCTATTATACGAACAGTTTATTACGATGTTACCAGTTAGGCCTATATACATCTTTTATAAATTGAATTTTGAACAAGGTCAATCGATTGACACGTGGAACAATGAATGTGGCGCAATATTATTTGTGTAGTTATAAGCCTAATTATTACAGCATTAGATACCACAAAAACTGATTTGCGGAATTTATGTAGTGAATCATAGGTTAGGCCTATTCATCACGTACGTAACGAGATGGGGCGTGAATTTTGTTTTTTGATGCTACGATATCTTTTTCCGAGTTTGATTTCAGTAATAATATAATAGTAAGTTTGTATCCCACCACTTAGTCTTACAACAAGCAAATAAACTTCAAGTGAAATAAATAGGTATACCTTAGGATATTTAAATTCCTTCAAAAGAAAAATACAAAAAAAAAAAAAAAAAAAAACTGAAGAAATACATGTAAATGTCCAGTTCATATCCCGTTGCTATTTAATATAAAAATTTAATGAAATAGTGTTTTACATACCTCATTATTGAACAATAGGCTCATTCTTAAGCTGAGAAGACCCTTTTCAAGTATCAAAATCCATCATTTCTGTCAAAACAATCAATTTATAAGTTTGCATTCGATGTTCAGAATACGCAACGAGCTTATGCGTCTAGGTTTCATAAGATATCCAAAGCTAATAGAATATCGTGTCTAGATGTATGCGCATTTACAGGTAAATATTACTACGCTGTATGATTTCAGAATCATGTGAACTAGATCTCATGAAATCCAGACCTAGTAAAGGAACTAATAAAAGTAGTTCCCAAACCTGTAGTTCTTTTATTAGGTCTGGTTGACCTGTAGTTCCTTTACTAGGTCTGGTTAGGTAACCATTATTTATATATTTACCTAACCACACTTATTTGCGCGAATGAACATAAATATCGAGTGAAGAGACACTCTATTTGCCATAGGAATTAATGTAGACAGATGCTTTAACCGCATAATCCTAGAATATCGTACTTTTAAATCGCTTATTTCAGACAAAAATAATAGATTTTGATACTTGAAAAGGGTCTTCCCAGCTAAGGATGATCCAATTGTTTATTAATGTGGTATGTAAAACACGATTTATTAAATTTATATATTAAATAGCAACAAAATCCTCCTCAATTAACAATTAACAAAATAAAATGCATATTTTTCAAAATTAAATAAAAATAACCTAAAATAACATTATAAATACACAAAAATGTAAGAAAAAACAAACAAAAACTACCTTAACAAAATAAAACCATAACGGATTCATAAAAACAAAATGAGCCCCTTCCCCTTAAAAAAAAAAGTACTTTGAAAAATAAGGATATTATTATAGACTTGTACATTTACGACTAGATTTTTTTTTTAAATTTATGGATTATAATATAATTTACATATTACAGAGTTGTGCAATTTAGAGGGGCTCATGTAGGAATTACAAAATAACAATGAAGTATAGAGAAACAGTTTTAAAACTAGACTACTATTTAATTATTTTTAAATTTGCCAAATGTTTATTCAAATAACAATAATTATATTCAAGGCATCGTGAAACCTAGTTAATATCCGGTAGTGTTATTATTAGGCCGCTAATTTGAAGGTTATGTACGTAAATATATTTGACCTATAAAATTGTCTATTTTTTGATGTTATATTATCAAGTTTATTCTTCAAAATTTTGTCGGGCTACAAACTTTGAAAAGCGAGAATATAAGTTACCAAAATTTCCTACGTAAAAACTAACTATTTGAAATTCACAGTAAATATTTGACATTAACTTTCTAGATTTTGTGTAATTTATGTCTACTCGAAAGTGTAGCCTACTACCTTGTTTATCACGTGATCCATTAGTAGAAATTTTTTCCCGATAAACTGCTCAGTTTAAAATAGATCTTTGTTCACAACAAACTAAAAGATGTATGTATTAAACATTTGTTTAAATTACTACGTACATTTGTTTAAAATTTTCTAAGCTGGCAGGTAAAAGGATCCATTGTAAACCTACAAAATTTACAGGTCCATGCTTCATTGAACAGTCTATCGTTTACTATTTTAAGGCTTACTTTAAACCTATTTTTATCGGACATCAACCCTGTCCTTAATACTCTGTGGCTGTGCTAACGTTTCAATTAATGAATCACCGTCGCTGTGCTGACGAAAATGAAGAATATTCAGAATATAAACATACATTTTGAAAGGATGGGAGAGTTTTAATTATAAAATAACTTGCTCAAACCGATCTCATGAAATTTTCAATAGGTTTGTAAACTAGAAAAATCATTCAATAAATTCCAACTCGACGATAATGGCTGTAAGTGATCTTATTCAGAGAAACTTTTCTCACTGAGGATGAATTGAGTTGCTAACTTCTTCTTACTTAATGAATCAAATTTAAAAAAAACACACACACACATACATACCATTATATTCTAAATTATCCATGGAACACTTAAGAACAAATCATTTAGTCTACAATACTAACACCAAATCTAATACGAAATACATTTTTAGGTTAAATCTAACTTGTACAATTTGCTATCAATTAAATTAAGAAACTCAATTAACTCATAAGAATACGTATGCAATTAGCGAATATAATTTTAAAAAAAAGTAAACATATTGAAAACTTACAAATGCTCGATCACTTCACAAGGTGTATTGAAGAGTGTTAATAAATCTTGGTAATTGTCAACAGTTTCTTTTCATTTAGGCTATTTAGCCCTAAGTTAACACGTTCAGAATTAACAACAAATTTGTTAATTTCTTACTACAATGTCTCTTAATAAACACTTGTTTCTGTTCTTTTAAAACACACTGTAACCAATGGTGTTTATTACACTACTGGCAAAGGCAAAACTGAATGGAAGTTTAGATTAAAGGGGGACTATTAAGAGCTGTGGTTCCCCTCCCCTTTGGGTCTGACAATAAAACACTGTTACGAGGTTTATCATATTTTTGGAACTTAATTTACAACTATATAGTAAATATAATATATGTTTACTATTTAAAAGTTTATAGTTTAATTATTTTATAAAAAATAAGGTGCTATTGGACACTAATAGTGATTTAAGGAGAATCGGAAGTCTTCGGAAGCGCTCGGCAACTTTCGTTTGTTATTATTGCTTTGCTCCCCTCCCTCACATCTAACTAAGATGATCAAACTAAATTTACGTTTAGGTTATTTAAAACTAGTGTTTATGAGTAGGCCTACAATAATTGCTGATTTTAAATTATTTATTTTATTTTTGTACATTCAGATTTTATTTTATTCATATGGTTTATCAAACGTTTCATTTCCTAATTCCTAACGAATGACTATCAACAATTTTACCTTTTCCCAATTTCCCCCCCCCCGAAGGTTCTGTTTATTAACTAATTTTGTAGGCTTTTACTGAGACCTGATAGGCAAGACAAAAGAGAGGAATCTAACGAAAGATGTATATCAAGATAGGCTACTTTGGAGTAGTCGCTCATTATAAAATGAGTCCCTTACACCACATAGACGTCTGTAGTAAGCATAGATAAAAATAACTATTGAGTTATTTTTTAAATCTTGTTTAGAAAATTAAAACGGTAGCCTATGGGTAAAATTTATTTGTGTATTATGTGCAAAATTAACTTAGTTACACGAGCACTTAGATTGTTTGTGTTTCAATAAGAGAACCACACATTTATTTTTAACAATTTCGATACGGTTAATTTTATTTTGAGGTTATGCAACACTTCATTTTCAAACAGGTCAGGTTATTTAACGATCAGCTGATGGTTTTATTATTTCTCGTACGACTTGCGGCGAAAAGTACTTTTCTTGGAACAGGGACAGGAAAATGAAATTTACTGGTAATTACGTAACGCTGAATTTAAACAGTCACGTTTGCGAACCACTGTAAGCTTGTGAAAATCCACTTTAGGCACCACTACAGGAAAAAGCTTTTGACACACTGTAAAACGCTGGTTTCGAATCCATTATTCGAATTGTAACAAGTCTCATTATCGTTAAGCTTTTCCATTACCGTATATACTTTTCCATTACCGTATATATTTTTCATTACGATACAAATTTGCAACCAATCACAGCTCAAAACCGTCCAACACTAATAGGCCTAGAAAGTACTGGTTTTTACAACTAGAGTTCGGAAGTTATCAATAGACATATCGAAATTCTACAATGTTATTGGTCTGTTAAAAAACAAAATCTGAAGGCTATTCAAGGAAAAAAGCAAAAGTATTGTCGACTGAGCAAATCAAAACATTTATAAATGAAACATTACTTAACAAAAATATAGTATATTTTCTACGTGTATATTAATAATAAATGTTCTAGAAATTGATTAAGTTATTTGAGCACTGTTATATCTATAATCAGGTGGAGTTTCAGGTAGGCTATGTCCCCTTGATAAAAAGAATTTCTTATTTTAGAATCTCTGTTTATTTCCCTATCTAAAGTAGTTTTCGCAGATAAAGTAGTGTATGCTAATGGCTATCATTAAAATAGGCCTACTATTGTTGTTTATTGCCTTGTTTTCCAAGAAATGCTTTAAACAAACAAAAATTTACAATTAGGTCATGGTGAGAAGTATAAGTTTTAAATCAAAATCGTGAAAATTTACTGCTTTTAAAAATATCTAACGAAAAAACAAAAGTCCCAGAGTTCGCTCTAAATTTACTTACATATTATTTTTAAGACACAATTTGTTTTTAATACAATTAAGATCTGTGATCGGTTGTATGGTACAGTCTGTACAAAAAGTTGGCAAGTTTCTACGTTTTCGCATCTTCAATTTTAGATATAGTAAACCTACTACGAAAATAGAGCAGATAGTATGTGAAGGGAAATACGTCGGATAGTTCAGAAATAAACGTAATAGTGTCGACATTAATTGATTTGTAAGGACTAAATTATGGTTTTGGGTTCTACTACCATTAATCCACCCCATTATACAATCTAATACAAGCAGTAACTTTTTGCGTTCTATTAATAAAATGCAAAACAGCTTGCTCTAGAGTAAAATAAACTATTTTGTGCTCTAGAGACCAAAACCATTTTTTGATTAACAAGGGATTGTCAATGTATCTAATATCGATGTTTTTCTATCAGCTGTCCCTAGTTACTATGGCAACAATGCCGAACATTTAATTTCAATATTTACAAACAAACTAACCTCAAAAACGCATTATTAACTACTATCGTTATAAATATGGATGCCAGTATGGAATATATTGAGTTAAATGAAGTAGTTTCATGTATATACCAACTTCGATTTACTGCAATCACAAGTGCAGTCAGTTTCTTCCGGACTCATAAAAACTGTCAAAACTTCATAGATCTGTTTAATATAAATGTTGTAAATAACAAATAATTATACACAACGAATGTGATTATCATAAAATATAGAGTAGCCTACTTCAAAAGGAATGTATTAATAAAGATGTTTCATACTTAATCTATTTTATTTTTATTAATTTTTTTGCAGCTGTAGAAAAAAATCTTGTGTAATTCGAGCAAAAAGCGCCTTTTTTGCTCTCGTAAAATTGCAGCGCCTACTGCACGTTATACGGCAATTTTCATACGCAAAGGGGCACTTTGTGCTCTACACATATCAAGAGTGAAGTGACCAATACCTTCCGAGTCAAAAAAGTACATTTTTAGAAGCCAATACAAAATTGATTTAAAAAAATTCAAATTACAATAAAACTGACAAGTAATATATCATATTGTTCGGTAGGCCTATCCTCACAACACAATTTTACATGTATTTTATGCTCTGTTTTTGTTAAGGGGGAAATGACTAAGGTGGATTTTCACCTTAAAAAAAAAGAAAGAAAGGGAAAAGAAGAAGAAAATAAAATGGATACCTCTAGAACTCTAATAGCATCATAAACGAAGACAACACGAGTTGGTCAAGAGAGACTTGATGTGATTTAAAAAAACTATATATATTTAGGTTATTTATTAATGCCCTGTAAATTTCATTAAATTTAATAAATATTGTATTAAAATTAATTTATTAAGACACAATAACAAAATACTTTATTATGAACAACTATTTTTACTCTGTAAAAATTCAGATATCTAACTTAATAATTAAACTCTTACATGACTATTACTATTAGTTTATTTTTTCATATAATAATAACAATAATAATAATAATAATAAAATCGATATGAGAATGATTTCTAACTGCTACTGGGGTATTGTTAAAAAAATTGTAAATTGTACCTATACCGATAACTAAAAAGAAATAAAACTCAGAAATTAGTATTGTTTTAAAATAGTTAAATTAAATAACAGTACCTACACTATTAAAATTTACGATTAATTAATAATTAGGCTACCTACTAAATATAAAATGGTATTCTTGGTTGCCAATTACATTTGTTGGTAAATGTACAAATTATAGTAGTGACAAAATTATTATATCAAACACCTAATTTTTTTACTGAATCATAAAAATAAAAAACAACAAAACTTAGGAAGTAATATAATGACATAGAAATTATCTATGATATTGAAGTATAATTTAAGTGGAATTTATTTTGTTCATAGTAATTAATTGAGGGTACTTTTGACACCCACAAAGTTCAAATATATAGAGTAGGCACAAAAATGTTAAGGTAATAACTTTGAATAATATTCATAATTTCAACTTAAATTTAGTATTATCATAAAATGGATGACAGTCTTAATGCCTCTAAGTTGTAGAATGTCCCAATTGGGATAACTGTCTTTTTTATAAAGTCGTTTATACCTTATCGGGCTTTTGACTGTCTTCAATCATTTTTGTAGTTCTCTGTAGTCTTCATTGAAATCAATTAATTATGTCTTCAATATTTTGTGTTTGGTTATATTGTATTGCCCTTAAGTCATTAACAGTATTATCATCAACATACTTGGTTGGTTTTATAGAGTTAAACATCATACTATTGGTTACTTCTGGTTAGATATATGGTCTGATGAACATATACAGATGATTGTGGAGTGTTATCAAAACCAAAAAAAAAATTAATTAAAAAAAAATTAACTATAGAATATGACCAGGAAGGTTATTTTAATATATAAATGATGTAATTTTATTAGGTTAAATCATAGGAAGTTAGTCGGATACAATCATCAGTCATGCATGAAAACACCTAGAGTCGCGAACAACACCTCAACTCAACAACAAGCACTTGATGAAGTTAGTCTGAAACCAGCTCTGAACAAGAATTTCACAAGAGAGGATTCGGAGAATAAATGAGAAAAAGAAGTCTTCAGTAAAACAGTGGGACAAGTTATCAAAAATTGTTAAAATCAGTGTTTAAAGTAGCTTTGGTATTGTTGCATTTAGATAAATTATACATTAGCTATATAATAAATAATGGTACATATTATTAAAGATTCTAAACACTATTAGAGACAATTCTTTGTTAATGCCAAAAGTATCCAAGATAAATTTGTTATGAATAAATTCGGTAACATGTAAAAACATTTAACAGTTCAACTATATTTTATCTCGTGTTTCTAGTGTTTTACTACCGAACTCTTTGCTATTTTGATAGATCTTAATACCATATCATCTGGTTTTCATCACTATCTTTGTGTTCTGATTCCAAAAGTGATTTAGAGTCTACCCGGGATATGTATTATAAGAAGTTTTTGGTTGAGGATATTCTGTGTTTTTTGCATGATACAGCTTTGGAGTATCATTTTGCTGAGTACCTGAGCATCACTTTTGTTATTATGCAACACACTAAAGCATGAGAAGCAGCAAAGGAAGCTATAAGTCAGATGCCAGTCATGCAGTGCATTATGGCATCTACAGTAATATAAGATTTATTGCATGGTCAGTGGGAGAAAGAATGAACAACAATTGTATCAAATAAACTGAAGAAAGTCAAGAAATTCCATCTGTCCTTCCTTGGATTTCATCTATTGGTACCAGTCATCGAGAGGAAATAGTGATTACCCGTGTTTATATTGGTCATTCCATGGCTTTATGATGGAACATGGGAATCTACCGCAATACCCATTTTATCAGTGTGTCCTAACAATTGTGGAAATCCTAATCCATAAGTCCTATCCAATTCCATTCAGGCAATATTGGGGGATAATGCTGAGATCCTCGATCGGGTATTGTACTTTTTGCTTTGCCTGAAAATTGTTGATAAAATTATAAACTTTTCAATTCTATTATTGCACAGTCCTTTTACAGCTCTGTAATATTATGATTAGCTGTCTATTTAAATTTTATCCTTGTTAACTCATTGCAAGGCCATTTTACAGGCCTGTAGTATTTGTTTTACATTGTTGTTAATTGTAGTTATTTTGTTCCAGGGCCTCTTTACAACCTTGGAACATGTTATTTTCTTCATTATTTATGATTGTTAACTAATTTTAGTCTTGTTAATGTTGTTTTCACCTTAAAACCAAAATAAGTGACAATAAATATAGGAGCTGTTACTAAGAAAAGGAATTTTAACTCTGTAACCTGCAAATTAGACCAAAATAAATTATAGACACCTAAGTAATCTTCAGTTTTATGTCTAATCTTCAAGTTACATGGCTTTAAAAAACCTAAATAGTGATTTTTAACATGCTATTTGTATGTCAGAACGACATTGGATGTAACAATTAAGATAAGGACTTTATATAATCTTATGTTTCAAAAGTAGACAAATTTTAAAGTGCCAACATTTTAAAAAGTTCTATATATTTTCAGTGATTTAAATTCTTAATTATCCATCTAGTATCAATTATTATTTAGTATCAATCTCACTTTTCTACAATCAAAAATATAAAGTGTTAATTTGTATTATCTTAGTTGGTCTGTCAGCTTTCTTTCTTCAGCTTGTTCAAAACTGCCACCTTGGCTATAATTCAGTCATGGCAACGTGGTTTGTAATTGGGTTATATATAATATACGCTCATAGTTATTTTAAATACATTTACACAATTTTACAATACAAAACACAATAAAAATATGTATGATTAAAATTACACCCAGTTTCAATTTTTACGCCTACCGGTCTATACAGTGGTTTACCATTTCAAAAAATGAGCTGAATAATAACGAAACAGCGGTTGTGAAGAAGGAAAGCTAACAGATCAATTAAGGTACTAGTAATACAAATAAATAAATTAAAAGTTTCCCTTAAGAAGAACAATAAATTAAAATAATAAAGTGTTTCTCAAAATTGTAATTTTGATGTGATATTCAAATAGTTTCAATGTCTATCAGGGCCAAAACTGACATGAGCAAAGTAAGTGGAATACATAGCTATGAGCTCTTTAAGCCAATCAATGCATAGCTCCTGTCATCATCAGAGTAAAGATATGCACAGTTACCAAATTAAGTACACTTTTGGATTAATGGTTGGTTTACCTGTCAGAGCCAGGTAAGTCCCATGATGACATTAATCAACTTATTTCAAGATGAAGTAGTGTACAAAACACTGTTTAATTATTTACAAATCTAATTAGTTTGGTTAAACAATTTTAATGACAGGCCTACATGAACAGACGTAGCTCAATGGCAATAAGATCATATGATTAATGAACATTGGACTAACATCTGACTTAATACACTAGTAGTAAAACTGTGATGTCAGGGTCAATCTGAGGTCATAGCATGGTTCCTATGGTCACCCCACACTAATAAGTTAGTGACATATTTTATTTTTTACAATTTGCACTAGTTAACAAAAATAAATTATTGTTTGATTTCTCTGAAAATTCTTCTTTTTATATATTAAATAGTTTTTAAATTGAAATAGTTGTTTTTTTAAAATATTTCCATGTAAAAATATAATAACATGTTATATGAAACTTTGTATTGCGTTTAATTGTATAAAGAAAAAATTGTGTGTATGGTAAAAAGCCCTTTGTGTGTGTGTGTGTGTGTGTGTGTGTGTGGGGGGGGTGTTATTCTTGAATAATGGTTATATTCTTTTGATAGGAATGAATATATTGTAATTTTGTTATCATTGTTCTTAATTTTCTTGTTATAATCTGTTATTTAAAAAAAAAATATGTTTTTATATTTATAATTCATTTTATTTTTATTATTATTTTGAGATTGTTTTTATGTTAAGATAGTTTTGATTCACTTTTTATATGTGAAGTCAATGTAATGTTACAGGATATGTATGTCAATCTAATTTTAACACTACCTTTAAAAAAAAATTATTTCTTAAAAGTTTTACTGAAATATATAAATTGTTTATTCTTTTCCTTCATTTTATTATTTCACTCTGAGATAATTATTTAACTTCATGGTAATTACCCCAAAGAAGTCAAAACGTAAGGTAACCTTTTTTGAATTTTTCATTATTTTAATGAATTCATATGTTATACATAAAAATCCCTCAGTCCACAAGTCCACAGCTGTACTGCTGAGTTTCCACTGCTATTGAGAAAAATTCAAATAATACATTATCCTCTGTCTATTACGTGCAAGGCTTACTCCCATCACTTTAACTGTGTCATTATTAGAAAGTTCATTGCCATGAGAATGCACATTTGTAAAGAGTTTTAAACATTATAGTATACAGAACTGATTGATGTGATCAGAGAAATTTGTCCTCTATGAATAAATCACAAATTGTTTATTAAAATTTAAAATAATAATATTTGTTATATAATTAGTAAGAAAATCTGTAAGAGAAAAAAAAAATTGGGAAACAGTGTTTTAAAGATAATGGAGTTGTACTGTTTCAAAGAGTACACATCGGGACATTTAAGATAGTCTATCAATAACAGAATGGAAATATGGACTGAATACAGCTAGAAATATAGTTAGTATGTGAAGAGTGTCGGACAGATTCCAGGATAGCAACCACTGCTGACATTTAAATGAAATTTCTTCATCCCCTGCATGGACAAGAAACATGAAATACAAAAAAATCTGACAAATAAATTTGCTGATGCTCTAAAATAGAAAAACCATGGCTCAAGTTGAAGAAGAAATAAAGTGTATAGACAAAAACAGAAGTAACAGCAGAGTTGATATAATAGCTATGGATAGAATTAGAAATTAAAGCTTTATTATTATATTAAAAATATTCACATTTTTGTGTTTCAATATTACACGTGCATGTTATGTTTGTGGTTCTTTTACTAATCTTTAATCTTGTACTGTATTGACGCTTCTAATGACGAATTTGTTGATAAGAACTCTCTTAGTTTTTAGAAACCACAACTAACTGATGTACGGTAATGAAATGATTTTTAATTAAGAAGAGAATGGTGAAAATAATTAATTTTATTAAGTTAATAAAAGCAAAACCACAATAAAATAAAAAATATTTTTATTTAGATTGTTTCCTTATAACAAAAAACTTATGTTTATACAAAACATGTAAACAAGTCCTACAATTATAATATTTAAATTATAGGTTATGTTTACAAATCGTAACATAATCGTCAAGTAATTAAAAAGAAAATTAAAACAACATTGATCTATTATTTAATCCAAGAAAAATTATATTTAAGAACAAATTGATGGTTTATTTATTTGTTCAAGATTTTGTTTTTTGGTTTTCTGATAATTTTATAAATGTCATAAGGATAAAAAAAATTATTGATCAAAATTTGCATTGTGTATAAGTAATATTGAAACTTTTTACTATCTCATTTTATAGATGGTTAGAAAGTACTGTGATGGGGGAGGGGAGCTATTAGTGGCTGGGTTTTAGTGGCACAAAATTTTGAAAAGGAAATCTTTTTGAGGAACACATAATTTTGAGAATGGAATATTTGTTCAGGGCACAGTTTTTGGGAAGACATATATTTTTAAACCTTCTCATATCTCCTGTATATTGTTAAAAAAGAAAACTTACAAAATTTTGCCCGAACATTGACATTACTCTTGGAATTATTCTAAGTATGGCTGTGGGAAACTGTGCTGGTGTACATTCATTTTCTACAATGCATTGTATTTAAAACTACATGCAAAAACTCAATGGGAGAAGTTGAATTAAATGCCCTTACCCATTAAGGCAATTAAAGGTAACTTGAAAAATCAATCAATCAATAAATAACACAAATCAGTACCTATGTTAAATTGCAAGTAAAAGAAAATGATGGTTCAAAAATGAAAACCTAAAGCATACCTTAACTACTATAAATAAAAACATAGATTTCCAGCAACTATGAGGCTTGTTTCAAGTTTAAGACACTAATAAAACAAGTACATCTATTTGAGTATTTATATTACACAATACTTTATTATTTTTTAGGTTGTATGTTACTTACAATTATTCTGTTCCAAAGCACACACAACACACACTAATAGTCACTGTTTAAGATCTTTAGTGATACAAAGACTTTTGTTGTTTAAACTGTGAACAAGTAGATTCTCTATTAACAGTTAAGTACTTTATAAGTAGTAATCCCCTCCATTTTACTGTTTATTTGACATCTGACCTCACTCAATGCAAGATGTAATCTTCCGAACCAGTGTATCACATAGGTCAGAGGTGACTTCTTCCTAACTGATTGTTTAAGATTATTATTTTTGGTTTCATGACGTTGTACTTTCTAGGTTATTGTTAATGAAAAAGGGCAAAAATTATCATCTGAATCAAATACATAGTGTCTAAGATGTTGCATAAGATTTCATCACTTCTGTATTTTTATTGACATCATTTGTTTATTAGTGACTATTATTAAAATTTGAGTTACTAGAAAAATGTAGGAGAGTAAAAAGACAAGGAAATTAGTGTGATGTATATATTTAGAAGTATTAAAACATTTAAAAAATCACAGATAAATATTTTTAATAACATGACAAAAAGAATTATAAAAACTAAAAACTAAAATAATCCTTTGTTAAAAGTAAAAATTTATAATTACTCAAAAAGAAGAAACTTTTTATGCCCCCCCACCTACACATTTAGAAGACATTACGTTGTAAGGAGTTTTTTTATAAATATGTTTATATCTCATTTCTGTTTCCCTTATTGTAGTTTTTATTACATAATCTATTGTAGATTATTTGTTTGTTGAGTTATTCAAACTATTTTTATAGTTCATTGTGGATGACTATATAAATTTATATTTCTTTGTTATTGTGCATTTAAATTCAAATATCTAAAATAGTGGATTCGTTCAAAATAAAAATTAATCTAATAGGAGTAAGTCTAAGTGGGGGAAAACCATGATTACAGGAGAAATACTTTCAGTTACCGGTACTTCGTAACTTGTCTTGTCACAAGGGAGAAGTAATGTTCAGTGATGGTCACAGCATAACTTACCATCAAATTGAATGATTTCAAGTGGATTCCATTGTGTTTGTGAGTGTGTATAACACAAAGTGGTTGCTCAATTTATTATTTGTGTATATTTGGTCAACTTTGAAATCTTATATCAGTTGCTTTTGGGTGCTATTCACTTAACCCTTAGTTTGTCAATCGTACAACTAAATTGTAACATTAAAAATTACAAATCGGCCTTAAAGTAGTTAAACACAAGTTTTAAAGATACTAGATACTTATGATATTTAAAATAATTGACTTTATTAAACTTTTGAATTGCATAAAACTAGAGAGAGAATTTAAATTAAAAATTTTATATTCACAGTTGAGATTGAATTGAATAATAGTTGTATGATTTTATAGTTCAATAAATCACTGTTATAGGCAATACGATAAAGCAAATAAGTACTTTTACATGACTATGATTAAAACACTGATTAAGTATTCATAATAATTTTGTAACACCAACAGTTGTTTCATGGTTGAGTAAATATGAGATTCCAACTGAGATAGGAGCCATAAATTATTGCACTCATATTGAGATTAAGAAACTATCACAGTATGGAGATTTGTATATTAACAGAAAGGGATGAGCTAGTATTAATATACAAGCCAAATTCGATGGTAATGAAAAATATACCACCATCAATATCAGGTAGTATGGACAACAGTCTTAAAGAGGATAGTGACATGGGATATCGTCCCATGGTTACTCACACCTTTCAAAGAAATCTGTTCTTGAAGCGAGTAAATTTTATAACACTCAATTTACAAGAGAGAGGGTTGTAATTGCAAGATGTTTCGGCCAATTAAAAAAGTGATTTCCCATGCTAGGAAATTTAGTCTGTATGAACCTCTAAAAAGTCCCTAAGGTAGTGTTAGTTATGCAGATGCAGTGTTGTAAAATATATCTAAAATTTTACAAAATGAAATAAATTTGACAGATGAGGGCCAGACAACAAATGAAGGGTTTGATTGCGAAAGCCGTAATGAAATTAATAAGACACAAAATGATGATGCTGATAACAAAGGAGGAGGTTCTTTGAAAAAAGTGGACATAATAACAAAACAGATATCATAAATTCCTAAAAAAAAAAAATTCTTCTTAAATTGTATTCTTATAAAAATAAAATAATTTAAAAAATAATAAATAAAAAAGTAAAGACTTTCAACAGTAAAAAATTAAAATTTTAATCAGTAGTCTGCGGACCGCACAGCAGTGCGCACTATGAACATTATGTCACTAAATAAATATGTATACATGTGTATGTGCGTTTTGTGTGTGTGTAATATTATATATTTGTGTCTTCGTAAATGTTTTAATGTTTTGACGACCTCTACTACAGAGATATAACTGAAGATGGAGTCCCGACTCCAAAACACGTCTTGAGAACATGACAAATTTAAGTCCCATGACGGAACAAATGAGGTAATTTATTACTACTTATTAATTGTTAGTAAAAAATTATTATTAATAATAAAAGAAAAGCAATTAATTAATTATATACAGTAATTCAAAATATGCTACAAGTTATTTTAAATAATGAAACTCATTTTTAAGAAAGGTGTTTACATAAGTACAAAAGCCTGTAACCATAACTTTTTCTTTTAAGAAATCAAATTAGGAGTAGTTTATTTATTTCAATTAACTCAACATTATTTTAATATACAAATTGACAAATTCCTTCAGTTCATAAATTATCCCCATGTCACAGGCAGCATTTGTGACAGTATTTGATTGTAGTATGTTCTTCTTTCATTTTCTAGTGCCATAATTTGATGAATTAACAATTATTTTCTTTTCATTTGCTTCATCAAAATAAGCATTTGCTATGTCTTATAAGAAAACAGTTCACTTAATAAGACATCTCTAACTAGTGTTATCTAGACCGAACTAGTGAACTAGTGTATTTTGAATTCACTTCAAAATAAGTATTTGCTATGTCTTATAAATTGAAAATGTTATTTAACATTTACAATGAGAAAATAACTGAATTTTGATTATAATAAAGTAAAACAAGAAAAATCCACTTTGTGACTATGGATGGAAAAATTAATCTACAAAGTACTACATAATCTGCAGCTAGATAGATTGGCACCATAAAATATATCGAAAGTCTTCATTCATTTCTGGCATTGATCAACTTTCTTGGATACTCTTTAGTGATGACAAGTCAGCGTCTATCATTCTGTGTAGTGTCGCTAATTAAATTAATATATTTTTTAATCCTTAGCGCAACAGACTGTGTAAACCTAATCTTGTTTCGCGGTTTCTTATCTGGTGATGTAGGGTCAGTACATCAAGTTCCTGTCACAGTAATTCTAGTTTTTGAACCAAGATTCAGTACCAATGTGAGCTCTAACTTTTGGTTCATGATGTTGAGTCACTAGTCTGAATAGGTAGATGGTATTACCAATTATCGAAGAATTTCATTTTCCCTTGACATTTGTCAATAATCTTAGATACCCTTGTGATTGATAAGAGTATCAGCCAATCAGTATACTCATAACCAATCAGTGTAGTCATAACCAATCAATGTAGTCATAACCAAATCAGTGTAGTCATTCTCTAAGATTGGCTACTGACAAAGATACCTAAGGGCCTCATTAATTTCTGTCAAGTCTCTTTGAATACTTTTGGATAGTGTTCTATTAATGTATGTCATTCTGTAGTGGTGTTAGGGAGATTAGTACCACTGAAGTTATCGAGGTTCTCATTTATTCCATATTCTTGCATGATCTACGTCCTAATGATTGACAATAGACAGGGAGTCGGTTGGCATAGTAGGGGAAGCGAGTAGTTCTGCCTAATATATTCTATTGTGTCAATCTTGCTGTATATATGTGTGTTGGTCTAGAAAGATAAATTTGATTTTCCTACAGTTAAAAAATGAACTAGATTTTCTATGTATATTATAAGCAGCTGCTACAACTGCTAATTTAAGGGAAGAATATGTGCAATACAAGTGGAAATTATATACCATTTAAAAAACTAGTTGCAGGAGATCATTTCAAGCACATGTAGTAAACTCCCAGTCCTTTCCTCATAAGTGTTGTAGCCTCCTCTACGGGGTTTGAAAGAAGTTCCGGGTTCAATACTTGCTGGGGCTCAAAAGGTTTGAGTGTTGATGGAACAAACTGCAGAGCTATGCTTTGTAAAAATTCTAGTTGCAAAAGAATTATGACAATAGGAACTTAATGTGCCAGCTACACTTAACCAGAATTAAAAGATTTTCATCTGGCCTAGGCCATTCAAGAGCTGTTTTGCCACAGAGCCACCGGATTATTAGGTTTATCTGTAGTGGTGCTAGATAGATTTGGTTGGGGCTAAACTAATTTTGAAAGCAATAAATTTATATTTGATACGTGTAGAACAGGTTAATTACAATATGAATTAAGTAAATGAGAATTAATATGTGAAAAAAATTTGGATTGTTTGACGGAGATAAAACAAGGTACGGTAATTAACCTACTACAATTATTCAAATTTACAATTAATTCAGGAAGCTATACATACAATATGTATAAATAATATGTATAAAAAATTTTAATAGATAATTAAATTTGAACAAAATAAGAACATGGCATTTTTACTAGATTTGTTACTTTTTTTTTAATGTTGGTATTCTTGTTTACATAATTTCATTGAAATCTAAAGTCTCTTTCACAACACATGCTATACAATTTAAATGCCAAGAGTAATGAACTGATAACAAATATAGTGGGTAAATTAAATGAATTACGTTTAATAACTTTACTAATGGTTTCAAGGCAACTCAGATAACATTATAGTATATTATCATTTATGTTGTCATGAATATTTTAATCTTTATTCTGTGTTTATTTATAAGGTACAGTATAATGTTAGGAACAATAAAGACTTGCTGAATGATGGGGGAACTGTGTTTGCTTGTGTTATGACTCAGTTGTGACAAGCCTCTTGTATTTAAAATGGCTTTTACTATTACATAACGATGAATGTTCATACTGCTAAAAAAAAAAAAGTGCAACAATTGAGATGATGGATAAATTCTAGTTATCAAGTACCTAATAAGGCCTAGATATAAAACTAAACACCTAGAAGCCTAGGCCTCAAAAGCTAAAAATAGTAACATAAAAACTAAAAAGAACACATGGTCAATAAACTAGGCCTACTAAAATAGCATAGCCATAGGTTTCTAGGTCCTTGGTTTCATGTACTAAGCTTTATAGTGATGTATTAAGTGTGATAATGAGAGTTGTTCCAGACAATTGAAATGTCATGGAATTTTTATTCATGAAAGATGGAAACTATCCGAATAAATAATATAAATAATAATTACCTACTTGCTATGTTGAGGTACAATTAAAAAAAGTGTCATATTTGATCTTTTTGAATTTCTACAAATTAAACAAATAACCACAAGATTTGGATGAAGTAGTAAGATAATAAGAGAAAGAGTGATGTTAATAAAATAAAACTAATATGAATTTGCAGAGGGTCAAAACATGTGCTTTTTTAATTTTTAAAGTTTCCGTCTCCATCGTGAATCCTCCATATTATTTTTATCTTTAACATTTTAAATACAATCTATAGATTTCAATATCAATATTATTATAAAATCAGATTAAAAATGACTTTAGTATATACCAGGTATTTCAAAAGTAGGCTAAAACTTTAATTGACTGTAGTTTATTTGGCTTTTTTAAATATATAATAAAATAAAGTAAATAAATTCACTTTGGAATCAAACGTTATTTAATTAAAAAAACTTAAAATTGCCAAATTCTTACTTGTTAGGGTTATTTCTAAGAATATTTATTTGGCATCCTCAGGTGGTTTCATAACCAATATACTCATCTTTTTGTTTTTTGCTCATTTGCTTCTTTATTTCCTTCCAGTCCAGAGTGGTCTGAAGTCACCTTTCAGTTAATACCAAACTTACCTTTCTTCTTCCTCTTAATATGTTAAATAAGTATTTATATTCATCCAAAAGCATGGTTTAGACACTAGCAGATGTTAGAGCTTTACGACAGCTTGAATTTTACAGTAACTCCAGTCATCCTGAGCTCATTTACCCATTTGCCTTGTAAAATTACATAGATCTCCAAATGAATGACAGTACATAGCATATTTCACAAAATAGAAGGACCTTTCCACTCCCACATCTAGTACATATAAACCTACCATAGTTGCTTCTTGCCTTTGAGAGTCTGATCATCCTCCCAGGGTAGCCCTGATACCCAGAATTTCCTAGAAGGTATCTGGTTGAACCCATATTACCTCTAGAACTGGTTGAACCTGTATTCAGTCACACTTTCTATTAACTATAACACATCTAACCTAATAGCCTTTTCATCTTCATAGATAGATCCTGGATATCAGTAAGTTTATTATTTATCTTTTCTTGTTGTTTCCTGACTAAACTCCAAATATTCTCTTTAAATTATTTAAATAATAAGTAACAGTGTTTTCACAAATTAAATAATTTTGAAGTTTATTTTCATTCCAAGTTCAGAACTTGGAAAGTTCTACAAAAGAATTCTGAACCTATTTTATTAGAAATCTTGCCACAAGCATTTGGTTTTTTATAGTGTATATTGCCTCATATATATATAACATATCAAAGCAAACAAATATGTCCTAAAAATCATGATGTTTTGAGTAGTCTGTACATTTATATCATAATGTAATAATGACTTGTAACTGCTTTATAAAATACTTACCAAAACTGATTAAATCATTCATTATAATTTCAAATTTGAATTCCATATTAATTTAGTTATGTTGTAATTGGGTGTTTAAAATCACATTAAAATCTTTATTCTGAATTTTAAAATGTAGTAAGAAAATTTTTAGTGAATTTTCAAATGGTCAATTAACTGTTACCATCTTTCTTTAATAGGGCAAATTGCAATAATTTGATCCTTATGGGTAGTGGAATCTTAAAATAACATTTGTTAAAAATTGTATAATATGTGTGTCCTCTCTAGTTTCTAGAATAATTGTCCAATTTTTTTTCAGAATTGGTGAATAGTTCTATTTCATAAAGAACTCTTTTAAAATTTGTTAACCAGCAAATTCTGTTCACAAGATTCAAAATGGTGTCCCATAAAAATTGTTAAAAATTCATATCTCAGTTTTGATATTTTCACCAGATTAGGTTCAATGCATTTCTTTTGAGAAAGTTTTGCTACCGATAAAACATTTAAAGAACTATTTTTATGTCTCCAAATTTTGGAGATCAATTCAGTCTATTGAAACCTGTTAAAAGCCGGCAATCAAAGTGTTTAAAAAACAGAATAAGAGTTTTAAAGAAGAATTCTAATATGTTATTTTCTTTTTTTCCCTCACCTACATGATGGGGCGAATAAATGTTTTTTTGTGAAAATATCTGGTTTTACCAACTCTTAGGCCAGATTAATTGGTTTTTGGAATGATAATTGTTCATTGTATCTGCAGTAGTTTAATCCCAAATGAGTGGACTGATTTTAAACAAACTTGGCTTTTAATTTACTTGAAATTTAAAACACATGTTCAGGATTATATTCTTCACATCTCAATAAAATTTTACCACAATTGGTTCAGATAACTTTTTAGAAATTAAGCATTTTATAAACACTTATTTAATAACTCCAAAACTAGTTGTTTTTGGAGTTAATCTTGCTGAATTAAACTTACCTAGTATTTCATTTAACATTGAAAAATAATAATGTTACTATTTCTTGACCGTAGAAAATTTATTTTCTTCAAATGAATATTATGAAATACAAATTTGATGTAGAACAAAATCTCGAACATAAGATCTCACAAAAAAATATATTTATTCAATCAAACGTGTTTCAACCAACAAAGTCGCCATCCTCAGTGATACATGAGCTACAATAACAAAACTTTAACTCTATAACTATAAAATAAACATAGTGTTTGTGAGATCTCGTGTTCGAGTTTTTGTTCTACATAATATTATCTCACAAGTCAAGCTCAATATTTATTTACAAATTTGATATATAGGAAATATGTACTTAGATAATAGTAAACCGTAAATTTTTAACATTAATTACATGTATTTCATTATGGATAGTGGCATTTCTTTACTAATATTTCTTTAGTAATATTATAAAGAAACTATTATTCTAGTTTACAAAAACAAAAAATTATAATTTATTTTATAACTAAACAAAATTATTAAATTTATTTACATATTACATAAACAATACTTAAAATTATTATACATACGTGTTTATAGAATGGGTTTATAACCAGAAACTAGTAATAAAAGCCTACATGTGAAGGCAAACATGAGGGCCATATAGCTTGATAAAACCAACCAATCATTTAATGGTATAAGACATGAGGTGAGGTACACCAAACATATGATCTCATGTTACATTTCTAATTTTTTGTTTGTAATGTTTTTTCCAAGATTGAGGTGGCCTGTTACTGTCTCTAATTTGATTAAATAATTTTTAATGAGTTTTAAAATAACTTTTCAGATTACCTTATCGTTACTAGAAACTAGAAAGCCTAGTATTTAAAAGTAAAATATTTTGTTTATACGAAATTCAATGAAATACTCTGCAAACATTTAGAATTTATTTCAAATTCATTTCCTAGAATAAATATGTACAATATATTAAAAATAGGAACCGGAATAAAAAATACTCTGTACATAGCTTTCTGTTTATTTAATAGGACATGTTATTTTTGTATCAACACTTAATTTTTTCCTTAACCTCAGCACAATATATCATGAAGATCATTAGTTACAGAAAATGGGTTAGTACAGCTCAGTAGATCCAAGATAAGAAGAAATAACAAAAAACCCATGTTTTGAAATGGGTTTTTTGGGTTCTGCCACCATTTTTATTTACACTCAATGAAAGCTATTTGACTTATTCAATTGAAATTCCAACTACTAAAACTATTATTGCTGATTTTTTATCTAATTTTGAGGTTAAGTTTTAACAATTTTGTCTTTTATTATTTTTTAAATTTGTTTATCACATCAAACATGTTTAGATACCAAAGATGTGTGGAATTAGTTAATATAGTCTTCCGAAGATTCATTTCATCTTCCTGTCCCGTTTTGTTATTACTATGTAATATCGTACTTTCTTTCTCTTTCTGTATTATAATGTTTTTGTTATATCTGTCTTCTATCTCCCAGTTTCTTCTATCCTTCAGCATGAATTCCACCAGCCTCTGGCTGTTGTCCGCTCCTCCAACTACTTACACTACCTATAAGGGAGCCATCTAGAGCAGCCTAACAGTGTGTGATCCACAGGGCCTAATTCTACACAATAAATACATATAGATATAGGAGAGCCCCTATCATAAACCTGAAAAATTCTTGTGACATATGAGGATCTGTATCATATAATGATCTCGTTTCGCCATTTCTCTATCCAACCCATTTCTGTAAATCTGGGATTAACTTACTGGTCCATCCACTATATGCTCTATATCCCTTGATATCGCTCGAGGATATCTCTTTGCAAGTCCCTCTTCAAGACCTCGGTTTTCATCATCCTCCTCGCCTTTTCATTCACCAATAAGTTTACTGGAGGCACCCCAGCTAGAACTAACTCTGTATTCATGCTCACAGTCTTATACTCACTGATAATTTTGATGGCATTCCCACCTCTGAATTTAGAGTAGAATTCCTATATATTTCTTTGAGAACCCCTCGCCAAACAGGTGCAGCATATAGAACTACAGATACTGCCATGTTTATCACCAGTCTTCTCTTCCTTCCTTAAAGTGAGACCTACCTGGTTGGACATGATTCTCTCTAAGGCCTTAACTACTTTAACTCCACTAGCTGAACTGTATTTAATGTGCTCTGTCATATGAGTGTCTTTATTGAACAGTATCCCCAGCTTCGAACCCAGGCCTCCCAAGAGAATATGATATTTGTATAGTTATAACATCCAGCAGGGGTGAGTAACTGACATAAGTGTAGCAAGTGATGGTTTTTTTTAATATGTACTGCTACGAGGCAGGCTAGGGCCGAGACACTGACATGAGAAAAGTGAGTGGAGATTTTTTAATATATACACATAAGCTGAAGTTAAGAAAGTAAAGATATACATAATAACAAGGCTTAGAAAATATGTGTAACAATGGTTTTAAATAAACTTACTCTACTGTATCTAAAAATACAATTTAAAATTTCCAAAAATCCAAAGAAACCAACTTTTACGCATTACATTTAGAGTTATCTGGTTGTATTACATTATATGATTAGGTTGCCTAATTGTCACGACGGCCCCTAACAATTTGTTAATCTCCGAGTTATATATTTATATGGTTTTGTAAAACCAACAATAATTATTATCATAAAGTTTAAAGTTAAGTTAGTTAATTTTAAAACAAAATTTAATGGGGGATTGACATACATATATTAAAATAATTACAGTTTATAATATTTTAGAAATTTCAATAACAAATAAATGCAAAATGACTATATGCATATGTTTATTATTATAAGTGTTATGTGTAGAATAATAATTATCATCAGTCTTTATAAAACTTAAATGATGTAAAACCAACAACTAAGTAGGAATAGAATCTATCCTTGACGTATTTATCGCAAGCCTTAAGAGTGATTCACAATAGACTATAAATATGTATTAATATCAAATCAATAAACTTCTGTGCTGGAGTTTATGTTTTAACAGTTATAACTGATTGGGAGAATAATTGCTGTCAAAGACAATTAAGCTAGCGAAAACAAGTGTTTTTTTAAACCGCCCTAAACACATAAAGGAACATTCTATGTATTTTATATTATTTTTTTATGTAGATGTATTTTATTTTTCTTTAACTGAAAGAAATGGGTTTTTTTGGGGTTCTGCCACCATTTTTATTTACACTCAATGAAAGCTATTTGACTTAAGTTTTTCCCGGTATTTATGATTATTTTATATGGATTTATTCCATTTTCATTTCGGATTTAAAAATAAATTTGTTAAAATAATGATTTTTTCAAATTTGTTCATGCAAATACTTTTGTTTTTCTGAAAAAAAATTTAATGAGAAAATGCAGTTGTCAATTTTTCGAATAATTTAAACGATCAAGTAATATCTGCACAGATACTTCTTTTTACGTAGCAGAAACAACAATCACAAGTGGATCATAGTTCTGTTCAAAATTATCATCACTTAAGTCCCTTATAAATATTGTCACTAATTTTCCCTATCACTTGATAATAATATAATCTGTTCACTTCAGAGCTGTGAATGTTTTCTCACTCCATAATAACACCTTGTTACATAACATAGACAGAAAGAATGATATGTGTCACTTAAAAGTTGAGTCGCAGCTAATTTTTTATAAATAAGTGAAAGCAAAAGGTTGGAAAAAGTGTAAAATAAAATATTAGTATAGTAATTCAAAAATAACATGATAAATAATCGATTTTTTTTTAGTAAACAATGTTTCAGAACGTTTAACATGTGTAATAGAAGATTGTACAAGATAAGAAACTTGTATTATTGTCATATTTAACTGGGTGTTTTAATTTTAATACCTAGAGATAAATGTTTCATATAACCATATGAAGTGCATTCAAACACGATCTATTGGAAAAGGTAGACTTAAACAATTCCATAAGTAAGAATTCCGCTGTGCACATGTTCGGCGAAACTGTTCCATACATCAGTACTAGTGGGAGGTGGTGTTTTATATATTACTTACCCCTATGGTGCTACAACCCCCTAGGTTACAAAAACACACAGCAGTGAATATAAAATTAGAAAAATCAATTTCTTTTACTTTTAAATACTATTATAGCAAAACATAACACTGTGTTTGAAGTTTTCTCTTGTCTAATTACTTCACAACTAGAGGCTGTATAAAGTAGCATCATGTCAACTGCATTGGATACTTTTCACCAGTCACTCGTACGATCGGGTGGAGAGCGATAGACTGATCTGCACTTGACGCTACTTGTTAAATCACTATGCCACATATGAAACACTCTTGAAATTGAAAAAAGCTAATCTATTAAAACTTCATTAAAATAGCATAAGTGTTTTAAAAAAAAAAACTTTTTTTTTGTCATTTCCTCTTTCTTGCTGTGCTTGCTTATGTGCTCATTCATTGTTTTAATTAACAACATGAAGTTTAATTTGTAAGTTAGTATAATCAATACACTTCTGAAGAGAAAAAATTGAACTAGATGACAATTTATGGCTACTTTATACTTACAGTACTGTGTGCTGCGTAATTTAATGACGTAAATAATGTAAGTAGTTTTTGTGTAGTATTTTTTGTCCTTGGTAATGGACAACTGTTTACTATAGATAAGATATATCAAATAAACTATTTAACACATTAAAAAAAATTTAATGACTTCATTTATCTAGGTCTAATTATCACTAACAAAATGCCATAGGAATACCGTATGTTAAAATATAAATAAAGAAATTGTTAACAAGTGAAAATTTTTTGGATTGATTTATGTACAATTTGAGTAAGAAAAATTTTATATTAAATTTTGGTACAGCCTTGGTTGTGGTAATCCATCTAATTATAACGAAATATTCCTATTATATATTTAAAATTTATGTTTTTGTAATGTAACCTTAAAACAAGCTCTAGCAAGTAAAATATAATTACTGTTTAGAATTAAGTAATAAATAAATATATATATATATAAAATAATAAACTACTTGTGTCATTAAAAATTCAGCGCCACAGAAAACAAACAATTTTCCTATAATATAAGTTTCATTTAATCATATATTTGTGCTTTCATGAATATATGTACTTGAGAGAAAAAGTTTGTGCAATGATTTGAGTCACTTTAAACAAGTTGCTACTGTTATTAGTATGTACTATCTAAAATGATTTAGTCTAACTCACCAGAAATTTTTTCTGATTTTTTAGGCTCACGCTTATAATAGTTCTCCCAAACCTCGACTAAATTTAGTAGTAGAAGAAAATGATAAAATTATGTAAATTGTTTTAAATATTTAATGATCTGCGGATACCGAAAGTTTTTGCAGCTTCTTGTAAGATCAGAAGGAGTTTGCCGTCAGTATGAATAATCATTATAAATATTTTTCTAATAATATTGATCATCAATATAAAATATATACGCTAATATGTATTAAAGAAAAAAGTCTAAATAAAATTCACAAATTTATTGAACTACATGTATATTTAAAAAATATTTAATCCACAAAATTTGTGTATGTTTAACACCAAAAGAACAAGTACTGTAAATGTTTTAATAAATTTCCTAAATTTTACAACTGAAGTATACAAAAACAATTGCATAACATTTAAAAAGATTTGTAATCCTAATATACGTAGTTATACAGTATAAGACATGTATGTCAATATAGAAATTAGTTACATCAGAAAGAATGCAAGCCTTACAGCTGATGAAAACTCAGTGAACCGAAACATAGTGATTGATAACTAACTGTGATTATTATTACATCAACATTGGGAACAACTCTTGTCTACGGGTCAATAATAGTCAGCTGACTTTAAAATTTACTAGATATCTAGATTTAGGAAAATTTTGGCATATTATAGTTGTTTTGAAATTATTCATTAAAAGTATTTGACAGATTCAAATCATTTAAGTCGAAGTTTGTTCAAGAATTTTTGAATGCATGTTGTTTTAATAATGAAACTTGAAATATGCTTAAGGATTTTATGTAAGTGGTTTAAATCATCTGTATAATATGGCGATATTTTCTTGTACATTTGATATGTTCACACTTGGGTTCACTTTTTACAGAGATTTACATATAAATAGTAGAGAAAGTTATGTTATGTAATAGGTAACAAATTTGATGTACCTAGAGTTTTTCGTTGATATATCTGTTTTGATGTCCTCTAAGTCTAAAAAAGCTGTTTTTTTTTTGAAATATTGTCTGTCACATGTGCGTTGCTTTACAAACATGTGGATCAATTTTTATAAAATTTTGTATGGGGCCATATTTTTGAGAAGTTTTTTAAATTGTTTCGATAATTCAAATTTTGGGAATAACTGTGATTACAAAACACAAAATTATCTCTAACGATTTTCATTAAACCTTGCCCAAACTTCTAAGGACTCAAATAAATATTATTGGTCACTCTCTCACTAAAAATGCCAGTTCATGAGTTAATACTGGTAATAATACATTGAATAAACGTATTAAGTAAGTTTTTTATTTAATTTTAGGCATATGTAGACATTATTTACTTCTGTTCTAAATGAATATATAACTTTTTAGACCTCTAATATTATCTTATTTCATTTTCAAAACAAGACTTTATTTGACTTTGAATTTTAATCTGTGTAAAAGTCCAACATTATTTTTTTTACTAGGAAAATAAAAAGTATTTGAAAATCCACTAATGTTTTCTATATAATTTATTTTAAACTCATCATATACAGTCGAATTGTAAAGTTCCATTCTCTCCCCTCTCTATTAATAATTGGAATAAATAATCCAAAATTTTGGATTATGCGATTGGACATAGAATCATATTTTTATATTATTTTATTTTATCCCCTTTTTGAAAGGAGCTGTACGGGATTCAACTAAAGTATCTTCAGTAGTAAGTAAGCTGTACAACACACAATTTTACAGGGTTTGATGAATAGAGAAAAAAAAAAAAAAAAAAAAAAAAAAAAAAATGTAATTCGGTTGAGACAATCCAAAATGGTGGCGTTTCAAATTTTAAAACTGAGCTCTGCGAACACATTTTTCATAAGACAAAACAGTTTTCATCAACAAATTATTATAATTTAATGATCGTTTTGGAATATTTTATTATGTATAATCTTGTATTTGAAGTTCAGCTATAATTTGAGGAGTTTAAAATTGAAGAAAAATATGTACATAATCTATTCTGTTCACGATCATCCAGAAAGCATTGGAAACTGCATTTTTAAAATAAAATAATAACCTCTATTGTCTAAGTCAACAATGCCATGGTCCACCTGGAGCTTTTTATCTGCAACCCTATCTGCAACATGTAACTACTAAATTTTTTCTTTCTTACCGAAAAAAAACCTTAAGTATTATACCCCAAAAAAATATTAAACATATGTATTACACAGGCTTATGGACATTAGCTATATTGCAATTACAGGAGACTAATTAGACTAATCTGTTATTAGAAAACAACATGTTGACATATTCATGGTTATATATGATTTAAAATTTCTGATGTTGTTAAGTTTGCATTATGTGTCATACTACATAATTACTTATGTAGTTAAGGAAAAACTAATTAAGTTTTTTCTTATTGTTTAACCTCTCAGTCATCATTGCATTAACTAATTAAGTGTCAAGAAAAATGTACATTAAAAACTACTTTATTCATCAATTTCTGAAATTTTCCCCTTGTAATTCAAGAAAGAAAAGTATTTATGCAACCAATTACCAACTCTTTGTGGTTTTTTATTGATTTATTAAATTTTGGGATTAAAATTTTTTTAAATTGTTAGAGATTAGTGTAAAAAGAAATCTTGATCTAAAAAAAAATACTTTTGAGCTCATTGAACAGATAAAAATAAGTAAATATCCCTTTAAAACATAGCACAGAGTTACAATTGTTCAGAGGTGTTCAAAACGTTGTACTGAAATGTTCATTTTTTCTTTTTAAAGTTACTCTCAACTTTCATCAAATTCTATGAAAATATTCATTGACTTTGCCCGCATAAATTCCTGATTAACAACATGACCCTTGTATTGAACACATCACACTAACACATGATGATGTGATAAGATACTTAAAAGTTCAGCACATCTAAATATTGTCTATACTTCATTATCAAACATACTGTATGTTAATGTACATTACAATAAGTCTGATCATATTTTGAATCACTACCTCCTAATTGGTTGAATCTTAAAAAGTACAAAGAATTGAATACTGTTAAAATGTACAATCGATGTTTATAAACTATGTATGTCTCTTAATACAGGTCAATTTGTTATTTAAAAAGAACCAGTTTTTCATTATAACATTTGCAAATTATTAAAAATTATTAGCTTTAGATGTATCAGGATTTCTTTTAATGTTATCAATTTGAATAGCGCAAATTTCAAGAGCTTAATATTGTTAAAATACTGTAATAAGCAAAATAATATGGGATTACATTTGAAAATTTTAACTTTTTGGTTGGGTTATATTTGTATTTTATTTTCAGGACTGCTGAAAAGTTAAACTTAACACAAGATAAGTGACTTTTGAGAATATCTTTATTATAGGAACTTTCCGAACAGTATTCTTGACTTTAAAATTTCACTGTATTAAAGTTTGACTGTAAACTCACATGGGAACAACATGTTTTGAATGTGATTGGTAAATTAAATAAGGCATTTTATGTCAATTTAAATATTAAAAGAGTCAACAATTTAGTCAATTTAATGGTATATTATGGTAATGTATATTCACACTTGTCATATGGTATTAATTATTAGGGGAATTCAATTAAAAGTAATCAGGTTTTTATTATACAAAAGAAAATAATCAAGGATATATTCAAATTGAAACTCTATGAATCATGCAAACCAATTGTCCAGGAGCAAAAAGTTTTATGAATTCCTATACTATTTTTGAAAAATTAATTTTTTAACGTTTACCTGTCAAAAAAATCACCCGTATCCAACACGAAACAAGGAACTATTTAATTATCCACAACATAACAAAAGCATGTATGAAAAGTCGTTTTATTATAGTCGCATGAAACTATATAATAAACTACCAGAACATACCAAGACAGTAAACTGTCCTAAACAATTTAATACTGGCTCTTCTTTCTTATTCATATGAATATTCCTTTTATTTCATAGAAGAGTTTATTCTGCAAGGATAAATTATGTATTTTGTAGCATTATTTCATTATGAGGTGATTTGTATTTTGTTATTGTAGAGTCTACATCTCTAATTTTATATTGTCTTTTAATTTTTGTATGTAATCTTATATAAATTATGTATAATTGACATTGCTTTATATATGTTATGTAAATGTAATGATTGACTCACCACCTGGTATGGAAATCTCCCCATTGTCGCTGTATTGTGGCCAAGAGATAAATAAATTTGTTCCTGTTTCTTCTGTTAAATGTGAGAGAGGTTTCTCTCAAACAACACTGATTTCCACAACCTTTAGTTTACCATTCAAGATCAGAAAAATTCTGGACTGTTGTTCATCAGAATGAATTGACTACGTGGACATATGGCTACTCGTAGTCATCACTGAAAGGTAGACAAAATTTTAGAAAATAAGAAGAGACAGTGAGAGTAATAAAAACGTTCAAAAACTAAAAGACTTAGACAATTATCATTCCTATATATCAAACATTTTCTTGTTTCAGTCTGTATGTTATTGTGTAATTAAATGTAGTTCATTTTTTATAATTCATGTCTAGGAATTTATTTTATCCCAACTTTTTCAAATAATGAGTGTGAATTAGAATAGAAGCTCCAATTATGTTAACACTACAATTGATAGGGGAAATTATCAAAGGCGTACCCAGGATCAAAACTAGAGGGGGGGGGGCAAACCATGGTCATTCAATATACAATTGATTATTAAAATAGTTATTTCAAGAATTGTACTAAATTCCAGCAACAAAATGTATAATAAATGTTTTTTGCTTCCTGGGGGGCAGCTGCCCCCCCTGCCCCTCGCTGGGTACGCCCATGGAAATTATCAATGTGGTTTTTAACTTGGAAGAAGTATCGCTGATCGGAATTTTTTAAAAAATGGATTTTTGGTACACTAATAGGTGAATTTATGCTATTTAATAACCCAATCTTTTTATTACTGTATAAAATAAACATTTAGACTCTTGCATTAGTTTGTAGAGGAAAAAATAAAATATTTAGTGGTAAAAAATAAAAATAATTTAGGTTGATGGCAAGAGTAAAAGATAGAATTTTATTTTTCTCAGAATTACATTCTTGATATTTAAACGTATTAGAGATAACAGTAATTAGAGATGTTATACATGTATTAGAATCATTAATAATAATGAACTAAAGAAATTGTCAATAAAAACATTTTTACCACTGAATACTGATTGCCCAGATCATTTTATTTAAACCCGACTCCTAACAGTTTGCATTTGTAAACCATTAGTTGAGATGTTGAGTTTATTGCTTTTAACACACATAAATATGAAGAATAAAACTTGGAGAAAATGTAGGTAAGAACATAATAAATGTTAACATAATTAATTTATTTTTAATTTGTTATTTGTATTTTAGTCTTTTGTCCTATCCTCCAGGGTAGTATCAAATCACTCAAAGCTGTCTTCCACTTTTATGTGCTAAATACTTGTGGAGTGACATTATATTCTCAACTGTTTCCTTAAATATAATGTTGAATCTGACCATGCTAATGTTCTAACATTTTAAAATACAAATAAGTATTATATATATATATATATATATATATATATATATATATATATATAATACTTAAAAGCACTCAGAGCCTCACTTTAGTGAATATGGGCTTGGGAATCCTGAGGAGACCTAGCTGTATCTACACCTTTTTTCACGTAGTCTTGTGTTAGATCCCTCTCTTTCATCTTTCCTATCTGATCTCTCGACCAATTCTTGTTCTTTTCCGACCCTGATGCTATTAGAATATTTGAAGGCTAGGAGTCATTATTTTTAAGGCAATGATGAATAAGAGGTTTTATCATTTAAACAACAAAGAAAAAAAAGTGCTCATCATGTTACCGGTTTTGATGCAATTTGATTTGTCTTTATAGAGATATTTAACAGTGCTCCCACTTTTTTTTACATAAGAATAAAATGATGATTTTTAAAGCCACATCATTACCATTGACTTATGGTCATCGCAGATTACGTTGGAGTAGTAAAAAAAAAATCTATGAAGTGGAGAGCATCAGGTTTCAGAAAAGCAGTAATTCTAGCAAACGACATTTACTCGGAAGATGATGTGCATCAGTTTTTAGGTTAGGTAAGAGTGTTTGCGTATTGTTTTATTGTCACCAGGTATAAAATGATGCATCTTATTGTGAGACATTAAAGTTATTGCATTCATACAAGCTAAAACAAAATGTGAAAGCTTAATCTCACTGTGCTGGTTTATTATAACACCACCAATTGCTGCTAAAAACCCGCGAGCTTCATAATGTCATTTGGTTAGCAACACAATTCATAAAACACCATGCTTAGTCGTGGAGTTGTGTTGTTATGATAATACCACACATCATGCTAATGTAATCCACTGGAAATACTATTATGTTTATAAAGTAAGACTATACCTCCTAGACAGTCATTTCCAGAAAAGTCAACATTTAAACATATTAAATGTCTAGAAATCGGTCACACAGATTGTGCAGTTGTTAGTGAAAAATTTTAAATGTAAAATCTACAGCATAAAATCAGCAAAACTGCTGAAATATAAACCTTGATTCATCACAACTAAATTATTTATGTAACCAATTTAACCAATTGGAATAAAGATCTCGTAAAATCTAAAACTGAGAGAGTTGAGAAGGAATCAGTAAGAAATGGGAAACTGATTCATCAAGTCAAGACAATTAAGTTGTAAACATTAAAATAATAAAATTAGTGTAAATTTAATTAAAATAAGTGTAACTTACAAGTAGACTATAAATTTATTAAAGTAAAAAGCTTTTAAAAGGAAACAAGTGTCTCTAAAGTTAATCGTATATTTTGTGAAAATAATAAAAGAAAAATTTTAATAATATATAATAAAGTTGTTTTTTTTTTATAAAAAAGGGTGGTAGTTTAAAAATATATAAAGTGTTTTTAAAAAAGTGTATTTAAAAAAAAAAAATTGTAATACGATAACTCTTTTTAATATACTGTATATTTAAGTTTATTTTTTAAAGATTGTAGAAAAGCACTGAAGGATATAAACTCGTAGGTAGACTAATAAATATAACACACAATTTAAGAAAATTCATTATTTTTTTCAGAATTTTTAAACATATGTATTTTATATTAATAGTTGCAGCCTGACCTTAAAATAGTTATCTGGTGTTGGAACTATCATACCTAAGAAAAGCAATATTTGATGAGAAGATAGAATTATAAGTTTAACAGCAATTATATATTTATTTAAAACAAATTGAAAACTAAAATATATAAAAATATGGAAGTACTCGCCGGACAGGCCAGGGTATACAGCTGTTGAAAGACATGATTGTTTTAATTAATTTTTGTGTTAGCGTAAGTGTTATATAATTGTAAACTTTTTAATGTGCGACAAGCCTTCAGAGTGAACAATTAAACGGATATCTGATGATAGAGTTACGACTCTGAAACATGTCATAATCTATAAATCGACTGAAGTTACAAGATGGACCATGAAAGGTAATTTATTATTTTAAGATTTAATTGTGACTTGGTAACACAAAATGCATCTCTAATGGTATTTCCAATGGCTTACAATCTCAAATAAAATATGAAATTAAATATTTTGGAGTTTGTTTACACTTCAAAGACTTTGTGATCTATTCATAAAAACATACCTAGGAATCAATTGTTTGAAATGTATATTTCTAACATTACAATTAATTAATTGTCTCACTCACCATAATTATTAACTACAATCAGAATATTAACTGTTTGCCCCTAGACATATATACTATCATACATATAGATGTGTATATTATTAGTGAATCTTAAAAGGTAAGGAACTAAAACTAAAATTCATAACATCTCTTCTTCTGTTTAGTCATTAAAAAAAAAGATATTATATAGGCTACACATATAATATAAATATATATTCTATACCTATCTAAATATGAAAAACATGTACATAATGCTTTTGGTAGCAATGTTGGTATCAGCAACAGAATTTGACAATTCTTGTAAAATTTGACTCAGCCATAGTTAAATCCTTTGTTACTTTACTAGCTGAAATATGTACTTTGATTCAGTTGTTGATAGTGAAACACACAGTTGTTTATGAGATTTTAAAGAAATTGCAGCAAACCCAAACTTCAAAACAATACCTGAAGTAGATTTTCCATCATCCACATCTCGTGCAAAGTTATACCACCATTATAACAAAAAAGTTCAAAATAGTTACTTTTTATATAATATTCCGAATTCAATTATTATTTAAATATGTTTAAGTATTCATTGAATTGCACTCCAATGGATTTCAGTGAAATTATTTAAATATTGACTAGCATTATTTATTGAATAACTAATATCTGGTCTAGTAGCAACTGCCACATACATTAAACTACCAATGGCTTCTTTTTATGGAGCTCAGACGTTTTCTGAATTTTGATTATAATGTTCATTGCTACTCATCGAATGAATGATATACTGCAGGTATAGAAACTAGATTACAATCAAGTATATAAAACTTTCTAAAACTCTTTTAGCGTAAACACTTTGATGAACAAATATTGATCTATCAGTCATTTTATTTATCTGTAAGCCTAGAAAAGGATCTAAAGCATTCTAATATCAAATTCATTACTAAGGTATTCCATCAAAATATGGATATCATCATTATAAGTTTCTTTGTTCATTGGTAGGCCAACATTGTATTCCAAATCCAATATAACTACCTTATTTCTATTTGTAATATCTAATTCAAATAGTGATGATAAACCTTACAATTTAAGTAGGCCTACCACATCCCTTTTCTTTTATATCTTATTAGTTTCACTAAAGTAAATCCTATAACCTTTTCTTGTTTCACAATAAGTCACAAAAATATATTGTTTTCAGCTTTAGAGTCCCATATTCTTCTATTTGTTTTGGAATGTGTGTAGAAACTCCTGTACCAAATATTTTCCAATTAACTACTGGTTATTAAACCAAAGTTCAAAAGGAGTTTTCCTTTAACAATCGAACTACCAGGAGCATTTAAAATATAAACAGCTGTATCAACTGCTTTCAGCCCATAATTACCTTTTAAGTGACTTTACCAGTAACACAGTTCTTGCTGCTTCTACTATAGTGTAAATCTCATCCTGAGGAGAACCATTCTGGTTTAGTGAATATGGAGCAGAAGTTTGATGAGATACATCTTTTGATTTCCTAGATCTCCAACTTCCTTGTTAATATACCGAGTGTTTCAAAATGAATAGCGGGGTTTTAACGCCTTATAATTTTTATTACACTACAATAATTACAGCTATAAATGATACATCAAATGAAACAGCAACTCAAACAGTTTTGTTTGTTGGCACCAGTATACATGTGCACACAATGTTTTCGCCACCATCCGTTAGAAAGCGCTAGTGGCAAAGATGGCGACTAGTGAACAGAAAGTGCATGTGAACACTCATAATGTGCGGATTTGGGGCTCAGAAAAACCTCACATGATTGTACAAGTGCAACGCGACTCCCCTAAATTGAATGTTTTTTGTGCTATATCCCGGCAGAAAGTTTATGGGCCTTTTTTTTTGGCGAAGCAACTGTAACTGGTACTTCTTATCTTGATACTCTACAGTTATGGCTCTTCCATCAGTTGAAAGATGATGAACAAGAGAACTTCATTTTCCAGCAAGATGGTGCGCCGCCTCACTGGCACAACGAAGTACGCGATTGGTTGAACGTTACTGTACCCGACTGCTGGATTGGCCGCAAAGGGCCCAATGACAGAATTTGTTTCGCATGGCCTCCACGGTTGCCCGATCTGATGCCTTGCGATTTCTAACCTTGGGAGTTCATAAAGGATCGTGTGTATGTGCCTACACTACCAACTGACCTTCCCGAATTAAGAAACAGGATTGAAGCAGCTGTTACAACAATTACTCAAGAAACACTAATCAAAGTTTGGGAAGAACTCGCATATCGTCTTGACGTGTGCCGTTTGACGAATGTTTCTCACATTGAACACTTGTAGGCTTTTCTGTAAAACTTTTTGAGTTGCTTTTTCATTTGATGTGTCATTTATAGCATTAAGTTTAATGTAATAAAAGTTATAAAGCGTTAAAACTCCACTATTCATTTTGAAACACCCTGTATTTTGTTCAATTATCTGTTCTAAGTCCTTTAACAGAAAAAGCAGTATTTCTTTTAACTGCCTGCAAAAAAATCATTTTGTTTTACGCTATATCATTTATGTTTGATATAAAATAAATAGTTCTAAAATGTAAAAAATCAACTTTAATTAAAACAAAATATTTTGAACTTCCTATAGAAGATACCTTAATTGGTCCACAAACGTCTTAATTAATCATTTGCCCAGGATGTAATCTGTTCTAGTTTCTGTTGAAAGAAATGGTAAAAAAAATGCTATTTTCAAGGATACATGTTTCACAAAAGGATTCATCACCCTCATTAGGACCAACAATATTATTGTATTTAAGAAAGTTTCTAACTAAACAAATATTTTGGTGGCCTAGACGTTCATGCCACAATTTCAAACTATTTTTTAAAACAAAATTAACATGAGGAATTTTCTTCTTCATTAATTGGTGGAATAACCTTAATATGTAATTTATAGAGTTTAGATTTTTGGATACAAAGTAAAACAACATCATTAGTTTTCAAAATTTACATTCCTTAACATTTGATATCATAGACAATCCTATATCCATTGTTGCTTCACAAGAAAATAAACTTCGCTTTATTTCTGGTACACGAAGAACATTTATAAGTACTTCTATCAAACCATTCATCATTAACAACTGTTGATATGTTTACATTATCTTGTCCATTTGCAAAAATATTAGTTCCATTTCCAAATCTTACTGGTAAAGGTATTTCAAAATATTTAAATTCAACAAAACAAAACAAGTCTGTTTGACATATGGTCACTAGCCCAAGAATCTACATAACAACAATCTTTTCCATTATTATGTACAGTATTATGCATTAAATTATCAACAAAAGGATCATGTTTATTTTCAGAATTTAAATAAAAAGATTCATTTTAAGTATATGACAATCTTGTTTCTACAATAATATTTCAAGTGAAAAATATACGACCTAGACTGGGAATCGAACCCAGGACCTTTGGCTTTACGCGCCAATGCTCTACCACTGAGCTATCCTAGTCGCTTCCCAGTACAGGGCGTAGACTTCTCACTTCTCAAGCCAAAGGTCCTGGGTTCGATTCTCAGTCTAGGTTGTATATTTTTCACTTGAAATATTATTGTAAATTCAATATTTGCTAGTAAAAACGTATAAGCGGAAAAATCAAATAATTAAAAATCTTGTTTCCATTGGCCTTCCTTTTTATAATAGTTGCATTTTTCAGGTTTCGTATAAGTATTATCATTACCGTATTATTAAATATTTTTGTTGTAAATGTTAATCTAGAGTCTTTCATTAATAACTTATCGGTTAAGTCAGATAATATCTTTTTATCATTTGGCATAGAATCCTGTGGACTATGGAAATGATTATATGTTGCTGGTAATGTCATTTAAAATCTTAGTTGTAATTATAGATTCAAACATAGGCTCACCTAATGGTTATAACACTTATAACTGATGATAAAAAGTCCCTCAACTTTTGATATGTGATGAATCTTTAGTGTATCTATATAATTTCTGTTGTTAAAGATATATTATACTATCTGATGACTTTTGTTCAAAAACTTTATGAAGTTTGTCCCATATATCTTTTGCAGTGTTAACTCATCAGATGAACTAAAAACTTCATTAATAGTTGATATAACTCTTTGAGATTTAGCGCCATTTCTGCACTGCAACATAGTATAATTTCATGTAAACTTACTTCGTTTTAAATATCTATTTGATGTGAGCTGGGTTTTATATTTTTACCACTTGCAACATCTTACAAACCATATGCTTAATTAAACAATTCCACACACTCCAATTGTCTTCTTACCTCTTAATTTATCTATTTCAAAAATTCAGCATCCATTCTAACAAATAGTAATTTTTTTAAACAACTAATCTACACTAAATTGATCAAATAATCCATTTTTAAAAATGACAAAAAAGTAACAAATATAAATACACACCTGGGCTCATAACCCATTGAAATATTATTAGGTTAAATTATTGTATTTATTTGCTGTAACACACTAATTAAAATATAAATTGGAATTAAATTAAAAAATGCAATCATTCAAAGGATAATAATAATATAAACAACACATAATTATGTTACTATTGTTATTGATTGCATAGTAAATGATATTAGAATATATGTAAAATAAAAATAAAATAAATTACAAATACAAGAAAATAAATATAATAATTATTAATGAAGTTAAATATTATTTATACATCATTAAAACATTTGAAACATTAAATAATTACAAAAAATATGTCAAACTTGAAATAATAACATTATTTGTTGAGTGACATATAACTTATCAATAAGATCAGTAGCATCTATAATTTCACAACAGGTTGTTACTTTACTGACAGTTTATTTTATTAAAATTTAGGTTAAAACCTGAAAGCATCCTTTCCACCAAATCTGTTATGAATTCTAGACGAAGATCAGAAACATAACTAAAAATCTACTGACTATTTGTGAGAAGTTTATTTTATACTCATTAGTAAAAAAAAAGAAAGAAAAAAAACAATACTCTCAATCAATATTCTCACAAAATTTACATTATTAAATAATTTATTTACATAAATACATAATAAACAGAAAATGTTTTTAGTCTAAACTATGAAAATATCAAAAGCACTTTTCTCTCTCTCTCTCTCTCTCTCTCTCTCTCTCTCTCTCTCTCTCTCTCTCTCTCTCTCTCTCTCTATATATATATATATATATATATATATATATATATATATACATATATATATACAGAGTGAGAAAGAAAAATATATTCAGTTGCCATGAAACTGAACTAATTCAAACAATAATATTTAATTCAATTAAAAATTGCATCAGAAATGGACTTGCCGAAAGAGGTCATGTAGAAAGACGGTGTCGAGAATTTGATAAGAGTTTATTTGTCTGATGTAATACTGTAAATTATTACATTAGCCTAAAGTCAATGAAAACAATAGCAACAACAAGAGTACAAGAGAGTAGTACCATTGGCTTAGTCAAACAGTTAACAGGGTATTTCATCAGTGTTTAGTTGTGGTGTTTTTTTTTAAAGAAACTTATAATAGAACTTCAGGTTCTCTTTAGTTTTACATAGGCCTACACAAAACAAATTTGTTTTGATTTTAAAATTAATATTGTGTACATTACCATACTGTATTTAACCATATTTCTACTGGCTAATTATTAGCCATTTGTAGGAAACTGGATTATAAAATTTAATATATATATGTATACAGTATTTACTATATTTCAATGGCTAAGTATTAGCCATTTATAGAATATATATATTTTAATTGTACAGTATTTCTAATGGCTAAATATTAGCCTTCACTGGAAAAATATAATTTAAAATTTAACTGTGTTTTTAACGGCTAAAATTAGCCATTTCTAGATAAAGAAATTTGAAAAATTTAACTTCATTTCTATAGGCTGAGAGCCATCAATAAAAAAACCATATTTGATAATTGAACTATATTTCTAACGGCTAACTATTAGCCATATCTAGAAAGAGTAATTTTAAAATTAATAATGCATTTAACTATATTTTTGATGGCTATATCCAATAGCTATTATTATAAAAAGAGACATTTAAGTTTAGTACATTTCTAATGGCTAAATATTAGCCATCATTAGAAAAATAGATTTAATAATTTGTATATTCCTGTCCAATCCCATTAAGGCGAAATATCGGATGTTACAAAATAGCAGTTCCTTTTTATGTTAATAATTACAATTTTAAGAGACAAAATGAAATAGTTGGATATTAACATTTTAACATAGAAACCTATTTTTCAATCACTGAATTCAATTGATATAAAGTTCCAAGATTTTTCTTTTCTGTTTAATTAAAAAATAAAAATAAATAAATATATATACAACCATTTTAAAAATTTGTTTAAATTATAACAATTTTCAGATCTAAATCTACATTTCCAATAAAAAATTATTTGACAAACATTTTATAATTTTTTTTGGATTCTCTACGGATAAAAATTTAAATACGAAACTATGGACAATACTTTTAAAATTGTATTTTGATTGTCACATTTTCTCCTTTCATATTTGTTTGTCAACTTTAATGTAAAAAAGAACTGTTATTACAAAATGCCTACAATTTAGTCCTGAAAATAATATTTTACTGATGTTTGTCTTATGGGACAATTTGTTCTATATACTATTTATAGAATGTGTTAGACATCATCACTGATAAAACTATTTCATTCAAAATAAATTTTTTCGTTTTGTTAAAGTACTGAGAAATTAATATGACCACACTTTATTAAAAACAAACAAACCAACATGAAGAAAAAAAGAAGATAAAACCTTACTCCAATTCAATGTAATAAAGTTTTGTAAATTTTATTGAGAATATAATCATTTGTGTTGAAATTATAAAATATTATTTAAAAAATAACTTCCCTTCCTTTCTTTTATTCTTATTACAACTTATTAATAAGTATGCAGTTTTAATAAGATACTGATATATTTAGTCTAATATTGTAATCAAATTTTGAAAATTTCTATCAAATATTTAGTTAAGATTTAATTCTTTTCAAAGTCAAATTTATAATGGTAAATGTAGAATATCAATTAAGGTTGAGCAGATTTAATCATAAAAATATGTTGAGCAACAATTATGTTTAATTTTTAAGAAGGTTTTCATGATGTTAAGGTTAGTTGTACTTTAAAATTAAAGATATCATTGTAAAGAATATATTTAAAAAAATAAGATTTGATATATGCTAGGTACTAACTTTAAGTTATTTAAGTGTGGTTAAAAGGTGTTTAATAGAAGTTTTTTGTTTCTTCATAAACATTTAGAAAAAACTTAATTATTAAAATTTATTTTAAATTGTTAGTAATTAAATAATTTTACTGTATTTAAAAGGTGGACAAAAGTTTACATTCTAGGATCAAGTTACACTAGGCATAGGTCTACAATCTTAAACAATCACATAGTAATTGCACTCTTTAAGTTGATTTTATTATTTTTTAAACAGTTGATTTGGATCGAACAATTTAGTTTGAGGTTATGTTACAGAAATTATGTAACAACAATCATGTTTTTCATAATAATGTTGACTGTATACAATTTATTTTATTCACTCATAAATTTAAATGAAATATACACTGAAGTTGTTTTGAAATATAAAAATATCTTACGTTTTAAAATATAAAAGTGTGAATTAATTTAGGCTTACCTGAATTAAGTAGACAGCCTTTAAAACTCTTATTTAATGGTGGCTTTATTATAGCAAAGATTTTCAAACAATAATTATATATATATATATATATATATATATATTTATCTCTATTTGGAATGTTATAATTAAAACGAGTATATTGTTCCGCCTTTCCCAGCTTCGTTAATCTCATGTTTGACAAATCAATCAATTGTGGGAGCTTTTATACCTAGTTGAAGTACTAATCGATTAATAAAGTTAGGCTGTAGCTTTAAATCAGCCACTGTTAGAACTTTGAAGCCAAATAGTCAAAGGTTTGCAAAGTCTAAATAGAGTTTCATTTGCTTGATGATTAAGTAGATTAAAAAAAAAAAAAACTACTGTTTTGTTTCATTATACTTAATTGGAGTAATAGGATTGTTACTAATAATATTGATTTAAAAATAAATATTCATACATACTTTGATAGCTCAGTGGTTGAAGAGTCACTTCTCTGTTCAATAGTAGAACTGAGATCATAGGTTTAAATTCCACCCAGGAAACAAGGGTTATTCTGTGCAGCTTGGTTCTTTCTAATCCGTGGTATGATGGGGAGGCCCCTCCACTATAAGTAAATGGTGATTGGCTTGAGTGGAAGTTGACGGAGTTGGTTAGTATCCAGCTGCACAAAGAACACCCATTTTAAAAATTTTATTTTAGTAGTTCTGTTAAAAAAAAAAAAAAGTATAGAAAAACTAAAGAATCGAAGTGTTGGGCGATTTTTAATAATGCCAAAATTAAACCATTTAAAACCAAATCAATTCATATAGAAAATATATTAAAAAATACATTTTTTTTCAATAATAACCTTTTATGACAGTTTAGAGTTTAATAATGATAAACTTTTATTCCCGGCTCGCCTAAATTAATTTTATCAACATTCTGTTGACTTTTGTTTAAGTAGCGGTCAGCCTTGATTTTAGTATACGTAGGTTTTACAATTTTCAATCAATTTTAAAAGTACATAATATGTTTATGTAACATAACAGAACGTTACATAATATGATCAACATTTTTTAGTAATAATATTTCCTACAAGTTGATCATACACTTGTCATAACCATAGTGAAATTATACTAC
Source organism: Aphrophora alni (assembly GCA_963513935.1). Lineage (NCBI taxonomy): Eukaryota > Metazoa > Arthropoda > Insecta > Hemiptera > Aphrophoridae > Aphrophora > Aphrophora alni. The sequence goes on along the minus strand of OY740766.1, from coordinate 158,064,894 downwards.
GAATATACATCCTAGTAAGATGGAACTGATATTTATTATACTTTATGAAACTAGTGTTTTTTGTATTAAAATTGTATTTGACAGTGTACAAAAATCATTTGACTATGTAGGCCCTAAATCAAATTTGAGTTTACTATACCATTGGCTCTTACCACTCCAAAGGTCGCAACTGAGGTCGGCACAGTGAGGTCTTGAACTAAAGACCTTGGTAAACACCATGTTATTCGTTACAGAATATGTGGCAGACTTACTCTATTACAAAATTACATAACTATAATTTTAGGTTTTTTAACATTTAGTGTATAATCACACACATAGCCCACGTTTCTTTTAACTTTCACTAAGGTTCAATGTATTACAAAAAAAACTGCTATCTCCAAAGATACAAGACCATAACCACTTAATCTTTTTTCCTTACTTTTAAGATAACAGTATTTTGTTGAGTCTAATTTTAATTTAATTTTTCTTAATCAAAAGATAACAAATTAGAAATGTCTTCCTAATTATGTTCTACATTTAATTTATATATTGAAACTGACTTAGTATCAAGAAATACACACTTTGATAATTTGTATTTATAAGTTGAAAATAAGGTAAATATAAAATTTTCAGCTGTTTAATGTGTTTGTTAGTATATCAGGTTCCCATTGCCTTAACTTTAGCCTTCACAATGAAAATTGATTATCAATTGTAGCACCCCACTATGTTAACACTGTAACTTATTTTAGCCCTACATGGATTGAATAGGAAATTTTCAAAAACCAAGCAATAGGACTTAAGCATTAAACTCTATTAATGGTTACCTGAGCTTCTAGAAAAAAGTTTAATTCAAAGTAAGTAATTTAGAACATAATTTATAATTAGAATTATCTTATTTCTAAAAAAAAAAATCTAGTTTTAAATCAAATCTCATTTTAGCAAATTTATTGAGTTAAATGGGGAAAAATAAATAAAAATATAGACAATTTAAAAAGTATAAAAAGAAATTTAATTTTGAGATTTTAATAAAATTTAGAGCAATAACAAACAAGGGCAGGTCAACAGATATATGAGTATTTGAGCAACTAGAGAAATGCTATACACAAATAATACAAATTTTTGCTTTTCAGAACTTTAAAAATGTCTCAAATTAAAAAATATATTACATTATCTAAATAAGACTCAGTCTAACAAACTTCACAATTCTTCACTTTATACAGCCATTCTGTCTAACCATTTTTGGTTTAACTATGGTAAATATTTTGTTTTGTGCATTCTTATTTTAAAATAAAATAAAATATATTTTATGATCTATTATGTTTCAGGCCTCTTACAAGTTCTAATTTTAAAAAGCTGCAAATACAATACAGACATCTCCCCGTAAAGATAAAATAATGAAAAACTTTAACATAACGTAAAATATTTGTATTTTCAATTAATTATTGACATGGATGCATCTGTATTGTAATGACCATGAAAATATTGTTAATGTTTAATAGAGAACTAAAAAAAAATATGATTAATTATATACTTTTTCGTATTAACAATGAGTGTTGTTATGATTCTTAAGCTAGAGAGTATCAAATCTTGTGCAACCAGATAAAAACATTGAGCAAAACATATTATAACAGTGAACATTGACTTCAGTATATATTCTTATTATAGGAATTAATTTGTCATTCGAATGATAGGCAGAGTAAAATTAAAGACAAAAAGAGAAATATATTTCGGAAGCCTCTAGGATGTGGATCAAATCTATTAATACTTAAAGTGTTTACAACAGCCTCAAGGAAATCTGTTAGGTATAAAAACTTCTACTTACAAGTGCAGTCCTTTTAAGAAAATTTGTTCTTTATCAGAAATATTGCCATTAAAAACAAATACAGTCCATAAGGAATAAAGGAAGAGGAACTCAGGAAATAATAAAGGGGTGTTTGTTGAATGAGAAATAATAAACTATATACTGAATTCGTATTCATATACAAGGAATGTAAATAGAATTCACTTTAACATCAGAATTACCAAAAAATAAATGAAGACATAAATGAAGACATTCTCTATTCTAGGACAAAAAGAAGATGAAAAAAAGCACATCGCCAATATTAGTATACTTAAATAGGTTATATAATGAAAACAAAAATACTTTATGATAACTTAGGTTATCAAAATCATAGGTTATTTGCAAAACTTTGATAGCTTTAATTAAAAAAGTTCTTTACTGATAACTATTTTTTGCAATAGTTGTATTTTTTTCTTTTTTCAGTTGTTATAAATTTTTCAATGTTCTATTACTATAAGAGTTGTAAATGTTACTTTTTTAAAACTATATTTAAATGAATTGTTAGTAATACTATGTTATTTTATACAATTTAAAATGACAGATATTAGTCAATAATTCAACTCATATCATGTACTCATTCCATAAATAAAGAATAAAGTAAAATGTTGTCAACATACTGTCAAAGTTGCTAAGTGGGATGCGTGACAAAAGATGAAGGTACATAAAAAGCAGATAGTTAACAATAAAAACAGGAAATACCACAAGTCTTTTGAAGATACGTACACTTTTGAAGTGAATAATAGAGAACATTCTGCTGAAGAAACTTCTTGGTAAATGTATGTGTACACAGAAATACATAGAAGATGGGATTGTATTTTGAAGGAATTAGGATGAGGTATGTAACATGTAACACATTAAAAAGAACTTATTGGTGATGAATCAGAAAAGGTAAATTAAATTCAACATAACATAATGGTACAGTGTCTCCGAAGACTTAATAATGTCTTGAATATTCAAGAGATAAGCTAGGAAGTCATGAGGTTTAATCATGTTTAATGACAGATCTAAAGAGCAATTATTCTTTTCTAGAGTTGGTGGAGTAGAAAAGAAGTAAAGAGTTTTAGAGTAAAAGATTGATAGATTACAGAGATTGGCAGGTTTGTGTGGATCAGCTGCTATGATTGTGTCACTTTAGGTGGTGAAAAGGATATAAAAAAGTACTGACATAAGTTAGATGTGAAGAAAACAAAATTGTAGTTGGTATATGATATAAAAAAGAAAATCGTATACTGTTAAATTATCAAATATAGGTACTGTATAAGTTATAGTCTATAAAACCAATGTTTTAGAAGTGGTAAGATGTCTATGTAATAAAGAGAGGTGGTCAGAAGGTTTCCTACTGATTTGCAGAACTATTATTCTAGTAAAGTTAATTGTGGTGAACTGATCAAGTGTAAGTTACCCCAAGCTTTTGAAAATCTGTTAGAAATTAATATAGTTTTATGAAATATTAAAGTATAATTATTCTGTAGAATACTGAGTGATGTATGGGGAAACCATGACCTCAGAATTCCTGATGTAGACAGAAGAGAACTGTTGAGTAGCCACATTGTAAATTTGGTGAGTTATTTAAATTTATCATGTAGGAAAAGTTGAGAACACCATTTTTTGTGGTTCATCGAAGTGAATCTGGTCAATTTATTAATGAATAATAAAATTTACTAATTGTGAATTTAAAAGGTTCCAAATTTGAGAATAAATAGGTTTATTATATATCCGAAACAGATTTATACATGTCTATACCTGAAGAGAGATTGCTTATTTTTGAACGTTTTCAATAAGATAACATATAATATGTTATGGTGTTAAAAGGGTAAAGAAAGAAAGGTCATCATCACCATCTGAGAGAAATAATGTATAAGCTCTTGTATCAGTCAAAAGGGATTCAGTGTTTGCTATAGAGAGTTGAATAGAGAATGACCAAAATAGTGAAAAGAAGGCTTACTAAAAGATAACACAATATGCGAGCTGAGAAAGTATGATCCACTTGATTGGTTGAAAGAACCAAATAGACTTCTGAGCACAATAAGAGTCCTTGAAAAATTAACTTGCAGGTTTGTAGGAAATCGGGGGACTTCCAAAAGGACTTGATAATTCTAAACAGCACATAGTTTATCAGTTGGTAGAAGAGATTTGAGTAGGATTGTTACGATAATGCATTATTGGCTGTAAATAATTATTTGTGTCTGAATGCTTAAAAAGGTGTAAAACTACCTTTTATGAATCTTGGAACCGTGAAAACCAAAAAATATTCTCATCTAGTCTAAGATTTCTCTACAGCATCATTAATAATTTAGATCTGGTCTTTCTCTGAGTAAATACATTTAAGGGATACAGGGAGCCAAAAGTCTCACCATAAGACCAACTATGAAGCTAACAACATAATTTATTTCCTTTATGAGTATGCGTAGTCTTTCTCCACTACAATCCAAATGATCCACACTACAATTCCCCCCGGATCTTCCAATATGCCTTACTAAACCCATGAGGATGTTGGGATCAGCAGCCCTAAATATTACAGACACCACAAAAGTCCTATGAATGAGCTGGATCTTAACCAAGGAAACATCTCTCAAACTTGCAAAGAAATTGATCTCCCATCTCTGTTCCATAAGATTGAAACCAACAGACAACTATTCTACCAGCTCCAATATTTTTAGATGTTATCTTACTAAGAAGTATCCACTTAGCAGTCCTGTTACCTGTTGTACATTCTATCTTCTCAGTGAGAGATTATTTATTCTTTTAATTAAAACATTTCTAAACTTAAAGTTGATGCAAAATCCCATTTCTAATTATTTCTGTTCAAGCGTGAGAGAGAGAGAGAGAGAGAGAGAGAGAGAGAGAGAGAGAGAGAGAGAGAGAGAGAGAGAGAGAGAGAGAGAGAGAGAGAGTAAATTTAGGTAACACTCTTTAACATCGAGTCTCACATATTAAACCTCGATGAATCCAACATCCTTTTATCAGAATCCACTCACAAATAGGGAATTAGAGTATATATACACACAACTACAGTATATATCCTCGAAATGTCTGTTTTCCCTAAAACTCTGTTTGGTTCTCTCCCAGGGTTTCTGAGAATGATCCAGCAACAACACCCATTGAACAGTGCCATCATCAGTACAGTTCATTAAGATATAGAATTCTGAACAGACAACTACACTTCCTACCAGGGATACACTCAATGTTCAGGATCCAGCGGTTGGAAAAAATGATTTCACCTAGCACAAATGTTTTCAACATTAGTATGGAAGCCATCAAGAAAGGAGTAAAGTGCATAATATTCAGTCCAGACATGCAACTGGATAGGGAGGATCTGACACCTTCCCCATTGTAAACACCAAGGACCGAAGTGGCTGGCTACTGAACAGAAACCGTGCATACGTCTTTGGCTGAACAAGCTCACCTCAGCTTACCAGATTCAAAGGTTGTCACGCTTTGGTCTGGTAAACATTCCCAGATGCGCTACGGCTCTTTACGGTTAAAAAAGAAAAGGTAATCCCTATATATGAATGTATAGTGTTTATGTATCCCATGTGAAATGTGAAGTGTAAAACAGCCTCTACGAATTGTAAAATATGTTTGAGTGTTGTATGTGTGTGTATATTCAGAGAAGATGTACCAGCCCTGTATACTTCGGGTTCCGCGAGGGATGCTAAACCTCTCTCAATAGGTTCAGATAGTCTGCACCCCCCCGCGATAAAACCCTAAGTAAAGGTGAAGGTAACAAAATGTATATAGGTGTAATGGATGTATGTTTATATGGATGAGAGTCTATGTGTTGTGAGTGTTTGACTAGGGACCGTGAGGAACGCCAAACCCCTCTCATTAGGTGCAGCTAGTCTGCACGCCCCTGCGGAGATGACCTCTAAGATTTACTTTGGTCCATATCATGGATACATAGCTGAACGTAAAATTGTCTGTTCTTATTTTCATTTCTGGTATCATAAATAAGGTTTTCCATTAAAAAAAATCATTTTGATTTCTAAACAACCACTAAATTTGGTTCTATGGACGTGTCATGAGGCTCGTTATGTCCTACAACTCTTGTTTTTACGACCTTATCTCTTAGATATATTGTTACTGTTACATTACTTTTTGTACACTCTGTATAGGATTTTATGAGCTAGCTTTAAGTTCTTATTTTTGTTTACTTAGGCCTAATTGTTTTTTGGTACACCAAGTGGTTGTTAATTTTTTATTGGTTGTACTGTTTTTATACTCTTATTCTTATTAATATAACTCATGTTTTGGTTATTAACATGTTCGGTGTTACTTGTCGGCATTTACCGACATGCTATACGCATTAGCGCGCATGGTATCGGTATTTCCCGACACGTTACTTTGCCAGCAATATTGCTTCTGTCTGAGCTCAGGTCTGTACAAGGAAAATTGATTTCTAGGTCAGGCCTGTCTATACATTCCCTTTGTTCTTTGTGCAAAGTAGTCCCGGCGTTCTGCGATTTTTATAGTTTTTACTGTCAGATTAGTTTTAGTGTGTATTCTAGAGTAGTATTTTGTTATTTATTATCAATATTTATAGTGTTTTATGATGGCTAGTACTTCTGGAAACAATGACGATTTAGTTATGGAATCTAATTTAAGTTCAGATGAATTAGATAGTGATGTCGAGAGCATTGAACATTGAAGATTTATGGCGGTGGGTGAGGAATGTAAATAGCATGTAAATACAAAATTACACATTTTTTATTTTTTCCTATTATAATTACTTTAGTGACTTATTGAACTCGACATATTATAAAAACAGTTTCTAGTGCATATTGCAGTTTGTACAACCGCGACTGTTTGTGCGGCCGTTAACGCTGGCCCGATTCCGGGTTTTACCGACATGCCTGGTGACGTCATTAACATCAAGGATGGACTTTCCGCTACATATTTATGGATTCTTATATATAAAGGATGTTACTATGCAATAAATTTTCTTTAGGCGCTAGTTAGGGTTTTATCAATTTTACATAGCACCCAATGTGTTAACTGTTAGAAGTTATGTTCATTGTTGTTAATATGTTGAGGTTTACTCTTATTTATTTATTTTGTTGTGAGTAACTTGTATTTGACTTTTTTCTTTTTTTTAGATTTGAATTTTGTATCATTATGGTTGTACCATTGAAAATAAAAATAAAATAAAAATCTATAAGATAAAGTAAAATAGCTTGTAGACCATAAATTGTTAAAATATAAAACACAAAACGGTAAAATAAATTTCTTTACTTAAAGTTTTAAATTATTTAAATGCTATTAGGTGAATAACATAACAAAATGTCATAAAACAAAAATAATTGAAGTGCTTCATACGAGCAGGACCAATAAGACAATTACTACAGTGCAATACATTTTTCACAGGATACTTAATCAATTAGTTCTTTAAATAAAATATTACTATAGTTATTAATATACATGCAAGGGAACTGTGGTGAACTAGGTCTTGCTTTTAAAACTACAACCTTTAACTCTCAATAATGAAGTTCTTTGGTTTGTTAATAATATTGTTAATTTCAGGCTTTGGTAAAGGAAATTTAATATTCCCACAAAATAACTTTCGTTATATTTTGGCTGAATTTTTTAAAACAGAATATTTCCCATCTACTTATTCAGTTGTAGTGTTGCCAATTGAAAATAAGAAACATGATAATTATTTTGATTTACATTCAATATTTATAAAAACTAACCGAAAATTACTTCTTGTGAACCAATTTGATCCTCATGTTATAAACGGAGAGGAAATATTTTTCATTTTGAATCAAGATAACAACATTGTAGATTTATTACAACATTTACAAGATTTACGAAAAGCTCTTGTATTTAATCCTAAAGTAATGATTTGGTTTAAAACACCAGTACAGAAGAGCATTTTAATTCGATTGTTTGAAGAATGTGCTAAATCTTTAATTATAAGAGTTATTATTGCTCATCCAGAAGAACAGAAAAATACCGGATTGAAATCAAAAGTAAGCAATCATATTATTTTAACAAATTGTGGAATATTTTGTATTTATTTAAAATATAGCTTTGTTTATTTTTTGTTTGAAGACTAACTATTGTCAGTTTTGATTCCTTATCTAGTTAAAAACTTTTTTTTAGATGTGGCTAATAATATGTAATGCACAAGTAGGCTTTTGAATTTCACAAGTAGTAAATAAATTTCATGGATTAAACAAAAATAACATCAGTGACTGCCTGCAATTTTCACAAGGAACTGGAATTGGCATTGACATTTTCCTTCAAATCGTGAATTACCTTGGCTCTGTAGCGTGAGAAGCAGTGAAATGCTGTAGCTTTTGTTTCCGTCCTCTCCTAAATAAGAATTGGGTTGAGATACATGTTAAATGTGGTCTACTAATGTCATACTTAAATGTGTTTCAATACAACGGACATTGTCATTCACCAATTAGTCTGTTAAAGCGAGGACTGACTGTAATGTAAAAACATGAGCAACATGGACTAACCTGAGTGAAAGAGGAACCTAAATATTACCACATGGCTACTGAAGTCACTCACAGCATAGAAAGATGTGCATAAAAACAAAAATGTAGCGTTTTGAATTTTTTAAATTTCCCTCCACACTTCAAAACTCTGAAAGTTTGTTAATACAAAGGCTAAAACGGAAGTTTTCTAATAACATTAAGCCTATGCCGTTCATACCAAATCAGCTCTTCTGGTGTTGTGATTATAAATGATTTTACTAAATTTACATTTAATTTAATAGTGTATAATGATTTCATAAATATATAAATTTAGAAACGTTAAGCCTTCTGATCTTTTTAATAATAATTCTAAGAACTCTTTTTTGTAAGCATAACACTTTTTATATCTTCCAGTCTGAAGAGTTATCCCGTATGTCCATAATAGAATATGATGAGTGTACGTTTAGTGTAATATCCTTTCAGATTTTTCATTCCATAAATACTAGAGCAAATTTTCTTATGTACATCAATATGGAGGTTGTTTTACATCTATAATCTGTCCTATAAATTTGTCACTTTTCACCTCGTTAATAATACTTGGAACTGACTGTTGTTCACTCCACTCCAAGCCCTTGGCTTTATTTATAAAAGAAATAGTTTTCTAAAAAATATTGACTTTTTACATTCACATTTATGAATGCCTTTTGTTCCAGTAAACACATAAATTCAGCTTGAACAATAATAGTAACATTCATCAGTATTGAACTAATAGACCAGCAGTTAAATATAATGACAAATCCCTAATATATAAAAGGAAAAGAACAGGTTCAAGGATAGATCCTTGTGGTACTCCACATTGAACTTAAAGCTTCTTTGATGGTCTTATGTTACTTGAATCCTGGAATTAGTAAATAGCTGTAGCAATATGACACATTTATATACTGATTTATAAATGTGTTCAAATGTTTTAAAAACTTAAAATGGTATTTTTCTAAAGGGAGGGAGGATAGTTTGTTGAATTTTCCACCTGTGCTTATGGTGGCAATAATTAATGTTAATGTTAAGAATAACTAAAAATTAATGACTCAAAGTTGTTTGCTTCTTTTTTTTACAGATCAAAACAAATTCTTCACTTCAAATAAAGTTGACAATAACTGACATTCTCCAATACTTCCATAAGCCTACAGATTTAATTCCTATACAAAGCTTGTATGTCGACATATATAATATACCATACATATTATGTGAAATAAGCGATCTCTTTAAAAAATATTCTCTTGATTTGAAAGGCATTGAATTGACAGTAATGGCCATTCCACAATATATCTCTGTATTGATACACAATAGAACAGGAAAAATGGAATTCACTGGAGTTGACATTTCTGCTTTGAATTTGATGGCTGCGTTGTTAAATTTTACTCCAAATATTATAGTTGGTGCAAAAGAACACTATGGTGATACGTTTAAAAATGGATCCCTTACAAAATCAATTCACAACCTTTTGGATGGGAAGGTGTTTATGAATATTAACAGATATATAATGCCATTAAGACTGGATATATCGTTAGTATTTGCTATTGATAGAGATAGTTTTTGTTTCATACTGAATGATGCCCCTGATTTAAGGTTACATTGGACGTTGATCTCTGCATTTCAGCCTAGAGTATGGTTCGCTATCTGTGGTACAGTTGTTACTATGTGTATATTTTGGAAGTAAGATATTATGTTTTCTTCTTTTAATAATCAATACAGTCCTTATCTTAAATAAATAATCAACCTTTAGTTATATTTGAAAACTGAATCTAATTTCTGTGAAAAATGTTTAAAATTGTAGTAACTTTTAACATATAAAGAAACACAGCATTTTTATGTAAATATATACACAATGATCTATCCACACCTTATCCTTTTCTATGAGAATCCTTCCTTGGTCTTCATATACTCCTGAATTTGAACCTCCCAACTTGTTTGTGGCCAACATATAGGATTTCTTCCCCTTTCTGTTCTTCCTATGCATTTCAATTTCCTTCGACCTCATTTGTGACCAATAAGAAAATTTCCCTCTTTATCGTTTTTTTTCAAAAAATTGACCTGGAACCTGTCTCGAAGGTCTTCGCTCCTTATTCTATCTATTCTTGCAACATTTTCTATTCCTCTCAAAAATCTTATTTGTGTTGCTTGTAGTCTGATCTGGTATTTTGTTTATCCTATATGTTCTCTCTTGTCCAACTTTCTTTTGTTTACTATCAACCCTGACACTAATAAAGTATTTAAGTGCTAAGGGTTTTTATTTTAAGTTCTTTTCTTCTTTTTATTTATGAAGCGATGATAACTGAAAGGTTTTTTGCCTTTGAATAATTAAAAAAAAAAAAAAAAAAATGCAGTCTGATCAGATCTTTCTTTGTCCAAGTCTATATCTGGAAACCTATATGTTAAAATTGGTTGATAATACATTTTATAAATCATTATTTTGGCTTCTATCCCGATATTCCTTCTCCACATTGTAAAACAGGCCACTCTTCCACATCCTTTGTCCTATTTCCCTAACAAATTATATGACTTATGGTGATCTTACTTCCTGGTAAATGAAGTCATCTACATTTTTGAGACCCTTTCCTTACAATGTCACTTTACTCACTGTTTCTGTCCAACTTCAATATTTTCCAATCTGTGCGTCCCCAATGAACTAGTAAAGGCTCATTTGACTAGTCTTCTCTACAGGTCCTTTACAACCCTCTCACCCCAAGACATCACCTGCATATTCTTTCACCATCAGTTCCTCTGCTGTTCTATAGATTTGTACTTCTTATGTTAAAGAGGAAAGGTGATCATACACTTTCTTTTCATACACACGTTTTCATTTGAAACCAGTCAGAATATTTCTCCTCTATTCTTATACAATTTTTACACTTTAATGTTTGTTTTTATTCTCTCTAAATTTCCTTCACCAATTTCTCATCTTTTTAGAACTCATCCATATATTTTCTCTCTGCAACTTATCACAAACTTTCCTTATATAGGCTATCACAGTGTCTTTACCATAACCCCGTCTTTTCTCTACTATCTGCCTGAAAACAAGTTTCCATTCACAGTCAATCTTCCTTGTCTGAAACAAAAATTATTATTCTCTAGTTGTTTCTTCTAGTTTTCTTTCAACAATATTTATATGTTTTTTTTAAAGTGTCTAGTCAACTATCTGATTTTTTGCTTTGTTTCAGGATATCCCAGATTCACAAAGAAATACCAAGTTATCCAACCATAATTTTATTTCAGGCATTATTTTCTACAAGATACCTGAAGCCTTACTTTGTGTACCAACATATTCTTTGGATATTTTGGTTGATTTTCGCATATCTAATGTACAGTTCCATTATTGGTATGATAGTAAAACAAATAATGAAACCAATAAGGAAACAAAAAGTTAAAACACTAAAGGAACTGTTAGATTCAAATATTACCATCAAGAGCTATATTGGGCAATTTGATTTAACACAAAACAATTCTGTTATAAAATCATTAATGGATAAAGCAATAGACGTATTCAACGTTAGTGTAAGTCCAGCTATGTTAGAAAAACATTATAGTGCCATTCTAACCTCAACTAATACAAGAATTCACTTTGATAATATTTATAAAACTAGCACACAACATTTTTACGTTTTACCTGAATGTGTATATTCTACTTATTCAGGCTATACTATATCCACTCATCACCCACTTTTAGATACCACTCGAGTTATTGTGCGAAATTTCGTAGAACATGGTTTTTATACAAAGTGGGTCTCTGATTATACATTTAACCAAACTTTAGTGTTACATCCTTGGAAGCTAATTTCTAATAAAACAATAACACAAAATTTAACTTGTTTTTCAATTAAGGACTTGCACCTAGCTTTTATAGTTTATTTCTTTGGATTATTAATCGCACTGATAATTTTTGTGTTTGAAATAGTTTTGTATAAGGTAAATAAATACAAAACACAAAGAAAATGGTAGGTGAAATAAACATAGTAGGAATACAATGTTTCTGGGTAAATAATTCATACGATGAGTTTGAAAACTTGCAATAATTTTGGAAATTTATTAAACAATACTTTTTGTCGTTATTGTTTAAAGACAAAAACCTCTCGATCATTCTTGCCTTAAAAAACAAGAAGAAAAGATGATAGAATAGAAACTCCTACCCCTTGAATATTCTAATAGTGTCAGGGTCGGAAGAGAACTAATAGGAAAGATAAAAGAGATAGTTCTAACACAAAACATGAAGAAAGGTGTAGATTCAGCTGGAATGACTCAGGATTGGCACACTTATATCCACTATTAGTGAACTCCCGACAGGTTTAATATTTTCAATTCTGGGAGTTAGAAGTCTCTACGGGTTCATAAAATCATTGATTTTAAACATAAAATAACACAAATATTATTACACAAAAAACAAACAAATTTTAATTTCCCTAAAGTTTATACTTATTAAAAATAAAAAAAAAATATGATAACATATACATAAGCATAGCCTGATTAAATATGTATTTTTAATCCTCTAGCTGTCAATCACCTCACTTGAGATGGGCAACGCCCTTTTCTTAAACTGACAACCACCTACCCTGAGCAAGCTTTGTTCATAAGTGTTACTATCACCAAATAAACTGTTCAAACCCCTTGTTTTTTGGTTTCTATGTGAAGTACAAGAGTTCAGATTTTACACAATATAATATTAAGCAGGAATTTTAGTTAGTGGTAATCTGTGATTATTTCCGTTACCAGCACTTTGTAAAATGTTGAAAACACCACAGAAGAAAGCTATTTTTTTAGAGTCATTAGTAATATAGATCATACGTTTTGTCACTTTATGTTTATTAAAAAACATATAACTACTTTTGTTTGTTTATACTTATTTTTTTTAATAAAAAAAAGACTTCAATTTGTTTACTATACTCTATTTAATTCATAGACCTATGTTTGTGCTTAATTAAGTGTAATGTGCTCATTAATCAATCTGTGACGTATTATACTAAGTGTGGTACATCATATTTACCAGGTATGTGATCATATTAAGAAACACTAAAGTAAAAAGTTTTGTAACTATTTTTTTAACTTTTATAAATTAACAAAAATTGTCCTACTTGTTTTATGTTTCATATTGTGGGATTATGCACAGTAAACAAAATGTATCTAAACAGTTGTCCAGTTTTGAGAATTTGTTTACAATGTGCTTGCACAACACGTACAAAACACCAGGCAGTAAGGGTTAAAATAGTAGGCAGTTTTAGGGTTTACTGCCTGTAACAGGTAAGTGTGTATACTAGACAAACCGAAATATTATTTATTTATTTACCTTTTTTAAATGTCTATAGCAAGCCTTCACCAGCAACAGATGTTTCACCATATAACCAGTGCCATTTTCAGGCTTTACACAATATGTGGGAAATGAAATTTTCTCTTATAAACCACATTTTCTATACAGATGCTTCCTAGTGAATATGTCCATCTTATGCATAAGTTTTATTAGGTGCCAATGACCTGTAATGAACCATATCATCTTCCTTATATTTCACCTGTTTAACGAGAGAAGGTCAGATGTAATTTGCTTAAACGGGGTACGAAGTCAGTAAAAATGTGAAAATAAACCATGTGATACCAAACACGACCCTGAGGTCATTTCGGACATACCGGAAGTAGGTATACTTTGATGGAAAAGAGCATTTTCTACGTTTCAGGACATCAGCAATTCATTGCCATTTATTTAAGTACTTACAAATACTATATTACATCCTCAAAACAGCACGGTTTTCCATTACAAATATCGTAGATTAGGTTCGATCACACACATAGGAATAGGGATGTACGTTCACTTTACCTTAAACCCAGAAAATTAGGTTTATACACTTTTGTCCGAGGTTTTATGTTTATTAGGTTTATATCAAGTGACCGAAATACTGCCTCCTGGGTAGGGAGGGGGGGAGCGGAGCATGATTGATACTATAGTAAGTTAGGTTACCCACTTAGCCGTGGCTTATGTAAAGTGACCAAATGCTGGATCTTGCCCTATCGTGTCCTAAAGTATTGCAACCTCTACTTCCATATGCCTACAATATTCTCCATACTTTATCCAACAGATCCAATTTTTTTTTCATTGACTCCCAATAATATTTCAATAACTTCAATCTTATATGTGAACAAATTTATCAATATTTAGCTTTTTAAAGGATCTTAAGGAAAAAAAATCGGTTTTATTTTCTGTGATTTATTGAAAAATTAATGTTGATATATATATATTTTTGCAATTCAACTTACAATTTGTAAACCTATAACCAAAAAACAATTCTATATACAATAAACTTACAATTAATTGGGAAAAAGGAATGTTTTAAAGTTATAACACAAAGAAAAAAAAATACAATTATTGTTAACAAAAACAACCCTACAAATAAATACCAATTAAGTTATGATAAATGCAAAATTTATAAATATTTACAATTTTTAAAAAAACAGGTTAGTAAATACTATTACAGATGTAGCTAAATACATAATATTATTTATACAATTAAAAGTACAATCAAATTTTATAAAAAAACTTATTTATTTTTAACTACTAGATGGAATAGTTTCAAATTAACAGAATTGTAAACGTTGCATTTAATAAATACAAACTTCTTACTATATCCTTAATAAGTACAAAAACCGGTGTTTAAAAACTACAGCACCATAATTGTACACGACTAGGAATATTTAACCATTTAATGATGTACAAACGTATATTCTGCTCCAGGACAAAATTTAATTATTTTAACTGTTATATACGTTACAAATTACTTACATTGGACTTATACATAGGATACCATTGGAAACTTCAAAGCCAATGTGAAATTTAAGTTTAAGCAAATAAAAACTATGCAAGTGGGAAGAGAAGAAAAACACCATATTGTGGGGCATTAAAGTGATATGTGCTATCTAGTACGTAAGAATGGAACTATCGATCGCTACAACTGGTAGGATGTTTTACCGTCTACTGTATAACTTAATAGCAAAGTCTTGAAGTCTAAACTGGCTATATTTATACCAACTATAACCTGAAGTTGTGAATCATTTCAGAGACACTACAGGTTTCTGAAATGAGGTTCATACATAAAATAGAAAATATAACTAGTTAGGATCAGGTTTGTAAAAGAAAGCTTGGGAGTGAAACCAATAGAGAAGGCAAGTAACCACAGGAAGAAAAGAAAGTCAATTGTGTTACAATGGATAATGTGGAGTAATTTGAAATTAGCGAGCAGATGAAATAGCAAAAATGGCCTCTTGGCTTCTGTGCAATTTCCACAATACTCACTGAAAGTAATAATACTTGTTGTTTAAAGGTGAACATACTTTAGGTCATGGTCACCTTAAAGAAAAGAGCATAAATCAATGAAGGTTAGCTAATGTAAATTCTGAGTGATAAGAGAAACTGGACAATGGAAGTGTATCACTTTAAGCTCAATGAATGAATGACTTTATTTTGGGACAAAGTTATGGCCATCAAGTTATGGCCAGCTCTTTCACTTAACCTTTAAGTTGGATGCCTGTTTTAGGAAGAATAAAAAAAGGCACACTACGATGGTTAGAGCATATCTGGCGGATGAGATAAGAAACGTTTATGAGAAATGTGGGGTTAGCTAGAATGGAAGAAAAAAGCCTCAGAGAAAACGCAAAACTTTGCAGGATTCTGTGAGCATTGAGCAAAGAGTTTTAGACATTGACAAAAGAAGACAAATAAGTATAGTCAAATTTATAGTGAAAAATAATTTAAAATTATTATTGTATATTTTAAACTGTTGAAAGCCCTAGGGGGAAAATGTAGATAACACCACAGTTAGAATTCTAATTTTTATTTAAATCTTTCAGAAAAAAAAAATTAAAAACTCTTTTTAAATATAGAAAAAAAGAAGTTTTGTGGAAAAACAAATACAATTTAATTGGATTTTTATCCAAAAATATTGTTTGTATAAAAAAATAGATCTATTTGCAGTTGCCCTTACTCTTCTCTACGTCTCATAATGTGCAGCTTTAAAATTTGCATCCAATTATATCAAAATTAGTGTTCTACGATAAAAAATAAGAGCTATAAATGTCACTTCAACAAAACTTCAAAATTAAGAAAAATCAATAACAATTGCATAGAAGTTGAAATTTTAGTTGAATTTCGTACGAGAGCTAGGTTTTAGTTTTCGTTGAAAATGTCAGTTACTGAAAAATATTCATTGATACATTTCAAAAGAAATGTAATGTTTTATCTGTTGGTTTTCAACAGACTGTAACAGCTTTCTCATATAATGAGTAAACCAGATACATAAATAAAACAATGAAGAATAATTTTATGTTTACAATTAACGTGTATTTAGTTGAGTTTTATTATACATTGAAAAAGGAACCACATTACCACACTGGATTTTCATTAATTATTAAAATTTTTTTTTTGATATGCTGGGATTAATGGGAATAAATATGTAGCATTTTAAGCTGGGTAAAAAAGTTAAAAGAAGGTTATGTTAGGACTTGAGTAGTTTTTTGGCACATCTAAGATGCTGACTGTGCATATCTCAGAAAGAGGAAGAGAGAAGGTGGAGTATTTCAAGTCTAAAGATAACCAAACTCCCTTTGTGTCACCGCTTGGCAAATTGCATCTAACTTTCATTAGGCGATTGGTGTTTGGGTTCATTACAGAGTATCGTTACCTGTGAAAGAGTATGGAGTCTCTGTGCAGGAGAAATGGCCTGCAAGCAACCGTTTTTCGAATGTCTTGGATCAACCAAGGACAGAAATCCTTTGATTTTTAACAAAGGCACAACCACTCAAGTCAACCTTGTGAGGAAGATTCTGAAGTTTGTGAGGGTTAAATGTTTTTCAGGGAACTAGAGTCGTTAAACGATATATTTTGGAACGCAATCACTCCTTGTAAGTGATGTATGAAAGGGATAGACAGCCTAAAAAAGAAACATTGGGATATCTTTGACCTCAAACAATTGAGCTTATAGTGAATTTTGAATATTTGACTTTGACTCGATCTGTGAGTTGGTATTTAAAAATTTTCATTTAAATCGGTTGTGTAATTACTAAGAAATAGTGTCAGTGAATGAAATCTGATTTGAGTCTACAGCATGAAAATTTCATTTAGAAAAAAAATGTAAATTAAAATTAGATTTCTATACTCTCCAAGAAAATTTGATATAATAGAGTTAAAGACCCATTGGATGACAAAAGAAGTGTAGCAAGTGAAGATTTACAATACGAGGCTTGTCGGGACAGAGTTGCTATGAGGATATTTATTCAGTAAATTGGTTTGTAACATTTTATTAATATACAAATTTTAAAAATAAAACCAATTCCCACAATATTGGAGCATGCATTTTACGTTTTACTTAAATCATAAACTGATAAAAACATTTATGAAAATGATTGTACAGATAATTATTTCTGTCATATATTAGTTGTTAAGTACATTGGAATAAATCCTTAAAAATCTCTTACCCTATAGAGTACTACAGTATAGCACTCAGATGATAAATTACAAAATTTGATTTATGCAAATAATAAATAAAAAGTATTTTTTAGAATTGATTTGACATTTTGAAAATATATACAAATGGAATTATAAAGACATAAATAATTTTATATACACAAGTGTTTTTAAAAATATACATTGCAATAAAACTAATCATAATACTTTGAAAGATATTTTACAAACTGTAAATTAAATAAATAATAACTTTTATTCGCCTTATTGGATTGTTAAAGAGAAATTTGATTAGTTTTTGTGTTTCGACGAACAAACTTAGTTGTTTTTTAAACAGTTATTGTTTAATGCTGTGACAAATTAAATGGCGGTTCAAATGTAACACACAAATAATCAGAGTAATTAACAGTGAGAATTATTGTTTTATAGGCCTACAACAAACAAGAGAACAGTATGGAAATTGGAGGGAAATAAACCTCACCCTCACCACACTTGACAAGCTGTATGAAAAGACAAGTAGGTAAAGGTAAAGGTGGGTAAAGGGAAAGAATGTAGTGGGGGAGCTCATCTATATCCGCCAGTAATAGCAACATTTTAGTAAATGTTTTATCCCATATTTGGATCAGTTGGCACAAAAATGTAACTTCATTAAAATTCTCATTTTACTTAATATTTATTTTATATTTAATGGAGAATCAATTAGGACTAATTCTAGATTTAATTATAATACCGAAATATTGTCTTTTAATGTAAAATTTTAGGAATTTAGTAATAAGTATCTCATAAAGCTCGTTTAGGTAGACAACAAATGACAAAGTAAGGGAACTATATATTGAAATTGGTATTTCTTTAAATCGGCTAAAAATAACACTTTACAACATACAAAATAATAAAATTTGGCAATTGTTAAGAACAGCGTGATCACAGTAACACTAATTTTTTTGACATAGTCTTAAAAAGTGTACAATCCACTGAATGAGATTTATAACATAACCTGGCTTAACTTAACCTAATCGTGGCATTATTACATACTGTACTTTGCATTAATCTATTAAACCTGATTTCAGGATAAACTACTTTGTCAATTTCATGAGTCTATTTGAATACCTGGCCTAACTTAACCTATTCGTGGTAAAGCAAAATGTAGATTGCTAAATTTAACTTTCAAAACATGTTTCCCTCAACATGTAATCTACTATCATAGAAAACATTTATTTTAAATGTAATAATAGTTTTAATGAGGAAAATGTTGGGGACGCTGTTCTTAACAATTATAAAAAATTTGGAAAAAGTAGAAAATTTAAATAGTTTAAATAATTATTTATTTATTATAAATTTATTAATAATAATGATTTTATAAAACCTAAACAGAATATCTTAAGAAACCAACCGAACATTTAATTCACATTAAAAACCACTCTACTGATTTTCCAAATTGGTATATAAACAATCTCACATATAAAAAATGCAGTACAATTTCATACAAATCGGATAACCTATTTGAAAATTATCGTGCTGATACATTTTTCAAAATAATTATCTCATCAAAATATATCCTGTGTCAGAATTGGTGTATTTATAAGCTCTGATTTTTCACAAGCAGATCTCTCTGTTAGCTATTTATTAAAAAGATAAATAACTAAAAGTTATAAGAAAATTTAAAATGAAATTTAGGTTTGCTCAAATTCAGGGAATCAGTACATTGATAATAAAATAGTGTCACCACATTGATGGCCTATTTAAGCATCATTGTTGAGCTCTTAGTTCACAGATTTTTACAAATTTGGTACTAAAAAGAAATGTTTGTTTTTTCATGTTGGCAAATCATAGAATCTTGAAAAGAAAACCGGATGCATATACTTATCTAGTTTTGTTTATTATTATTCTCAAAACTATGTCAAATCTCACAAAACTGAGTATATCGATTTGACCGTTGGACCATGTCTTGTTGAGATAAATATGTTTTGAGAATTTGTTTTATGTAATTATTTATTACTAAAATCAATATTATAAAGTGCTTAACAGAGACTTTTGTGAATAACAAGGCATTTAAAATAATTTTTAATAGTAATATACAAAGACTATTTATACTATGCATAATTTTAAAAGAAAATATATCAATTTTAAATAAATGATAGTTGATTTTATTTTGAAGTTTTATATAATAAATAAAGCCTAAAGTCTCCTTGCAACGACCAGCTGATTTGCTAAAATCTGTAGTATTAATTGAATTAAAAAACTAATTTAAACATTTTTTCTAATGAAGAAAACAGGATATTTAAAATATTGAATTAGATTATTACATCGTTGATGAAGATTTTATTTAACTAATCATTAATAAATTCGTTTGTAACTATTAAAAACAAAATTCCAATCTTCCCAATAAAAATTCGTTACAACCAGCGCTATACATTCATGGTGCAATTATAACTCTACCTAGATCAGATAAATTCTACGTTGACATTCGATAAACAACTTGCAATATCCAACAAAATAAACATAAATAAAATATATTCAAATATCTTATTACGAATACCAATATTTTACTTAAAGGACTATAAATATTTTACAATTTGTAATATATTATAATATCTAATAAATTTATGGCCGATTATTATGTCACATTACCATTAAAAAATATAAAAATATTCATAAAAATTGGAGGAACTGTACTTTATCAACTGAAGGAACAAATATAACAGAATTATTGTTTTATAGCTATTATTATGTACGATAAATTCACATTCACAAGCAAGATAGATATGTTCAACAAGTAACAGTTAATCAAAAGCTGTTGGAGATATTTGACCTTTAGAAGGTGTATAAGTTTAACTCAAAATTTACATTTTTTCAGCTACAAAAACAGAAAAATAACTATAAATATATTTTAAATTTAATTTAACAATGATAATTATTATTCTAATTTTTTCTCAATAGAAACCTTTACACCGATGGACTTAACTGCATGTTTTAGGACAGGTCACAAAGACGTGGTGCTAGAATGTGTACAAACACAGTTTGACATACAAGAAAGAGTACTGTAAGGCGTTTAATTCTTTACCGTACTTGAGTATGGTTGCATTTAAACGTACATGAAAGCTGTCTTGAGGGATTCTCAGCGTTGGACGGAAAAATTGACAACTGAATTTATAAATACTGTAAATATAAAAACATTAACAGTTGTAACGAATAAAATCAAAGGAATACTAAAAATGTGAAGAATGAAGCGATGATAAGCTGGTGGTGTATTTGAAATCAGTTTTTCCTAATGGAAATTGTAATTTTGTAATGAAAAAAAATATATATATACAGAGCCTGTTTGGTTCCTGTAGGGAAAAACTAAAGAAAGTTTTTGACAGTAAACGTAATGGTAGGTCAACTTTTTTACAGCACTGTGATTTGTTATGGTTTACAATAGATTACGAGATATAGTCTAACAGTATTTCTAATAAATGGTAATTTTTCCGCTAGTTTTAAATAACAGTATATGGTGTCTGTATTGCTTAACCCAAGTACTGTGTTTTATTTGATTAAATTCAATTTTGAGTACTGCAACATTTTAATATAATAAAATTGATAGAGCCTTTTAAATTTTGAAAAACATGTTTGTCTAATGCTGTTGTATGCACTTTTATACATACATGGAACCAGGAATGAACACGAATGAAATCTTGCATTATTTTGTACTCTATACTTGCCGGTTTCAGTTTTATCCCTGTTCAAACATACACACGGAAGTCACGCAGTTAAAAACATATGTGCAAAGACTGCTATTCTTTCTTATTCTAACCTATACAAATTGGTGTACAATATTTAAAAATACAGATAGAAATTATTCCAACTATTTATAATAATTTAAAGTGTAAAAATGTCACACTATTTTTCTCGAAATATTCGCATGTTTTAAAAACAGGGTTGTTTATAATATTATAGAATAAAAATGTTTTTGTTATATACTATGTTGTTGATTATTTGTACACATATTTAATATTTATAAAAGCTCTTATTCTAACATTTAATTTTCCATTTAACGCTTTTCTTTCAAAAGTAGTTTATTATATTGAACCCATCTCGGCAGTTTGAGTTTGGCTCTGGACACATTTTTCCATATTTTAGGACCTCCACACTATAACGTTAAGAAATAAATATTCATGTACAAGATTTTCTTATAAAAATAATTATCAGGACGTAACCAAACCCGACTCAAAAATTGTCCATATATATAACAGTGTGATTGTAAACGAGTAAAATCTATTAACGCAAACTTGTAAAAAATAACAGTCAAAATTAATATTCACAAAATTGCTTTGGAAATGCTTTAAAATGTATACAAAATTGCACAAAATCTAACTAATTAAAAGTAATATTATAAATTCTACTTAAGGAAAAGTATGAGCACAATTCAGTAAACAAAACCCTGTAAAATATGTCAACATAATTAAATCAAAATATGTATTGCATCTACTCTGTGTTTACATTATTTGACAATAACGGTAGGTTTTTGTATTATTTGCCTGGGTATTTGGCATTATTATGTGTAAAAATATGTTTGGAAAGAATGGATCAATTCTTGTTATATCACACTTAAGATCATGCCCTATACAAATTTTCCAAAACATTGTGTATTATTTTCTTGTAATACAAATTCTCACAACATAACATTTAATTATCAAATGGATTTCAACAATCTCAGTGATACATTAGCCATAACAAATATATATACCATAAATAATATATTGCTGTAGCTAATGACTGAGAATGGCAACATTGTTGTCGAAAGATATTAATTAAACATTATTTTGTGAGAATGTCTTATGTTATTGTTTTTTAAGAATATACATTCACATATGTCTAATTTTATTTTTATACATGAGTTTCATTTTATTAGTTTCTACACAAACGATGGAATATTTTCAAACAGAAAGCAATCCGTTTATGATAGAATGAATTAAGTAAGAGAATGAATTAAGTAAGAAAATGTAACGAGTCTGCTCTATTATCCACTTAGAAACACCATTTTATAGGTGTTTATAAAACCTAAACATAAAAAAAAGAAGAAATTAAACAGGTAACCTACCTAGTTAAAAGTGAACATAAGTTTGTGACAACATTATGTTTACACATTTAGCACACAATGGGGCCTAACAAAGGGCAATTTTAGTGTTCTGTCAATGCACTGCACTCTAATGGGGAATTGTAATTAAAAAAGATAAGTAATGAAAGATCAAAGCCTATCATTGTTCTAAAAGCACAATTAGAAACAAAGGAAAAGTAGGGCAATAACAGACGCGACCTGCCACAGTAGTTTTCAATGTGTTAACACAATCTATAAATAACCTTGGCAGTGAAGACTGATAGACAGACATTTGGTGTTTTTTTTTTTAATACCTGTAAATTATTATAAACATCAAAGACAGGGTTGTAAAATTAACAATCCAGATGACTCGTTTGATTTTTAAGTTAGCAAGTAATAGTTTATTGAGCAAAGTTATAAAATTTAATAATTACTTAAAATAAACAGTGTAAAAACATTCCACACACTTTATCACTCACCCATCCCCAAAACAAAAACATAACAAAATTAATCATGACCAAAAATGTCATTTCGGTAGATGTCAATAAAAAATTAAAAATGAATCATGAATCTGTCTGAAAAATATTTTAAAGGCCTAAACTTGTTTCACAAGTGCTATTCCTCAGTGTAAATCGTACTTCATTAAAATCACTTTTTACTAAATAACGATGGCAGTCATTATGGTTCATTTTTGTTTTGTTAATTATTCCTGAATCAAAACATTTTTTGCTTGCGATTTTGGGCATTACACATTTTACTAAAATTTGAATGAAGTCAGTAAAACTGATATGAGAAATTAGGTATTTTATAACTTAATGCTAAATGGCGGATTTTTATGTGTTTTACCGGTAACCAACAAACTGGCTTTTTTGAACAGATGGCAAACAATATGTTTTGTTTAGAATGTTTAAGGTTATACTTGAGCAAAATTAACATCGTTACAAAAATCATTTGTTTTGGACTCCAGGGACAGATAAATTGGTAAAAAAACTAAACTTCTATTTTTTTTCTCTCATCACTAACTTTCCCTATATTACATATATCAGTAACATTTTGCGTACAAATTTATTTTTCAGTTAACTTTGTGCAAACAAATTATAATGTGGTAAGTTTATGAGAAACTTCAAAATCATGTGAGATGATTTGTTAAATTATAATATAATATAATGTGTTATTTAAAACTAAAATAAATTCAATAAAATAAAAACTAAATTTTGAAATGAAGTACAGTCTCGCAAACTCGGCACTCGATAACCCGGCAGTCCGGATTACTCGGCGACCCCGACGGGAAAAAATACATTGCCAAAAACAGTGATGTTCGTAAAAGTTCGGCAGATCCCAAAGCGGGTATTAACTTCGATTGTTTGAATCGTTGATGGTACTTTTCCCACGTTAAACTCGTCACAAAGCTTTTTTTCAGATTCCCCTCTGTCAAGTCTTTTTAACACATTTAACTGCGTCTCAATCGAAACCAACACACGCTTCCATTTTCGTAACTCGTTCATTTTTATTTACTGTATATACTGTGCGGAGATCATAACCAGTCAAAGAAAACTGAAAAGAAATGTTATATTTTCCATAATGTATACTAAATTGATTCGTGGAAAAAAGCGGCCCATCAAACGGTTTTTCAGGTGTATGTCTGCTATACCGACGGGTGCCAAAGCCGCCGTGTTATTATGCCGCCGACAATGGGATACCGCTATCACCAAAGTCATTTGATATCGCCGCCGCTTTGGTGCCGCGGTATTTTTACATTGCCGACAATGGGATACCGCTATCGACATAGTCGTTTGATATCGCCGCCGCTTTGGTGTTTCAATTACAATTTATTTTTTGCCCTTATTCCTGATAACCCGGCATTTCACAAACTCGGCACACTTCCGGTCCACATTATGCTGAGTTTGCGGGACTCTACTGTATTACATGTAACAAATTTGTATTTTTAAATATTTTAAAACTAATTAAATGAGATTGAAAAATACAACTTTCATTAAATTTAATTCTGTTAGAATCTTATTATTTTTTATGTTGTGTTTACATTAAAAAATATATATATTGGTGTTTTAAAATCATTAGTTTAATTGTTTATATAATTTTTTTTTAAGGAATGTAAAGTTGGATTGGAGTAATGATATAACTGCTCGTTTAATCTCATTAAAAATTATTATCCTTCAAAAATTTCACAAAATTTTAGTAAATTTAGAGGTTTAACTTGAGGGAAAAGTTAAAAGGTAATGGAACATTTTACATAATACATTATCACTTATAAAATAAATAGCAGACATGTAAAAAAAAGGTAGTTTCAATAAATGGAATTATATATTATGTAAATATCAAATTTACCTCATTTAGAGTCTATAAACATGAAATTAATGGATGGACATTTTCTTGTTGATATATAAAAGTGAAAACGTTTCACTATATTACCCGTACAGTGTTGCCTAATTGTGCAGTAATAGCACTCAATTTTACCTCCAACTTACTAAAGTAAGCAACGACACCCATCCGTCTAATTTCGTGTTTTCCTGTATAGTTTTCTTCATCCACATAATTTCCATTTCCGTACTTATTGTTCGTAGTTTTGACATACACTAAATTAAATCTCAACATATGGCAATTTAATACAATTATAAATGGATAACTAGATTAATGAATTTTTACATATAATATATGAAGAACTATATTTATACAAATAAATCTATAAAGCTAATTATTACAAATAAAATCCTCTATCACATTATATTCAGTATTTATCTAATCTAAATAATAAAACATGTGAATATAAATTGGACCGTTAGTTTGAACTCGAGGTGAAAAAAGGTGTACAACTTTAATGGCAAGAAATACTGCTCTTTTTCATATACAATAGACAATGCCCATAAATAATTTATATAGCTTTTGTTTATTACAGATATGAAAATATATATTTGTAGAATGTTTTAAATATGTTGTCTTTCTGGAGGCAAAGTTAGGTACAACATAAAACAAAAATCTATTATAGTCCATTTGCTTAGGCGAATACTTGAAATGCAAGAACATAAGCTGATAGGGGGCCACAGATAGTAAGTTTCGACTATTTTGTTGCAGGTTTTGCAAGGGGTAGTATTCTGTAATTAAGTTAGTTTATGATTAAGGAGGGTTATTGTTCCTTAAAAGGAGTACCAAAATCAGTGTTGGCATCAAGCAGGCGTCTTACACAAGCTTGCAAAATTCTACATAAAGTAATGAATATTTAAATGTGTTTGCATAAAGAATGTAACTTACAAATAAATATTTCTGATGAAATAACAAGGGGAAAAACTTGCATGAAAAGAATTAAGCTTTAGTAGTGAGAAAATGATTACTGGTATTTTGGATATACCAAAAATATCTCCCTCCACATTAAAAAAAAAAAAATGCTACATTAGGAGAGGCCCATATAATAAAACGTGGAAGAATAAGACTGAGAAAGTTACTGTTAAATTAGGACTTAAATGTAAGAAAAGTAAGCGGTGGTGACATTTTAAAACAATTTTGCACAAACAATAAGGATTTTAAATTTTCGTTAAAGTAAGCTGCAAATAAAGAACAAAATCTAAATTTGGTAAGCTTAATTTTTTTATCCAGAGTGTAAGTTTTTCATGTAAAAAACACATCTTCAAATCTCGTATATTGTGATAATTTGACATATTATCATATTTCATACCCTGATTGATCTGTAGTATATATTTTTATGAAAGCAAAATATATTATTTATGAACATTATATACAGTATACACCTAAATTTATAAAAATTAAAATATTTTATTATCATCACATAGAAATAATTTTAAAAAAGTGACAAAATGGAATGTACATAAAAGAGAGCAAATTTGGAATGTTTTTAATAAGAAATTATTTTTACCAACAAATATTTTACACTTTATTACAGCACAAAATGCATAACTAAAATAAATTATATGCTACTAGCAGGATGTTTGATTTAATTTTAAGGTTACATGACTTCTTACTGATGTTCAATCTACAACTTTTTTATTGTTCAGTCGCGTGCAAAAAGAATTTTTTTTAGTCTTTAAAATATCTGAACCAGAATTTCAATATTATATTTATATATAATCATTAATCACAACATCCCTTTTGTTATTCTTTTACAATTTTGTTGATAATATGTCTATTTATAAAACCAAATTAAATTTTTTTTTACTTAGATTCCTAAAACCTTTTTTTCATTTAATGTTTTCCTATGAAGTCTAAAAATTTGGAGGAAGAATATTCAATTCACTCCCCCCTTCCCCCCCCAAAACACTCACACCAATACGTAAAAATAAAATGAGATAAACTTGCATAATGAACCAACATCAATAAATAAACAAACATATTTTAATTATGACATATTTAATACTGTTTTAATTTCGTATTGCTCTGATGTTTTGATAAAATATTAGATAGTGTAACATAAAATTTAACAATCATAATAAGAGGGCCTTAATCATTGTTAAAATGACCAGCTTCCTGATTAGTCGAAAATTAAATTATTTAAAAAAAAGTCATTTTCATTGAGCACAGAATATGTCCACTAGTTTATTTATTAATTAATTGACGTTGATACTGGTTATGCTAAGATGAAATACAAATGTGTCAACTACATCTCTTCTCTATATATCACAATGATCAAAGTTATTATGTTGATACAACAATATAATTAAATTAAAAAATATATAATGAAAATTAGCTATTAAGTGTTTTTATTATAGTTATTTTATATCATTAAAAAATTAAAAAACCTTACAGTCATGAAGTTATTGGGATTGCAAGTTAAATCTTTCATGTCAGTACAAGCTTGTCAAAACAAATATGTTTGTTAACTTGTTAACTTCAAAACTTGAATAAGCCAAGTTACGGAAGAGGCATAACCTGGAAAAAGACAGATTTATTTTAGAAATAAAAAAGAAATATTATTGCTAAAACTACACATATAGTTGAAATTTTATGTAGACTCCTCAATTTTTGTTCGGAAAATATTTATTACTGAAAAATTCACTCGTTGCAAATTAAACATAGGCTAAAAAAACAATATTTAGTACTTTTCAATGGTTGAACGAAATGATTACTCAATCTGAATCTCTGAGCTAAAGCTGTCTACTGACGTGATTAAAAAAAAATACAGTCTCAGAGTGGACTTCAGTCCACTGCAAGGTGGAAGAAAATGAGGAAGCAGGTAAGATTCCAAAAACTGTGTTGAAAAAAAAAACAAGGAAATTTGGGTAAAAGCAGGGAGTAGTACTTGCTTGTGAATACTGAAAATGACGAAGCAGCGCAGCTTTTGCGGGGTGTATATTAGGATTGCAATGAGAATAAAATGATCTAAAATATCATTTATCAATAATAACTGATAAAATAAATTTTGAAAATTATAAGCCGATAAGTGTGCTGAATTGAAGAGAATTACCATGTCGTAAAAATTGCAAAGGAACTATAAATAGAAATGTATATCATTGGTAAGAAAAATTCAACAGGAATAAACAAACTTAAATTGACTAATGTCAAACGATGCAGATGCAGATAGTGTAAGAAACCTAAGATGGTTAACTGACTTGGAATATGATAACTTAAATGATGAAATGAGAAGAAATTACAATATTAAGTTTTGTAAAGAGTTTGGTTGAGTTTATAATAATCGGTTATGGTTTACAAGAGATTTAAAATCATATTCCTCTATCGACACAAAGACAGATTCACACATTTTTTTGGTAAGAATATTTGTTCAAGTTTATCATTTTAAGAAGTATTATTCTCTCAACCTTAATTTTTATTTTCGGGTTTTATTCCTCTAAAAGAAAATATGATTATCTTTGAATCTAATTTTCAATATAACTTATTTACATAACAGAAGAAAAATTGGGGTTTAATCCTGGCAATTTAAATTTAAAACAGTATATCAGCTGTAAAGACCTACACTTGTGGAAACTTCAATAACTAAATGATTGAAAACACAATTTTTCACAAAAAGAAACATTTTATTTGTGCAATACAACTAAGTCATCATCTTCAGTTGCTATATGCTCAACTTAGTCAAACGTCATCATGTATTTGTATTGCAAAAATAGTTTTTTTTTTGTGGAAAATTGTGTTTTGAATTATTTGGTTAACACTATGCAAGTTTATCATTTTTAGAAAACGAATCAAATAACAACAAAATAGATTATTTATTACATTTGGTGTTCAATGTTAATTAAAATTTAAAAAAAACTTTGATTTTAATTGATTTCTATATACATATATTTTTAATGTAATAATTAAAAAGCCTTAAACTTTTCACTTAACATTTTCAATGCTTTTTACTTGCAGTACATATAACAATAAAATTAAATTTAACATCCAAATTTGAATTACAGTCCAAACACTAAAGTAATTATCCTTTGCTCACAATATTCTCTAATAATAATTTACAAAAAGCTGATAAAGTTGATCTGTTTCCCTTAATGGATGGTTTCAGTTGTTTTAAATATTTACAAAAATTCTTAAAAATTTTCCATAAAATGCAAGCATATATATAATTAAGCTATAAAATTGTTTAACTAGAGCATTGTGCTTCAGACCTGCGTTACAAGGTCCGTTAGCTTCTCTAGCTCGAGCTGTAGCTGTATTCTCCTTTCTACTTCTTCATTTAACTTGTTGTTTAAATCTTTTATTGCTTGCTGGTAGGATTCATGTTGCGATTCTAACCTAGAAATCTGGAAATAGTTAAAATAACGTGGATTTTAAATTAGTGTTGAAATGTTGTAAAATGAAATCAAACTAAATAAAGAATTTGTACCTTACATTTTAACATATATAAAATAATGTTTGTTATTTTCACTAAGATTGTTTTCAAGTTTTAAGCTAATGCAAGATTTGTTTTCTTCCATCCATCTCTTTTACTTTGCCATTCTTAAAAAAAAACAATAGTTGATTCTGATTTTGACAAATCATATAACATCTGATCATTAGGTGTACTATTTTCTGTATAAAGTACTGAAACAAATTCATTGAATAAAACTTCATAAAATCCTATGATCAACGTACTCTATCATAACGTATGTGACAGGTGCACAACGCAACATTCAAGGAATAAACCTCGAACAAAGATCGTTTCTCAAAAGTCGTGGTCTGTAGCTGCCTCATGTGTTATGATAATAAACGGTTTGTGTTTAAATCTGTGTATTCTTAATGTTTTGACGACCCCTTACGAGTGAACTTCTGAAGCTGGAAAATAGATTTCAAAATGAGTTAACGGAATGTTAAGTCACATGAAACGGAGTGAGAATAAATTCATCGTAAAATAGAAACGTTATACACACAGTAGTGTTAGAGTCGGAAGAGAACAAATGGGTCAAGGGAGACTTGATAGGAGGGATCTAACACAAGACTCGATACATCACAGGATTGTTACACCTTTACTCGCTATAAGTGAGCTGCGGAGGTATAACTGGCATAACTAATTGAAAAGCTATTTGGAGCGTAAATAACAACACAATTAACCTAAACAGAAGTTATCACAAAGATGTAACAATAACCACTGCACAAGATATATAATTTATTTATTTAAATAATCTTTATTTCACTGTAAACATAAGTTGATATTTCCAAACATAAATCAATTCCAATCTTAACAAATTGTCGACATAAAGAAACCAGCCATATTGAATACATGACGTCATCAGAAATCAAGTTAGTGACAACAGTCAAATGTTAAAAAAACATTATTATTAAAATTGAATCGTATGTGCTGGACCACGATAAAAATATGCTTATCAGTAAAGCACTATTATTTCACATCAGAGATATAAGTATGTAATTACTAGAATAAGTCAATGTTAGAACTGTATATCAGACGATAGAACTCCGCCTTATGCAATGATATCTTGAACCCAGAGTTATTCAATGGTCAGCAATTAACAAAATTTTATAAGTAAATAATATTTCAACATTAGATAAATAAGAATAAATAAGTGTAAATTTACATATTACAATTGTTTAATACATAAAAAATAATAAAAAGAAAAACTTTATAAGAATCTATCATAATCTCGACCCGAGTCACGTGATTTTAGCTAACCAACTGGAATACAAGACGACCATTCGCAAACCAAATCGTAGATAGAAGGGAAAAAAGGAGCCAAGATTTGAATAGTACAAGATAGTGTCCTTACAGTGGCGTCCGGACATTTGAAGACTGCAGTTGATGAAGCGTTACACCAAGTTAAGAGTGTTTTCTTTAAAGTGAACAAAAATAGCAAACTCAGTGTTAACAGAACTTGGTATATTCTGTCAATAAGATTAAAGCAGTGAACAATAACCATAACAAATTTCAATAATATATAAACACTTTGAACAATTTTCCAAATTCAAAATTATAAAAGCGTCATTTTACAAGTTGGTTCATGTAAGCATGGGACATCTTCCAACCAAAATAAATAATAAATATTAAGTTTAAATAAAGTACAAGTAATATTAATGTAGTAATAATATTCAGAATAATTATTATATATAAATAGAAAGTGTAAAGTGTTCTTAAACAATGTCACAATATAATATTGAAAGTTTAAATTTCGAAATGTGCGCGCCGATAAAGAATTAACAGACATGAATAAAGGAAGTTGAACCCTGGAGAAACTTCCCATGAGTCAGCGAGCATTAGCTTTGCCAAGCAAGAATATCCCATGATGCCTTGCGAGAGCGTCTTTCCAACCAAGAAGAAAGCGTTGCTAAGCCAGTCTTTGTCAGGATCCTGCACGATATAGTCGTAATAGAAGTTGGCTGGACAGACTCGTTTTCAGTCCAAGATGGAAAATCTCCGTTAATAATGAAGTTAGAAGGACTCAAAGTTATGGACAATGGTTACTCGTGAGTAAGGTGTAAAATATTTGAGAATATAATTTCAACGATCTAATTGGGAACATTTTAAGAACTTTGATTTTGAACAATAACTTGCACATGTATATTTTCTATATTTCACATAATTGTATGCTAATGATGTTTTTATTTGGATAATAATGTCTTTGTTTTTGAATAATACAATAAAGGGAAGGTTTCTTGTTTTAATTATGTCTGGCTAAAATAATTTGTGTTAACCATGTGCCATGCTATGCTAGTAACTGTAAGTACGATTTGAGATTGCAATCCTGCCCCTTAGGATAATTAAAATAGTAAATGTAAATGTAGAATTGTAAGAACGCAGACTTACAATTAGGTAAGTTACTTAAAATTTGATAAAAAGCTCTAAAAGCACTTAATAAACGTTATAAAATGGCGCCCGTTTGGTCCTCAATCTGAAATAGCAGTTGCAAAAGTAGCGTGGTACATGGTTATACGCATTTCTGAAATTAATATTAAAATAAATTCAAATAAGGGGATAATTGTAGAATATATAAATATCATAATTGAGAATTTATAATTAATACAATTTAAGATGGAAACCGATGAAAATAACTTAGACGAATCCGGTTTAGGAGTTAGTTTTACCGAGGTAGAAAGCATGGCAGAGACAAAGATCTTAGAACAGGTTAGGTCTCCTAAGGAAGAGAAGTTAGTGTCCTTTGATGATTTAATGTTGATATTTGAAAAACTTAAAGTGGACAGTGATAGTAAATTTGATAAATCTGAAAATAATTTTAAGGAAATGAATAATAAGTTTGATAGCAAATTTGAAAAATCCGAAAATAATTTTAAACAATTAAGGGAAGAAATGAATTTAAATAAAATAGAGCTTAAGGATGATATGAATGCACAATCTGAAAAGTGTGAAACCAATTTTAAACAACTTAAAGAAGAAATAAACTCAAATAAGGTAGAAATAAATGATAGACTAGAAAACCTTGATAGTAAATGTGAACAAATGATAGTTGAGAGAAGAATAGGCTTTGAAAATTTAGTTAAGAAAATTGACACAGTAAGTAATAAATTTAACATAGACGTTAAGAATGAAATTAGTAATGAACAAAATGTAGCAATAGACAAAACCGATTGTAATTTATCTAAAGAAATTAAAATTTCAAAACAAAACAGTAATTATGACGTTGAGCCTACACTAGGGTTAAAGAAAGAAAATGATGTTAGTGTTTTAATAGAAGACAGTGCATTGAAAACAGATATTGATGTGAGTAAGTTAGGCTATGTTGAGGTAAATAGCATAGACAATGTAATTGAGGTTAGGAATTTTGTAAACAATAATTTTGAGAACATGGAAGTACAGTTAGATGTTGAGATAAAGAAACAAAGTAGCTGTATGATAATGGGTTATGAGGAAGTTTTTATCAAAAAGATTAGGGATGAATTTAGAAGACAGGATCAGGTAAATAAGAATATTGTTGAAAGAGAAAGTTTTGATAAAGGTATAATTAGGCTACAAGGGTGTTATGGGGAGCTGCATGTAAAGATGTTAGTTGATTCTACGGAGATATTTAAAGAAATTAGGAGTATAGAGGGGGTTAATTATGGAGAATATTTTAGAAAGACGAGTTATAGGTTAAGGCAGGAATATAAGATGAAATTTAGTGTTAGCAAAGTTGTTAGACTAGGCCAGAACCATAAGAAAAAGCTAATGTCGGAGAAAGTGTTTAGACTGGGTGTAAACCATAAAAAGAAAAGAAATACTGATCAGGAAGACAGTAAAATTAAAAATAAAGTAATATAATGTAACAGACAGGACGATAACGTAATTAATCATAAATGGATGTGCAGATGTAATAAATTTTAATGTGGATTTGAATAAAGTTGTTTTTACATAAAGAATAGAATCTAAATAGACTCCTAGATAAATTTCTGGATAAGTTAAGGTATAACCTAAGATAAATAGACTAAATTAAAATGATAAAATGTTATATTAACTAAAACGAGGACAGTTTAGGCTAAATTAGGAGGAGCAACCTAGAGTAAATATTCACCAACCCAATGGAAGGTGCATCCTGAAGGACATATTTACCAAATTCATAAATTAAATAATTTTAAAATGTACGATGTTTTGAGGGGGTGATTAATATGAATGGGTTGAAATAAAATTAGAAATGAACCAAAAAAGAAACTTCGGAAAACAGTGTCACAGGGATTTGTTGAACGGAAGTCATTGTGGGGTTCTTACTGAACCAAGTAGGTAATGAATATTCAAACTCACTTTGACCAAAGGGAGATGAATTCTGTAGTGACATAAGTGTTTATTAGTATGATCAGAATGACATAGAAATGGTAGAGAATGGTTCAAGTGGTTAAATATTAGATATTGATGGATAAAATTAAAACAAATTTTTAAAATTTCAACTAAAATAAATTAAAATAATAATAAATGGTAATATGTTTAAATGTAAAACACAATTAAGATTAATATTGATTATAAGCTTTAAAAACCCGTTTAGGCCAGTTTTAGAAATTAATATTTGTAAAGAAACAAATATGACACTTGAATAAATAAAAAATTGAATTGAAGATAGGCTTAAAACCCATTTAGGCCAGTGTTGGAAATTGATATTTGTACACAAACAAATACGAAACTTAAATAAGTATAATATAATTAACGATAGAGCCTTAAAACCCGTTTAGGCCAGTTTTAGAAATTAATATTTGTAAAGAAACAAATATGAAACTTGAATAAATAAAATTTAATTTGAAGATAGGCTTAAAACCCGTTTAGGCCAGTTTTAGAAATTAATATTTGTAAAGAAACAAATATGAAACTTGAATAAATAAAATTTAATTTGAAGATAGGTTTAAAACCCATTTAGGCCAGTGTTGGAAATTGATATTTGTACACAAACAAATACGAAACTTAAATAAGTATAATATAATTAACGATAGAGCCTTAAAAACCGTTTAGGCCAAACTTAGAATTAGTATTTGAGGAAAGAACAAATACGCAAATTTAAATAAGTGAAACATGATTTATAAAGTATATACTTTAGAAAATCAATAAATTTTAGAATTTCGATATCTATATTTTAACTTAACTTATAAATATTCAATAACAAATAAACCTTTTAGCGATAGAATCAGATGAAACTTTAAACTGATGATTAGATGATGTATAACTTCAGAATAAAAATTTTAAATTAAACCGAGTTGAAAAGTGGATAGAAGCCAAGACTACTCCAAATAAAAATAAGATTTATATAATAATAAACATAATTTACATCTGACATATAATAAGATATGATTAATGAAAACACCAGGATGATGTTGAATGATGAAGAATGACTGGGTGTGTGAGCATTAATTATGCTAAAACCAATTATAGGTTATGTACGTAATTTTAAGTGTAAAACGTAACGATAGAATAGGTTAGGTTAATAATAGCAAACGTACAGGTTAGGTTGATAATTTTTTTATATACATTAGATAAATAAGAAGTAAATAAATAAATGATAATGATTAGGATACTTAATTTGATTTTTAATAATAATATAGATAAAGTTCAGCAGAAGAACTTAAGTGAACAATGGTAAAGTCATAGATATAACTTTAAACACTTTATAATAATAATACAGGATTTACAAATGGCTAAATGATAATAATAAATAATTCAGTGATGATTATATTTTAAATAAGATGAGATGTTTTGATGAAACTTTGATGAATATTAATAAATAGATGATGTAGAATTTTAAGGAAAGTGAATAATAAATAATTTTTTTGAGGAGATGTTGAGATAATGTTAATGAAACTTTTAGTAAGGAGGATGATTTCAGGAAGATAATAAATAGTTTGGATTGTGATTTAGTATTTGGTAATAGGAAATGTTAATGAATGGTAATATGTAGTCTTTTTAATAAATCAGTAAGAGTAATGAGGTTTTTGAGGGGGTCAGTTGATGATGTTCTGCGATAAGGTTCGACGATAAATAATAGACTAGGGGTTCCAATGTGACGCTAGATCTTTCAATGGTGTTCTACGAGTTTTTCTACGATTTTGC
Organism: Aphrophora alni; assembly: GCA_963513935.1. NCBI lineage: Eukaryota > Metazoa > Arthropoda > Insecta > Hemiptera > Aphrophoridae > Aphrophora > Aphrophora alni. The sequence goes on along the minus strand of OY740766.1, from coordinate 158,029,164 downwards.
TGCGATGATATATTTGATTAGGGGTTCCAAAATGGACGCTAATCCTTGATAATAATTTTTAGAGATTCCAAAGGGAATACTCTCATTCTACGAGGTTGATGATTTTTTTTATAAGACAAGAGAGTCTTATTGGTGAACTGATTTATTAAAATTTTTTCTTCTTTAAAATGAAAGTAGGCAATGTACCAAATAACTGTTAGAGATGAAGTTGAGATAGATTCCTGAAATCCTAGGCAAATAATAATAATAAAATGATTTGATTAAGAGATAAAAATGATAGGGAAATATGAATTCTCAATTATGAATTTGAGGGATGGGTTTTTTGATTGGAAAAGAAATCTTCTTTTTAGCCATAAAATAATAATGTTTGTATGTTTTAAAAAATTTTTATAATGTGATATGTTTCAATAATTTGTTAACATGTAATAATAATAATGAATGTAGATTTTGATTTTAAAAGATGTAATAATAATAAAGATAGATGATTTTGATTTTGAAGATGCAATGTTTATGATGAATAAAGATGACTTAATAATTATGAAAGAGTAAATCATAAAAATTGTGATTTGAAGTAATAATAATTGATTGTGTTAATGAACAAGTATAATGATGTATTTTGAAATAATGCTGATATGTGATGTTGATTTGTATGATATGAGAATTTTCTAAAATTTGTTTGTCTATGATTTGATGATTATTTCTGTTGTTCACATGTATTATGTATACAATTTTCTGCTGTTGTAAATAATAAAAATTAACAATGATGCTACGTTATGCACTTTTGATTATGTTTTGACATATGATGTCTAATTGTTGTGCTTTTAAATATCATTTGCATTATGATATGATTTGAAAATTATCTACTTGTTCACATCTTATATGTTCTAATATTGTCTGTTATGTCTAGTTTACACATTGAAAATGATTTTATGCTGTATACCTTGTAATATGATGTGTTACTTGATTCATTTTAAAAAATCCATATTGGTTATGTCATGAATACCATACTTCTATCATATTTTTGTATCACATTCTGTAATATGATTTTTACTTGACTTTTGATTTCTGTAGTTTGATGTATCATGAACAATATTATGTTTGTTGAAAACATGTTGAGAAATGATTTCTGTCTATGTTGAATGTACCATTTTTGAAATTTATGATATTTTTGAGATTTATGTAATATGCTTTTGAAATTTAAATGATGATGTTATAACCTTTTGATATTTTTGTTTTTAAAATTGTTGAATGATAAATTAAAATTTTTTCAAAATTGTTATTAGGACTGTTCTTGTTCTCCGTAAAAGGTGGCAAGGGGTTGGAGTGTCCCAGCTTCCATGTTTTTTTTCTTCGAGATTCTTATTTCTGCGTAATGAGAATCTCGAAGGAGGGGGTTTCTGTAAGCATGGGACATCTTCCAACCAAAATAAATAATAAATATTAAGTTTAAATAAAGTACAAGTAATATTAATGTAGTAATAATATTCAGAATAATTATTATATATAAATAGAAAGTGTAAAGTGTTCTTAAACAATGTCACAATATAATATTGAAAGTTTAAATTTCGAAATGTGCGCGCCGATAAAGAATTAACAGACATGAATAAAGGAAGTTGAACCCTGGAGAAACTTCCCATGAGTCAGCGAGCATTAGCTTTGCCAAGCAAGAATATCCCATGATGCCTTGCGAGAGCGTCTTTCCAACCAAGAAGAAAGCGTTGCTAAGCCAGTCTTTGTCAGGATCCTGCACGATATAGTCGTAATAGAAGTTGGCTGGACAGACTCGTTTTCAGTCCAAGATGGAAAATCTCCGTTAATAATGAAGTTAGAAGGACTCAAAGTTATGGACAATGGTTACTCGTGAGTAAGGTGTAAAATATTTGAGAATATAATTTCAACGATCTAATTGGGAACATTTTAAGAACTTTGATTTTGAACAATAACTTGCACATGTATATTTTCTATATTTCACATAATTGTATGCTAATGATGTTTTTATTTGGATAATAATGTCTTTGTTTTTGAATAATACAATAAAGGGAAGGTTTCTTGTTTTAATTATGTCTGGCTAAAATAATTTGTGTTAACCATGTGCCATGCTATGCTAGTAACTGTAAGTACGATTTGAGATTGCAATCCTGCCCCTTAGGATAATTAAAATAGTAAATGTAAATGTAGAATTGTAAGAACGCAGACTTACAATTAGGTAAGTTACTTAAAATTTGATAAAAAGCTCTAAAAGCACTTAATAAACGTTATATTCATGACCGGCCGAGTGCCTTTCCCGAGATATTAAAATTTTTCTTTAATTATAAATAAAATCAAACCTATAAACTATATTATAAGAAATGATAGACTGAGCTATGCCAGTGGGCTAAATTTGAATTTAATTATTTAAACCTTGTTGCTATGATAATGTCTAATTAAATTGCTGTAATGGAATTTAATAGTGCTAACATATTAAATGTAATATTCTTTTAATTTATCTAATTTATTTCTAGTATATAAGTTTTGTTGAGTATCCTTCAGATACACATATATCACAAGATATATACATATTGAAATACAAATATATTAAATTATCAATTAAAAAAAAAAGAAGGAAAGTTTATAATATCAGTTGGAGTTTTTTGGAGAAATGTCTTTTATCCCAGATCTCTCCAAGAATTTCCTACTTTTTCCATTTACTCGCTGACTTAGCATGGATATCTCTAGAATGTTTTTACCTTAATCGACAGACAGAACTGACAGACAGAACTGGGTTTGATCTGAACAGTGTTGTCAGACCTCTTTTCAATGATTCAAATCAACAGGGTTGTCAGACGGACCATTATTATTAGTTTTATCATTTAAGCTCTTAAATCTAAAATGTTCTTATAATTAGACATGTTCCAGACCATTTTATATAGAAATAACCTATTGTGTGATATATATATATATCTCGCTTTTGAATATCTCACATCTTCTTCCATATTAAGTTGTCAATTCAAAGTCCAATATTTCACCGATAAGCCGATGTTAACAGCAAACTAACTAGTAACATTTCTTGATCTCAACCGGAAACTTATTATCTACTGGTTACTGACATGACAATCAGCAATTATCAGACGATTTCTAATATACTTTGACTTAGACTTTGAAAATGATAAGTGCAAAAATGTGAAACATTACATAATAAGTATATACATATTATCATAATATCATAAACATTCACTTTTATCAAAATTAATAGAAATCATGTTTGTTGATTTTGAAAATATTTCACATTCTAAGACAGAATTCATGCTTCATTTTCACTTTGACTGTTAACTTCAGAACTGCCATTGAGAGATTGCAACCATTTTGTTCCTATCAGTTCCATTTGAGCAAAATTGTTAAAGCTGATTTTGAGAAAAAAACCCTGTTATTTTGAATTATTAAAACGAAGCAATTAGGTGGCAATATTATAAACACAGAGATACACTTTGTATCTAATTTTGATGCGAATTCATCCATTCATTTGGGCTATAAAATTCATCCACCTGCATTGATGATAGACACACATTTCAAAACTCTTTTAAACTGTAGGGGGAGAGCTTAAACAGATATCTCTGTGTAAATATATTACCAGTCTGACTTGTCATACAATTTTCTCCATCGTCTATGCATATATATGTATAGTGAAAAAACATATGAGATAATATATTTGTAGAAACACTGGATTCAGTCGTTTCACTTTTTAAACAACGTTTTCTGGAAGTTACGCAGAAAAATCCTAACCTAACCTGAAAAGAATCTTCATAAGTAACTTACCTTTTCCATAAGTTCCAAGAACTGTTTAGCTGAAACCGGTACAGTTTCTGGAGACGAAGTAGGTAAATGGAAGCCACGAGGGCTTATAATATTACCACCACCAAGCATTGAATGAGGCCTTGGTATATTGGCAGGTAGATTTCTTAAGGTAACACCGGGTGATATTTTAGTAGTCTCTATAACAGTTGTAGATTCTGTACTGCTATTTGAAGTGCCAATCATAACTCTTGTTCCAACTGGAAAAAAAAAAAAATGTAGTTTAAACAATGATAGTTACTGGAAAAGGCTTTTTTTCTTCTTTTTTTTATAGTAATAGTAAATAGTATACAGTAGTAGTGTCTTAGATAAATGTAGAAATAAATAAAATGGTTGTGTAATCTGTACTTGCGGTTTAAGTAAAACTTCTTTGTCGTTATAGCAAATTTTTAATATATATATATATATATATATATATATATATATATATATATATATATATAATAAAATTTGATGATATTTACAGTACAAAAATAATAAAATTGGTTGTGATAAATTCTTTTTCTATTTACATAATTATATTCAATATATTATTGTCAAATAAGAAAATATCCGGCAGTAATTTCAAAAATAACTTAAATACATTTATTTGTCTTTCAATTAAATATGAAATTAATAATTAGAAAAAATGTACAGAGCGAAAGCCAGATTGTTTTAGGCCACTATCTACCCTGCTTCATTTGAACATCTTGTGGCCTGTCACGGTAACCTGAGCATTTTAATATTATTTGTAAAAAAATTCTAGTATTATTGATATTTTGTGTTACCTAGAAACCTATATATCATTTAAAAGAGCAGAAAATCAGTTTAACTCTAGATTCATAAGTTAACATATGATAACATCAATTTACAAGAAACGAGCTATGGAATGATGTCACATAATAGGCAGGCTGAGTCCTCTCCTAATCCTTTCTCTACCCCTACTTTCCCCATACCAGTGTTATTGTCGTTGACCATGAAATTACTTCCATTTTGAGGATATTGTGTTTGTGTAGTCTTGTAGATGAATGTGCACAAATCTCGGGTTAAACTGATTTTCTGATCTTTCAAATGATATATAGGTTTATAGGTAACACAAAATATCAACAATATTAGAATTTTCAACAAATAATATTAAAATGTATAGATTTCCTTTTGTCCTCTGGTAGACGAAACTGTATGAATAGTAACAGTTCAATTTTCTTTATCTTGTAAATATTATATGTAAATAGTATATTGAATTGTAATATTATTGATTTTAACAATGAGTGAATATTTCAAATCTGACAAACATATAAAAGCGGTTTTGAGTGAATTGGACAAGTGTAAAGAATCTGAATTCGAACTCACCAAGGATTAGATTATGATATTAAAGGTAGTGAAGTGGAGGACAATATTAAATATGAGACTGATTATGGAACGGTTGTTGATTGACAGGGATGAAGATCTGACCTATTATCTATCGGATTCAGAGCTACTTAAAGAATGGCCATATCTGGTAGCACATATGATGAATCATGAAAAACACTCAATTTCAGACTATGATGTAATCAACAAGCGAATTAGTAATAGAGATGGTTTTCGTTATTATACTCGTGCAAACAAAAATGAAGAAACAATGGACTTAGATGATTTTTCTATTGATCTTTCATTGAACCAGAATGTAAGTCTTCCATCTACTAGCCAAGGTCTAAATAATAAGTAACTAATTATTTTGCTATGAAAAAAAAGCTAAGTATCGTTATATACTATACAAATACAAAATAACGTATAAATAATAGTATTATTTTTTATTTTGCAAAATGAAAATAGATTGGAATTTACTTCAAAATCTTTTTATTCACGTTTTCAAAGTTCTATATATGATAAGCAAATCAAATCGTCAAAATATTGTCATGAAATCAAGAGTTCTATGTCACTTATTAACTGATACATTATATCTATCAGAGATTTAATAATCAATCATATATATTTCAATAAATTTAATCCTTCAATTTATTTAAACAAAGATGTAAATTAGTTGTTGAATAAGTTTTGTATATCTCATAGTTATGGTATATTGTGAAATAATAACTACACATTTGTTAGACTCCATCTTGTGTGTTATAAACGACACCTCTTAGCTGTACAGGAGCATATCAAATTTAATGATGAAAGTTCCCAATGATTGTACTATTCATTTATGATCCCCCCCGTGATATAACAATCATATGTAGCCTTTCTCCACTGCGACCTTAAGTGAATATATTGTGGAATACATATACAATAGGCTCACGACTATCCAGCCTAATATGGAGGTCATCCCAGACCAGATGTGATGGCTAAAAATCAATAGTGTAAACTTGTGCTTTTAGACTTCGATCAAAGAAAGTTTGACCTAATTATGAAAGGAAAGTTAAATAAAATTACAAAAATATTTATGAAATTTAAAAATTTATTTACAAACAGTTACATATATCGAGCAACATATTTTTTATATTTGTCACTCATATTTAACGAGTTATAAAATTACACAACTGATTATAAATCAAAATAAGAATGAACCAATAAAAACTGAACAACGCATAAACAACCGATCAAGTTAGATATTTTCTGACAACAGAACGTAAAATAACACAGCAGTAATTTTCTTGTGCAGACATGAACAAGTTGCACAAATGTTCACATAGCTAAAGTGATCTCTTTGTTAATAAAGTACTTTCGAGGGCAAACACATGCAATTACCTGGGTTATAAAAATGATGCAGAAAACATAATCTGTGGGCATAAGCGTATATGTCATGAAGATCTAAAAGTATTGTAAACTAACTCTTTTATAGATTAAATTTTTGTATCCAAATTAACATTTTTTACACCACAGCCTGGGTTGGAGATACTAAGGCCAGATAGTCACGAGTCTACTATACATAGTGATATCACAACTATATTTTGGCTTAAAATAACAAAAAGATATCACATACATTTTCATCATAACAGTTTTCAAAATATTTGGGATTAAAATGTTTATTAAAAGCTATTTTGAATCGGTTACTAGAAAACTCATAAGCTTTTGTTAAAAACTGCAAACTGATAGTATAAATATTCCGTAAAGTTGGTATTTATAACTCAATATGGCAAAACATTTTATGAACACACTATACATAAATAACAATTGAGATCAAGTAAAGTGGACACGGAGAAAAAGTCCTATCAGTCAGTGTATCAGCTGAATGTTGAGTTTTTTCCTTTTCTGTTTTGAATGTTTTTTTTTTTTACAAAAGAAAGAAATCACGCAATAACAAAGTAATCCACTTAATCAATCAGGACTAAAAAATAAATATAAAATAATTGATCTACCTTAGTCAATTTGATGGTCAACGATCTAAACACAGACAACAACTACAATTCATTTTGAACTGATTATTTTTTAACGGTAGAATGTTTAGTATTAGTTATTAGTTTACAATTAAGTGGATAATATGCAATCAATACAAGTAGATAAGATAACAGAACTTTCCTCATTAGATGAACTATGTTCTGAAGTTTAATGCAACGTCTTATCAGATAAAGGTGAAATATATTTGTAATATATATATATATATATATATATATATATATATATTTCACATCATAAATAGCTTTGTTTAAAGTACTAACTATCAAATTATTTTATCTGAGAATAATTCTTGTGCTTTGAACACAAGGTTTGACTTCATAAAGAGTAATATTGATTCAGACATAAACCATCATACGCAGAAAGAAAATTCTATTTCTAAATATTGCTGCTGCAGTCGTGATGATGAAAAAATCTGGACTATGATGAATGAAGCAAGTGACCATCTTTGTTGAATGAAGATTTGATGGCTGTACTTGAAGTAGAGAAAACTGATGAGGCATCATCATATCACTTTCTCTGCATTTCCCACAAATTTCAAGTACATTTTTTTACAAAATTGTTTCTGAAGAACTGTAATATCGTAATATTACAATGTAAAATTAAATTATATTTACAATTAAAATGTAATAATTACAAAACAATACAAAATGAGGTGGCAGGCCTTCCTCACAAGATACTGTGTGGTCTGACTAGTATAGTCACTAAAGCAAGACGCGGGTGTCCGTAGAGTTAGACATAACTTCAACACCATTAAAAATAAAATAAAAACTCAAATTTTTCATTCAGAAGATCACGTGCATACAGTTTTTGGAACATACAAGGAGTTTTATTAGTGGGCTTCTTGTCTCAAGGCTGCACAATCTACGCAGGTGTCTATTGCAAAACATTTAAGAATATATATTGTGTGATCCAGAATAAGTGATATCACCACACTAACCTGAGATATTCGTAACAATGCCCACCTACACCCTACACACTGTCATCCAATAACGCCACATCTCCTCTTGACCTTTGGCTGGGAAAAATTCAATCATCCCTCTTATAACCTAGTTAACATATTAAACAATTTTCACACGTTTCAACATCTGAAATCCTTTCTTGTTGACCAGTGGTTTCACAAGAGCAAAAACTCAATCAACACATGATTTGCTTCACAGATGTCATCTTGTTTCGACTAAGGGATACAATATCTGGTTTTATTTTATTTTCCCATGACATCCAGAACAAATATGCGGTACTTGATTTTTAGTATCAAATATAATAATTCTTATATTAAACTTCTATCTTGTTATTTATGGTAAATTGAATATTAAAAAGGATAGTGATCATTAACACTGAGAAACAAATTTAAATAAAAATTTTACCATAATAAAAATTCATTACCTATTGATGCATTTTTCTTAGCTTGACTCATTTTGAGTTCCTGAACAAATGAAGCTCTATTACTTTTTTCATTGTCGTAATGAGGTTCCACGTTTCCATTCATTAAACCTCCGCCTTCTGGTGACTAAACATAGACAAAAGAAAATAATTAATATTATTGTTACTCTCTCTCTCTCTCTCTCTCTCTCTCTCTCTCTCTCTCTCTCTCTCTCTCTCTCTCTCTCTCTCTCTCTCTCTCTCTCTCTCTCTCTCTCTCTCTCTCTCTCTCTCTCTCTCTCTCTCTCTCTCTCTCTCTCTCTCTATATATATATATATATATATATATATTGTAGCTTAATATCTATGAGTTCTGACAATTGAGCTACATCATTCGCCTTGCCTTTAAAAGTATTTGACTAAAGAGAATAATGAAATTATAGATTACTATAACATAAGTCCAAAATTGATTCATCAAACATTGGAAAGTTTACAATAGCCTACTATGCGTCAATCGCAACTGTTTATTAACTGCATCCTAACCTAATATAGTAAGTTGTCATAACTAAAGAAATATACTAAATTTATATCTATTCGACGATATTAATATACTGGCATTACATCACGAATAAACATAAATTCAATTCATGTTTTAATGTAGATTATAATATAATTATTGATCTTGCTTCTCAGAACTGTTTAAAAAACGTATTTGCTATACATTTCTTATTAGATGGATAAATTAAGTATTATTCGTCCTAAACAAAACTATAAATACATTTTAATCTAAACTTGATTTTTTAAAAAAATATTTCGAGTTCTCCTGATTTTCAAGTATTTGTTTCTTGAAAAATATCAGTCTTAGAGCAAAATTGTAAGAGACAAGAATGGTTTGTTTATTTTAAACTGATAAAGCTTAGAATTATTTCAGAATCTTTTTTTTTGTCACTTTGATAATTTCATAATTTACTGCAATGAAATAATTGATAATTAATTCGCAAAAAAATTAACTGAGCTTCGCCAGATTAAAAAAACAATTTTTATGTATTGTAATTGGGCTCAAAAACTGTTTTCATTTTTTTTTTAAAAGTAGAATAAGAATGTACAAAATTTCTATTAAAAAAAAAATTAAGTGAACCAAATAACCTTGAAAATAAAGATCAAAACAAAGAATTAATATTGCCATTTTATAACCCCCCTCAATAATTATAGTTTAAAACATTTTTCTTCAAAGCTTGCCGGTTTTTGAGGCATTACCATATCTCAATTTAAATGACACACATTATATAGTGTGTCTATCCTTTTGATTTGTATTTATAAAAATCCTGTAGTGAATCGATAACAATTAATATGGCTTGGAAATAACACAGCATGATCAAAATCGCAATCGTAAAAAAACAAAGGAAACCCATTTAATTTAGTTTGAGAAATTATATTCCAAAGAGTAGGAAATATTAACTATACTTAAAAATTCGAATAAAATCAAAATACATATAATAATATTACACACCTCTTTACTAGTAATAGTAGATGGTGGACGTCTTCTTGGAGCTCGTACTCTTGACGCAGTAGGATGTGTTAACATAGCAGATCTACTGACACAATCCAAGTCTACATCAGCCGGTTCCGTCTTCTCATTCGATGTATGATTGCTTACTGAGTATGATGCAGAACTTCTGCTTAAAAACGAGCCATCCGCCGAATCTGTAGATTCTGATCGCTTTGGACCAGCCGTAAATGATAGTCTGGAAGTATCAATTTGCGATGATTGAACATCCGAACTTGATGCTGATTGTTTTAACGATGCTGTTAAATTTGTTAGTGGTATACGGACTCCAGGAGCTGAAATAAATATATAAAATATAGGTGGTAAAAAATAAAACAGCTGTTTTATTATTTCTCTAACAGTATTTAGGATCTTTTTTTTTAATGGACCACCATTTCTGCAACTTTAAATGGGGAACATGTTTTAATTTTTTGTTGGAAATAAAATTATGATAAAATATTTACAGAAAAAGTTCATTTTTATTTAAAAAATAGTGAATAAAAAATTTAAAATAATAAAATAATTAAATAATAAAATTTAAAAAAATAAAAAATTTGTTTAACCTGATGATACAGATTAAATCATCAGGTTAATATATATATAAACAAAAAGTTCCAAAGAATATGCTTAATTAATGTTTTTTGGTTTGTCAATTTTCTAAAAAAGTATATTTATACAATAAACGTAGTTATCGAATCCGAATTTTACCATGAATTTGAATAATATGTAGAATAAGTTATTATTTTTTACAAAACTGTTTCAAAATGTCGACTATTTCAAATATCTGGGACGAAAACACAGCGAAAAAAATATTTTTATGACAAACACAGTAATATATTTATTTATATTGTAGGTCATAAACTCATTAAACACACAAAATTTTCATAACTGACTAAACGCCCTCAAGTTTTCATCTGTTTTTATTTATTATATGATTTTGTAAATGTGAGGTCGTGTGGTGTTTTTCATTGGTAAAGTTTATCTACGGAATGGATTTAGTTAAAAATCGAAATTTTGTTAAAGAACTTAGTTAATATTGATTAACATATTAAAAAAATACAATTTTATAAAAAATGGTTAAATTAAAAGAAATTTATAAACACAAGATTTTGCTCTTTTAACGAAAAATAGTAATATCTTTATTTTATTATAGGTTGTATCAACTGAGTTATCAGAATTTTTATAACTGATAACATCCACACAGTTCTAAGTGCTACTAAGTTGCGAGATTTTAGAAACAGGATCTCATGTGGAGGTTTTTGATTGGTGTGAAAAACAAATGCATTCTTCAAGAGCATTGGGGAAAACTTAAGAGGTAGTCGATTACAAAGAAATAATTTTTTATTTATAGTTCAGTGACAACCTACGATAAAATATTATCTGTTTTTGTCAATTTAACTAATATCATGTAATTTGGGATGTAATATTTTAAATGAATGCTATTTTGAAATGGTTTAATAAACATTCAAAAAAATCAAAAAATTTGATTTACCTAAATCCATTCGTAATTTTTTTTTTTTTTTTTTTTTTTTTTTTTTTTTTTTTTTAGAAAGTACAAAGACAGAGGCTAAATGAAGTGTCCATGAATGGACAAATATATAATTTATTAGAAATGTTTGTTCATTAGACTATCTGAATTGATTTGATCATCAAAATATAGGTTAAAGTTTAAAAAATTTTTGATTCGCCATTTTGAAATAAAAATTAAGTTTTATGTTAATTTTTTTAGCATAAATTTATTTCTATTTCTAAAATTAAAGTGACTGATTTCTCAGATTTTCACGCATAGAAATATTTGGCGAAGCTCTTCTATTATTCTTATGATACATGTCCTTATTAAATAATTTCGTCCATATATATATATATATATATATATATATATATATATATATATATATATAATAAAGTGTTTTTTCCCTCTCAAATATATTAAAGTGACATTTTGATAATTTAAAATTATTTTGTTCCTTGTGTCATACTGGTGAATATTTTGTTATTTGTATAAATCACTATATAATAGACTTGCAATTATCCAGCTCTCATTTATCTGACACTGTTTGTTGTGTAAATAATATTAGAAAGAATAGAAAATTCACTATTTTCTCTCTATTCTTCTCAAATTCAGGTTCACTCTTTCATGTAATTGTGACTGAGAAACTGCAGTATTAAAAATTGTGTGTATACTGGGTGCTGAAGATGATAGAACAACATAATTTTACCGTTTCAGAAAGAGTACAGTGAGTAAGACGATGACTTCTTGCACTATATATAGTCACTGGTGTTGCAATGCAACCCCTGAATCAAAGCAATAGTCCATTGACGTGAAGATATGTCGTAGGCATCAAGAACAATATTCAAGTCAAGGAAACGTTTTCCACTCACAAGATCACATGCAGAGTTTTGGAATTGACAAGGAGTTTTGCTTGTGGATTTCTTGCCTCAAGGCTCAAGAATCAACATAGATGTTATTGTGAAACACTTAAGAAATTATATCGTGCAATCTAGAACATGCAACATGCTAGCACGGGGGATAGTGCAGATTATTAAGAATGCCTGTCCACGCACTGCCACCATATGACATTCAGCTGGGATATATTAATCATCCTTACAACCCATACCTAGTATCAAGCAATTTTCATATGTTTCAATATTTGAAATCTTACTTACAAAGATTCAACTTGACTTTGTGCAAAACTGACTTGAAACACTTGAGCACACACAAAACTACTGAAGCGTACACAACACAAGAATCCTGCAAAAACACAAGCTGACGGAACATCTTCAAAATTTGAAGCAGGAGGAGAAAATAAGAACTATACTGAGCAACAAGGAAACTGTTTATGATGGCTGGTGAAGTGTACGAGATGCATCGTGTGGCATTGATACAGGATGTTATTGGACACACGTAACAAGAAGCAAATAACAATTGAAATCCTTTCTTACTGGTTGCAGTTCCACAAAAACCACGAGGCCAAATAAGCTGTTAACAAATAGTATACATTATAGACACCATCTATCTACAAATATCTCAACACTTGCAGAAACTATATTGAAAATCAATGAAAAGTGATCAAACAGCAACAAAAATGGCTTGGAAGTAAATTTTTGTTTTTCCTTAATAATCCATCAGAACTTAATTTCTGGTTACCTTTCGTAGATACAATTTTATATCTTGATGATTTCTAATTTCATACGATAAATTGTACGGTGTATTAGGGGATATATTTAACGCTTTTAAGACAAGCTACTGGTGACAGTATTTTGACAGCTACTTATTGATTTTGTGTTATCGAAAAAATGGAAGCAAAAAAACCTTGTTATATTTCCAAAATATCTTTACATAAATTTGATTAGCAAATTTGATAAAAACCGGTTTACTTATTTGGGCTGAAGAGACATCATTGCCAGACATCATTTTTAAAAACATCAAGCAACTTCACAATAAAAAATTTCGTAAAAAACTCTACAAAGATTTTTTGACCCATCTTGTTCGATCCACTACTCATAATCATTCCCTATCTGTGATTTTTTAACACCCTTTTCCACTTCACGGATAGCAGTGATTTTATACAGTTGTCAATGATTTGTACACTTGTTGTTTCGATATAGACATGGTGGGAAACACAGTTGAACAAAAAGTGAAACACTGACTCAAAGTATAACATTAACTTGTACAAAAATACACAACTCTCAGCAACAGTGTAGCAAACCAACTGACAGGTCCCTGCGAGAGACAATGCGACTCGAAAATACAGTACAGTCTAGATGTGCACACACCTATAGCGCTGTACTTGTTGACTGCAGTGAACTGTGAAGGGGAAAAGATACGATGAATGACCTTGTATTTTTCCATTTCTGTCCATTCGGAGGTAGTCCATCCATAATAGAGAGAATTTAAAGTAGTGCTGATTGTTTGACAATATTACTTTGGCTATAATTATGAACTGATTTTCAACATTTTTGTAATATATTTTATTGGTCTTAACTTAAAATTATCCAACAAATGTTCAATTTAAAACTATTTTTTTCCATAATGTATTTAGTAATGTCAAGAGACCAAGTTAAAAGTTTGAATTAGGCAGGTTCGATTGTATTAGATAATTTTGTTAGAAATAGGAAAATTGTATTTTTTTTTAAGAAGACGTAATTTAGAAATATAGAAGTTTGAAAAAGTCCAAAAAGTAGAGGGAAAATTTTTTAAATCTGAAAAATTAAAGAACAATTTATTTATCTCTGACTTAAGAAAACAGTTTTCATTGATTTTCCGGAAATTTTTTTTAAAATTGGCTAAAAATTTATGAAAACAAATGTAAAATAGTTTTCTACAAATCTGAAAAATTTCATACGTTTAATTAAACATTTTTTGTCACTTTTATTAAGATTTCTTTTGACAATTTTTTCATTTCCCCACTGTGACTTTTCCCCGACTTTTGTAAACAGATTTATCTTCATAAATACATGTTTAAAAAAAAATGACAAAATGAAAATTTTTATTAAACCACATTATCTACTAAAATCTTTCTTTTTTTGGTCACTTTTTGGTATGTACACAAAATTTTAACAACTTTATTGTTTATAACAATGTTAAACATTTGAGCATCAACATGGAGGTGCAAATGTTATTACAAAATGTTTCCCAGGGTTAGATTTTTATTTCATTATTTATTGGAAATTTTCGAAGTTTGACCCTAAAAATGGATAATTTCACTGAAGTGGGTTTATCCTCTTAACAACCTATATTTTGTGAAAAAAAACAGTAATGTTATATTGTCCTCAAATGAAAAACAACAATTTTAAAACATCCACCACCAATAATTGCTTAGTTACATCCTAGACTCATTTTACTTACAGCTGGTATTAATAAATATTATATTTTACTATTATAAATAAAAATAAAACTGTGATTCTTCTTCCAAATTTATATTCCTTCATTTTCTAAGAATTAAAAACTGCAACTGTATATGTTTCTCTCTGGTTTGTTACTTACCATTAGCTGTAGGACTTTCTGGTTGTTTAGTCGGCGTTGTTGCGTTTTGTTTCGATTCTGTTGGGTAGGGAGGCTTATTAACCGTACTAGAACTAGGGCTACGTGAACCTACAGGTTTTTTCAAGGGTGGAGGTGGTAGTACTGGTTTCTTACTGACACCAGGCGGGCTTAATTTTTCATCTAAACACAAATATCGTAAAACAAAAATAATAAAATCAAATGATTTTTCCAACGATGATATAATACGAGGAAAATGTTAAGAAAAAAGAATGAGAATTAGAGAGTGAAGAAGAAAGAAACAATATACAGTTAAGATAATTTATTTGCTGAAAGATTACAAAGAGGGAAAATGATTGAGTTATGTTATATATTGTGAATATTAAAAGTACAGTAAAATAAGAGTCAACTCTAACCACCATTACAAAATATATACAATAAATTAACATTTAATTATAACACAAGTGCAGAATATTAATTCATAAGGCAAATACGAGGGCCATTCAGAAAGTAACTTCCATTTTCAAGCAGTATGAGAAGTAGTGCGGGTAGGCATTATTGCGGTGATGTATTCAGTAGCTCATTATGCACACAATTCCACTATTGAGAAGGGCGTGCTGCAGTTCGTTTGCCAATAACAGTCTTTCAAAATTAGCCCTATAATAGAAAACCTAGCGAAAAGCAATTTGTGATAAGATTTCTGATAGCAAAAAATTTGACAACAGCAGTCTTCCATCATGAACTGTGTGCCAAACAATAATGAGAGAAAGTGCTGTGCATTAGTGGATTCATTTGTTTAAAAGTGAGGAAAGGAATGGCAAAGCATCTGTAGTAAGTGGTGAAAATCAGCGGTTCATACTCTCTGAACTTTCTGAACAATTCCGACAAATTTCTCCGATTGTTTTATACGAGGTAGTCACAAAACATAACGAATGGTCCCTGCTTTACACTTTTTCACATTATGATGCGGAAGGAGAAGAATTTATCAACAGAATTGTGACTAAGCGATGAGACTTGGGTGACTTGATAAAGATATATTGCTTGTGCAGTTTAACGAATGTAGAATTATCATCAATTCTAAAGTCTATTGTGAGACTTTCTGGTTTCCTGTCTCATTGAAGGATTTGACCTCCAGTGTTTTTTATTTATTCATGCACATGCATCGGACAAACAGGTAGAACTTTTAAGGAGCACATTAAAGAACATTTCCACAGTAGTAAATCAAGTTTTGCACAACATTTAATTAACAACAAACACTCGTACTCAAATTTTCGAAATCAACCTAACAACACTCCATATCTGTAAAAAGGGAAAAATTATGAATGCCATTAAAGAATTTGAGATATACAAGGCATTTAAACAATCACCAGAAAATATACTCAACGATAAAATATCATTCCAGTCTAACTCTTTATACGAGACAGCTATGAGATGAAACAAAATGATAAGCCCTTCATCCCAACCTTCACCACAATAACCAGTGTCTCACGGGACATGTAACAGTGCACATTAATTTTAATAAAATAAACAATTAATGTGTGTATAGTTTTGTGTTATGTTAAATATAATTGTATTAATGTTTCAACGACCTCTTTCGAGAGATTACTGAAGATGGAGTTCAGACTCTGAAACGTGTCTAAGACAAAAGAAGTCACAAGACTGAACCAAATAAAGTAATAATAGTTTCTTATGTTATTAAATATTATAAGACTTTCAGAATGATCTTCAGGCACTCGATCAATGTGAAAAATCTCTTGGACATCGAATAAATGGTGTAAAAACATTGCATAAACTTTCCCAAAATCCAATAAATACGAACCAAAACTAAAAATATTATACAAAATCTCATTTTGGTAAGCTGTCAAATCAAAAGGTGAAAATGAATTATGGCTGCTATCTATGAAAAAATAAACAAATATTTATAAATATAAAAAAACCTAAACACACGTAAAATTTAAAAAAGCTTTAGTGCCATAAACACGTCCTCAGAATAAGTTAAATTTTATTTTATTAAAATTTCGCTATTTCGATATTCAAGGTTCATTTTTATTTTTTGCCAATTATTCCAGAACCGTAATATTTTTTACTTGCGATTTTGCACAAAGGTTTGAGTTATTAATCTTCATATTTTACTAAAATTTGTACGATATTGGTAAAGCCAATTTTGAGAAATTAAGTTTTACATAACAATCCAATGGCCGGTTTTTTTGATAGATAACTCAGTCACCAGAATGTTTGGAGAAATGGTGACCAATATGTTGTTTGGGTCCTTAATGGCTAGATTTGAGTAAAATTTGATCAAAACTGTTAATCATAAAATTAATTTGGTACCATTTTTTTTTAGTTCACCATTTAAAAAAATATATAAATTAACCTTTTTATCAGTATTTCAATTTGTTAGAGCTGACTGAGATAATCATAATGTCTTTTTCTTATGACAGCTACTCCACATTTTCAGTTATCAAAAACTAAATTTTACGGTTAACAGTACACGTTTGGGCTGTAGAGTATTGCACATGTGACGGACATCAATCCAAAAACAACTTTTTGGATTCATAAGACCTCAAAATTGATATATCTGCAAAAAATTTGACATCAATTTAACCTCATGACTTTCTCCATGAGTGGGGAAAATGAATCATAATTTCTTTGAATTTGGACTTTGTTTTCTTTTGTCTTGGGGTACTGGGAGTCTTCTTGGATTCGTCAAAAGTTATTTTATTTTATTTTTCTTATTAGATATAAGGATAAATATTTCAGTCTACTGAGTAGTCTCAGCATTATTATCTTCAGCAAACTTTTTTCATGTTAAATTTTTGTCTAAGATTTGTTGAAAAGTTTCTTTATCGGTGTTAGCTAATTTAGCAAGTGATCAAAAAGCTCAAGAAATGTTTTAAACAATTTCACAACTTTTTGAATGTCAGCGTTAGTTTTTAATGTGCAACAATGTCCAAGGAATGGATTGCTACCAATTACTTCTCTCTTTAACTTAGTATTGTTTATGTTTGGTAATCGCAAACAATTTCGACCTTCAATCTTCACATTTCACGACCTCAGGAAATCAAAAAATGATTTTTGACATACCATCTGTCTGTTGTAAGGACAATAGTGACCACAAAAATTAAGATAGGAACATCAAATTTGCTATAGAGGACTATAGTGTACTCATGAAGAAATTCAGAATAGCAGCCATTTTAAACATTTTTTTGTTCATATCTCGTGTTTTATTCAACTTACAACACACTAAAATAGATACAAATTTGTAGATTTTAATTCTGTGTGTAATAATACTAACACGACCTCTGTACGAACGACCAAAGCCTTTATACTGACACGAGAAAAAATAAGCAGAGACTCTTTAATATAAATACATTAGGCAGATGTGAAGAAAGTAGTGATGTATACAATATTATTACGGGGTTAAGAACACCTGTGTTACTACTGGATAAGTGCCTTGATCTACCAATACAATTTAACATTTCATACAAGGTCCAAGAAACCAACTTTTAGAGAATCTGATTGTATTGCATTGTATGATTGGGCTGAGTAAGTAATATGATCGAGCCTTATTTTTGAAAAATAAGGTGATAAATGATCAACAAAATACAGTTTTTTAAATAAATGGTTTGAAACATTGTTGGTACAAAATTCTCAAAGAATTTAACATTGACTCATTTTTCCACCATAACGCTTAACATTTTATGAAACGAGTTCAGATCGTTTAGCTGTTTTGAACAGAACTACTGAATTTTATGTGCCGAGAAATTAACGATAGATGAAAGAAAGAACACCCTGTTCACTATTATCAAAGTTACAGGGAAGTACCAAAACAATTAGTCTGGTTATTTTTATAACTACACATTGTATGCAAGAAAGTAAAACAAAGGAAAAGTGGAGATAAGGATATTCATCTTTCATATTTCCCCGTCAATATTATGCACAATATTAAATAGTCAAATTATATTCCACTAAAATTAAAAATATTTAGTTTTGTCAGTTTTCAAATCTTAATAATTTAAATAAATCCTATCAGATTTAAATTAATTTAGCAGTTAATTAAAGCATTCTCTGTAGTATTGCTTAAATTTAAATAGAATAAGCGAAAGACTTAAAAATAATAGCCTTAGAACTACTTACATTATGAATATACAGTAGAACCCCTCTAATCCGCCCTCGGATGGTCCGTCACCTCGGTTAGTCCGACCGTGCTCGAGCTCTTGGCTATTGACGACTTGCAGACTTGTGGAATGTCTCACGCCTGGCGGGCGCCAATCTTTCTGGTTTGTTATCGCTATCGGTTTGTTATTGCTATCGCTTTTCCGCTTCAGTGCTGTGTCATCTCTCGTGAAAAATTAAACACTACAAAGCTTTTTTACAGATTCCCCTCTGTCAAGTCTTTTGACACATTTAACCGCGTCTGAAACGAAACCAACACACGCTTCCGTATTCCCGTTTTCGTAACTAGCTCATTTTTATTTACTGTATATACTGTACGTAGATCATAACCAGTCAAAGACAAGAAGAAAACTGAAAAGAAATGTTATATTTTCCATAATGTATACTAAATTGATTCGTGGAAAAAAAGCGGCCTATCAAACGATGTTGCCTTTGTATGTCTGCTATACCGACGGGTGCCAATGCCGCGGTGTTTTTATGCCGCCGACAATGGGATACCGCTATCGACAAAGTCGTTTGACTCGCCGCTGCTTTGGTGCCGCGGAGATTTTACGCCGCCGACAATGGGATACCGCTATCGACAAAGTCGTTTGACTCGCCGCCGCTTTGGTGTTTCAATTACAATTTATTTTCGGAAACTCTCATCCAACCACTACACTACGATATAGGCCGGTTAACAGAAGTTCTACTGTAGTTGCAAAGTTTATATATAGACTTTATTATATAGACTTTTAAAAGTTTATATATCACTTATTTCACTTTAAAAAAATCCGTTTATATAATATGTAATAAATATTGACTTTTTTCGGATAATCCGACCTTTTTTGCGTTCCGACCATGCCCCCAGTCCCGAAGGTGACGGATTAGAGGGGTTCTACTGTAATTGACTAGCCTGAAGCTGCTGCTTGTATGCAGCGAAACATGTAGCTAAGAGTTAATATAAAAAGAGACTACATAATATAAAACTGATAACACAAAAGGTATTTAATTAATAGTATAATATGTAAGCCTTTTAATACTTCAACGCTGGCCATTAAGAAAATGGTAACCATTCAAAGTTGGCTACTAGTGGATATGGTTTATCATTTAAATTTCATCCCCGTTTGAGAGAAAATGAATTTCATGTGGTGATAAAGGATTAAGTTTTGTGTGAAAAAACCATTTGAAGAACAGCTAAACAAATATTATGGGGATTCTGGCTCCGTCACCTGGAATGGTGCACTGACAAGATGATGAGAGTCCAGGACATGATGCGAATGAGGTCATGATGGAAGTGATGGCAAATAAAATATATCATATTGAATTGGAAGGCCATCAAGTGAAGAAATACGGGCTAAGAGAGAGAGCTAAGATTGTAAACATCTCAGAGGAATGAGATTTTAATATCCTGCATTAATATTTTGGGTATAAGAAAGCTATTGGCAAAATGGGTGTCATCGTCAAACCATTTCAAAGCAGTGTTTGGATATGATTAAGTATAATCGTTGTAACCATTGATATAATAACCGTACTAATTGATATAACCGTTGATTAAACATAGATCCATTAGTACACTTCAGAAATAAAAGAGCAGTCCAAAGAAGACAAAAATGTTTCCATCAGCTGGAAATGTCATGTGGCCATAATTTTCTAGGATAACTTTTATAGAGTACCTGGAATAGGAAAAAAATTATCAATATTATGCCTCTTTATTGAATCAATTTGATAGTAAATTGATGAATACATTAATTAAGTTGGCAAAGTAAAAAAAGTCTTCCATTACGACAAAACACCATCTGCAATTATTGTCATTTCCAAAATTGTTGAATTAATTGTATTATTTTTCCATAATCCACTCTAGTCTTCAAATTTGGTCCCTCGTGACTTGATAATTGACTTATAAATAGTCCTCATATGTATGCAATATAAGCTGTTTTGCTAATTACCGTCACCTTATACAGGGGTAGTATGTTCAAGCTTTGAACACTAACACAGATTTAAAATAAATCAAAACAAATCTCAATAGAATTCATCAATAACAAATTCAAGTTTAGGTATTATGTAGTCACATAACTTAATTAAATTAACCGGCTTTAGACTGGTCAAACGATAGTTTCAAACAGATTAACCATGTGGCCACAGACAATTTCATCAAATTTATTTAAAGAAGAGCTCTACTCAGATCATTTAAAATTTTATAGTGTTTGTGTTGTGCGTTTGTCTGTGTGTTAAGTACAAAACAGACTGTGTCAGGGAATCAGCTACAGCAATGTTTACAATTAACGAACTACGGACAAATACCAAGTAAGTTAAAACAATATTACACAAAAATAAAGTAAATTGCATTGACTTACAGATAAATGAGTTATACGTCAATATAACTAGTCCACTTAAATACATAAACTTGAATTATTAATGACGGGTTCTATTCAGATTTATTTTTATTTGAAATGTATAATTCGGTGATTATGTAATGTACATGTACAGTAAGTGAAGTATAGTCTGAGCTATGAGATGCGTAAGAGGGGAACCATCTGGGTAAAAGGAGGGGAGAAGCACTGTAAATATTACTACCATTGTTACAGACATTAATATCATATCTGACTTTTATAACAAATAAATCTAATTAAATATAGTAAAATATGTTTAGATTTGTATGGAGGAGACACAGGCTTATCTTGGAAAGTTGTTCTTTGTATTACTTAATAGGAGGACACAAATAGAAAAACATAATAAGATGTTTTTCTTATTTCTGCTGATAGACAAAGTGAACATTGATTACAAAATATTTCAAAAAATTAGTGTTTTATTGTGTTTTCTATTTGTGTATTATTAGGTAATACCAAGGACCACTTTCCAAGGTAGGCCTTTTTCCTATCCATACAAAATTTAAACTTAATAGGTTCTATTAAACTCTAACATAATATAGTAAAATAACAATAATAAACCATTATAAAAATATATTCATGCATAAATTAATCTGTTTTGCCTCACATTGTGTTAACTGCCTCTAAAATGTGCAAACTATAATTATACTTATGTGTTATAAACTCTTCTGTTGTTAACAGCTTTACGTGCTATTACTTCTCGAGAATGGCTATGTAGATCTTTATTCCCACCAACACTTTTCATAAACTTCTAACCATCCATTGTTTAAATAGTGAAATTAACAGCAATAAGATTAGTTTTAAAATTTAAACATAAACTAAATCAAAGTGATATGCTTAGTTAAAATACAGCCCTCCCACCAATTCAACTGATTTAGTTTCCATCTCCAGAACCCACCTGGCAATCCCAAGAGCCCTAACTGGATTTACATCTTTTGTCATGTAATCTTGGGTTAGATCCTTCTTTTTCATCTTTCCTATCAGGTTTCTCTTGACCAACTCTTTTTACCCTGATGCTATTACAAAAATTGGGGCTCGTGGTTTTCATTTTATCGTCTTTTCCCCATTTTCTATAAGGCGATGATGACTGAGAAATGTTTTGCCAATAAACAACAAATGAAATATAAAAATGGACTCAGTTTGACTTGCTCCGACTACATCTCACTTACTATACAAGTTCAGTGTTTATGTTGATATTTAATGTATGCTACTCTGAAGGAGCATTAGTGATACAGATATAATTGTAGTTCTAAATGTAAAGTTCACAAGTAAAATAACGTAACTGTCCATTTTTTATGAAATTTATATTGAAACTTTGATGAAAATTATATTTATACTCTTTGTGGCTTTGACTATGATCAATATGTACATATCTGGTTGTCAGTTATTCAAACATTAACCTAAAATTTGTATATTTCAACATATTTTTATTAATCAAGTTTTTGAGATGCCACGTTGATTTTTGACATCCATTATTTGGTAATTGAAAAGTTAGTACAACTATTACTTACCAGGTTTATGAGGTAATTCTATAGACTTCCTGTGAGCTGAGACTAGTGGAATAGGATTACTGCCTGATGTAGCCGCAGGTTTAGTTATGGAATCCCTAACCCTATTAGTTGTAGTGTTGTTTACTTTTATCGGAGGTCTTGCTGGTTTTGTTAACTACAAAAACAAATAACCAAATAAAATTTTCAGATTTATACATCGACAACTCTTTCGAGTATAATTTTGTAAATCAATTCTTTCCTCACCTCATTTGAAGGTATTTCTTGTACAAAGTTATCAGGAAATACGCCGATTTTTCCTCTCAATTCTCCTTTCCACCAACCTGCATCTTGGTTGTCTCTACTGAGCAAAGTTATAAGATCTCCTTTCTGAAGAGATAATTCATCGTCATTTAATGCCTCATATGCAAACACTGCTCGACACATTTCTTTGACTGAAAATAAATTCAAATGCTACATAAAAACTGCACCAACTTTCTGACACAAACACACAAAATAAAAGCATAATTAATGAAAAAGTAATTGTTGTTATTTATTGAAAAATACTGATGAGGATGTTATTGTTCTTAGAAGGATGGATATTTAAAAACAATCTAAAGTGATATCGATCAAACTTCGGTATAATGCAAAACCAAAGTGCAAAACCACATATAAAAATAAAAATTATGTTTTACAATTAGAATAAAACAAAATCAACTCAAAAGCAGTTAGGAATGATTTTTGTATGTTAAAATTGATGCATGAATGATAATGTTTTTTTTCATTAAATTTAGACATTCATTCGTGTTAAAAACTTTCACAAAATTTATTCATAATCGTTTAGCCCAATTTTTAGAATGGCATTGATTTTCACCTTTTGACCAATTTTGAAACCATAATTTTGTTAAGATGGCGAACAAAAAAAATTGATTTGTGGCCCCTAGTGGTTAAATTTGAGGAAAAAAAATATCTTCCAACCAAATACATGAAGAATTTAAAAAACATACATAAATTGCCAGAACAAAATTTAAAATTCTCATAAACATAGCACCAGATTTTTACTCCTTTTATGTAAGTTGTGTTTCTAAGTTTTTTAACCCGATAACAATAGTTTAACCCTGCAACGGCCAAAATACGATTATCACATTTAATATAACAGTTTCCTAGGATTGCTAGTGTACAAAAAATATTCATCGTTTCACAAGGATTTTAACACCAAAAAATTGGGGGAAGAATCAATCTTCTAATATTAGTCTACATCATTGGTTGTCGTTTATTCCATAAAGAAACATTTTATATTGCTGCATGAGTTCAGCTGACACGGTTAACGGCTGAATATAGGATTGAGTTTGACTCTGTTACATTGTAGTTCCATATTTTTTGTTAACATTATCTTTTAGTACAATTAATTGACATAGTTATAATTAGTGATATCCAACTTGAATTCAAGTAATCTTCTTGAGCTAGTAGAAAAAAATAGGTGACATGACAGTGAACCAACAGATGTTGTTATGGATAGGGCTAACCATAATGTATTCGATGATGAAACTTTTTCACTTGAAGTCTTCTCTCTGGGATTTATTATTATGTTTTGTATTTTTTTAAATTCATTATAAACAAATGCTTATTTTGTATATAAAAGTTTCCTTTTTGTTTATAAATAAATTTTTCTATATAATGTAAAATTTGGAATTCCAAAAATTTCTGAAAAATCTATGACAACAAATATACAGACAATTTCTGTGTTTTGGCCTCATAGCAAATTCTGAATTACAATTTTTTTTATATATATACATAATTAGGAGGTCGAAAAGTGAATTTAAACAAAATCAATGAAGACAGATTTTTTTAAACTTTTTTGGACTTGACAAGACCCCACAACAGATATTTTAAAGAAAAAGCTAACATTAATTTCTTCCCATCTCCTATCACAATACATCTACATATAGAAAAGTAAAATAAGACAAACAAATAAAATGTAACTCACCGGGCTTTGGTGGTAGTGGCGGAAATTCTGATTCAATAGCAGTATTTGTGGATGAGACGTCATGGTTCATTGCGTTCACTGCAACACACAAAGTTTAATATGAACTTGACATATTGTAAGGCCTCTAGGAAGTTGTATAACTGCAGTGTAATCTTTCAAACAGATTAGCATCAAATAATATGGAAAAATATAGCAATCATATATTATTTTAATATTAAATATTATTTTAATTGTAGAAGTTAACATTAATATTTTGACATTTAATATTTAAATACTACAAGTGCATAATGTTATGAGAAAAACAAAAACACTGTTATATTCATAATGTTTAATACACAACTATTTTTAACCTTTGTAGGTTATTAACAAGTCAACAATAAATTAAAATAAAAGAAATACTTACCAAACAACTGTAAAGGTTGCTACTAGTTGTGTCATAAACAAATTTTTTCTTGTAACATAATGTTTGACTTCCACATAGTAAAAGCTTCAAATTTTAAAATAACTTTAAATACACCTAATAAACCAAACTCATAAATAAGTTTAACATTGGTTATCCTTATTTTTATGATTTTTTACACATTTGAGTGTTTTACTCATAAACAGAAATCAACGATTATAATATTTACATATACTTAAATTACATTTTTCATGGTTTATATATACAGAATTTTTTCTCTGGATGTATTTCAAATTTTCAAGAACTCTCTCAATATTTTCTGTCGTGAAGTATGCAATAAAACATTCATACAAGGGTTTGTCACAGTCTGCTAAATTTTGGGAATATGTCCTTGAGTCAAAATGTCCACTGAACCTCTAAAGCTAACCTTAAAAAGTTACAGCAAAAACTAAACATTTTAATTTAATCTCATGTTAACCCTCCCCCCCAGAAAAAATTATTCCTTAAACTTTACGTTTAACTAATTTTTATTAAATTAAAAATTTATTGGGAAATATATGATCTAAAAAATTTATTATTTTCGGAATATTATAATAATAATGAAACCTATCTTAAGTAGTATAAAAACACTATATATTATAGTGAAATGTTTATTGACAGAATTTTTCCAGATGATAAAAAGAACTAAAACATTCAAATTTAACATTTATGTATAAAAGCAAATACTTTAGACTCCCTCTTAACTGCCCGCCTTCCAGGAATTGACTGAATATTGTTACTACGATAGTGAGAAACACAGCAAACTACCATTCCCACCACGAATAACCAAAATTCGTCTCATATATTTTTAATTTGTCAGTTTCTTTATGTTTTGAAAATTACATTTTAACCAATTAAGAAAAAATTATTCAGACTATTATTAATGAAAGGCAAGAAGAAAAATAAATTGACGAGGAAGAAGAATAAGGCGAAATAATAAGTCATGCAGAAGGCAGGGAATTGCTACAGTTAGCAGTGTCTTACATTGAACAACAAAAAAAGTCAACTGGAGTTGAATACAATTATGCATTTAAGAAAACAATTTAACACAAAAAACAAAAGGAAATTACAGTTGTTTTTTTCAAACAGGCTTTTAATAGTTTGTTTTTAGGTTATACATTGTGTATTAGAAATGTGTCTCCTTTTGTTCATTCAATAATAAACCACTCAATAATAATTGATTAGTTTTTTGTTTGTTTTGAATCAATAAATCTGTGAAAGTGTTGTAAATTTGTTTTATTTTGAAATCTATTCTTTATCTATGAATGTCACAGGAGTAAATGACAATAAAACCTTCCCACCTGGGTGAGGAATATTGTTTTGTTATACAATTTAACTTAGTCCTTTTTTAACTTATAGATAGATTTTGTAATATTTTTTTCTTTAAAAATTTAAAACTTATTAAAACGTAGTTAAGCCATGTATTCAACCCACCATGTTGTTATCCGAATAATGTTCTGATCCCGTGGGAGACAGATGAGAGAGTCTTTCGTACTCTAAATTATCATCTTAGGAAAATATGCAGACAAAAAAAAGTTGAAAGTAACAATGCAGAATATGTATGTTTGGGAAAAGTTATCAACAAAAACGAATTGCTTGAATTTTACCCATTTACTTCCTCTTCATATTACAAAATATTTAAATCTCGTAAAATAGTTGTATATTTTGGTTGTCATGAAATTCCATGTCAGTACCTTTGTTTTAGTTCCTATTAGGTATGGGAGTGAACGAAATCATCGTCTCTCTCAAAGGCAGCAGTTCAAGCATCAGTCAGTAAGTATGACTTGACTCGCATTACAGTACTAATAGAAAGTATGAAAGTAAATTAGGGGGTTTCCCTACAGTTTCACAAGAAATGGAAAAGGGATACTATTGATAACAAAACTGCTTGCTGAAATGATAGGTAATGCATATAATAATTGAAGAAAAATTGATCACAGATCAAGATGCTGTAGATGTGTTCAAAACATAGCTGCACAAAAATTACAACTGAAGATATTCTAATTTTTTTTTTTGGACAGACAACTATAAATTGTACTGTACTTTGCCATCTTATAAAGTGGCGCCAGACTAGCTAGGCAATCTAAAGTGTGTGTTCCATATAATGAGAATTCTCAGATCAAGTACCGGTTAACCCACTATCTTTCCAATAATTTTCATATGATTTTACCTACTGTAACGTTTTTCCTTGTACAAAAAGTTATATTTAAATGTTATTTGGGTCAATTTTACATCTTCTACCACCTCAAATAGGAATGTCCATGTGATCTCCAAAATATTTAGAAACTAAAATACATCTGCCTCCTTGTTCAATTAAGCAAGGTTTTACAGTAACGTTAACACTGTCTCAAATTCATAAAAGATTTGATTTATCTAATATTGACAATTTGTCATATTTAATATTTAGATAACAAACTATTTTGTTTTCTCATTCATAGCAGAACTAATTGTTATATTATGGGTAACAACAAATAGTAA
Organism: Aphrophora alni; assembly: GCA_963513935.1. NCBI lineage: Eukaryota > Metazoa > Arthropoda > Insecta > Hemiptera > Aphrophoridae > Aphrophora > Aphrophora alni. The sequence goes on along the minus strand of OY740766.1, from coordinate 158,001,160 downwards.
AATTTAAAAAATAGGTTTTCTTTATTCAAAATAATTCAGCCTGCCTAGAAAAAAATATTTTAAACAAGAAATGTTAGCCTGTGTGCATGTGCAAGCTAACGAGCGAAATGATGGTGATTTCTTTAATCCATGACCACCATAGTCATAAATGTATTAATCATACTGTTCACATATTATATAATTAATAACAAAGTATTGAATCATTTACTTGGGTAAATGTATTTATTTATTATTGAATTTAAATATTTACCAGGTTTAGCTGGCTCATCCAAACTGCTCGTTGAAGACTTACGACGAGAAGCTTCTTTAGGATCATCGTTGATTTCAGCAACAAAGTTAGATGGAAAGACTCCAACCTGTAAAAAAAATAAAATAAATAAACATCAATTAAGAAACTATATTAAAAATAACAAAATATAATTAAAAGAAAACTAATGTTAAAAATCTAAGCCTGTAGGAATTTTAGTGGAAGTTCTGAAGAGAGATAAATAAATTGGTTATTTTGTATACATTAACTTAATTGGATATTCATTTTTTTTTTTTTAGTTCATGAAATTAAAATGAAAGGTGATTTTTAAATATAATAGTTGAATTAAATGATTTTTTTTAGTAAAATATATATTTTATTTTTACAAATACTCTTACATTTCTTTAATTTTACATATTTTTACAACCTAACAAAACAAAGCAAAAATCAAAGTTACATTTTTTAACTACAAAGGGAAAAAATTAAAAAACTTGTAAAATAAATGTTTTTTATTCAAACATAATAGCTGTCTCAGGCACTTGTCACAATAATTGTATGTCAATTTAGCTTTAGATTTTTCAACTATACGTCCTGATTCTTTCTGAATTGTTGCATAGCACAACGAACACTTGCGACGGATTTTTTTTTTCAATTTCCCAGACTCTCACAAGTAAATTGTGATATTCCTTGGGCTTTTCTAGCATCTGCTCTTTTTCCCGATTTGTGATCTTATGTAGCTCGGCTGCTATGATGTCACAAAAAGCACAGATTTGGATTTTGTTATTGGTGACTCATTTCTACAGAACCCTCGATACTCCCAGAAGCAATTCTATTCCTAACTTCTTATACCATTTTACACGCTTTCGAAGCGTAGTGGCATAAGAAGTCATCTGGTTTGACAAATCGATTCCAGCTTTGCCTTTATTTTAGAGAAAACCCTAAAAAACATGCGTCGATCATATTCAAATGTGGTTTGGCCCCTGGGACTATTTTCCTGATTACAGTGTGGCACACAATGTGTTAACCTATTTGAATTTCTGATGATCTAATTACTAATTTTGTAATGAAGTGTTCTTTTAGTTTTGTCACAATAAATTTATGAAGTAATGGTCCTTTTATTTCCTGTATGTTCAAAACATCTTGTGATAAGCTATTATTTATATTTCTGTTGAAGAGATAATATTTTCTTCTGTTTATTGTGGTTTTTGTATTTTATTGTGTAGTGTGTGATATCAAAAATTGGTAAAATAAAGATACAAGTAAATAAATAAACAGCACGCAACAAATAACCTAATATGTTAAATTTTCTTTTGTGCATTTTTACTGCACATAGTCAGAATTAAAATTTATTTATTGCCTTGGATACAATCATAATGTATAGCATCATCATAGATAGCAACAATTAATCTAAATAATAATGTTAGTAAAAAATGACTAAACTAAGTCGACATTAAACACAGCAAATGAATCGACGACAAATAAATAACATATCAAATAGACAAAATACTTAATTTCAATATAACATTCATCATATTACATTATCTATTGGACATAAAAAAAAATTATTCCTCTTTGGCTTTATCATAAGATAAAACATCATTCATAAAATCAAAACATAACATGAACATAACAATACATCATATAAAAAACAAAAACAAATAATATAGAGAAAGTTAAGCAATAGATTAAAAATCAATTTCCTTTGGGCAAAAAAAAAAAAAAAAAAAAAAAAATGGTTTGACTGTCTGTCATCTCTACAGCCCAAACACTTTAACACTTTGAAGCCTAACTCTCTAACGCGCTGCTTTCCTACTGTGCCTGGGGGTTTTGAACATGTTTTTAAAAAATTGTGGTATTTGTTATATTTATCATATATGACTTATTATATATCATTTTAAACCTAAAGAAATTACCTTTTTAAATATATATATACATGTAAATAGATACTTTACTCACAGTCAAAACTCCTTAGTTTTGAAAAAGGGTAAAATACAAACACAAACAAAAATAGCTACACAGCACTTCACTAAACATAATTGGCCTTTGTATGATACAGTTTGAAACATTCAGATACACAAAGGGGTACTGAACATTCTCTCAGTCACTAACTTTGAACTAAACAAACGTCTGCTACGTTCCTCGTAGACGTGTTACGTTGCCTAGCATCAGCTTTATAATATTTATATTTAGTCCATATCAACAGCACAGACTATTCGAAAATCAAAGACATGCAAAGATAAATAACCAATTAGCTAAGCAAAAGTGCCGAAACGCGATTATATGCCGACATCGCGATCGTATAGAATTATTTAGCGCAGCCCGATGTATACTCGGGCTTCGGCGGCGAGCGCTGTCGCACTGCCCGACCTATACTCGGGCTTAGGCTTTAAAGTGTTAATCAAATTTAATATGTGGACACATTTTTGGTCATATATTGGGGCTTTTATAATTTTTTTTAAAACTACTTATAATTGGGGGGAAAAAAACTTTTAATCTATTTTTATTTTATTGTTAACATGTGTGGTTTTAAAGCATTAATTTGTTGTACAATTTTAGCCCCATGTACTGTGGGGTATTTTCAAATAATTTCAGAAGAAATATAGAGCCCTGTCAAATTCAATATTTCTATTTTTTTCAAGACCTACTACTTGTTTTGTTAAAATGAACTACAGTTTTTGTTAAAAAAAAAAAAAAAAAAAAACTTTTTCAATACCTGCTGTATTTTTCCATAAAACTATGCCATACCATACATAAAATATAGATCCCTAGCCCTTGAATACTCTAAATACAGTCAGGGTCGGAAAAGAACAAGAGTTGGTCACAGAGATCTGATAGGATAGATGAAAGAAAAGGATCCAAAATTAGTCTTGGTTCTACGTTCATCTTTCAGTATGGGAAGTACATAAGCAATGGGAGTTTCGAGGTACTAGCCATCATGCAAATAACATCATGGCCATAGTTCGCCCAACTGTATTTATTTGTTCTTCTTGGTTTTTTTTATTAATATTGCGACTATTTATGTTTATTTTAAAAGAGCTAGATATTTTTTAATTTAAAAAATATTAAATGAATTAATTAATCCTTTTTTTATTTTTGCATAAGCCAAAGCCAAACTTATACATCGACAACTAAGATAGTTCTGTTTTACTTAATGTAATACTTATAATTTAACTTTATGTGTTTCAAACATACAGCCATTAGGTTTAATTTATAAATTTCCTTTTTTCAATCCTGTTTAGTACTGTAGATAATTTTTTTTACGTGACTTTAAATTTAGAGCGTTCACTGCCACACTGAAAAATCCGATGTTTATTTTGTAAACTATTTTAAATTACCATTTTTATAAAAAAACAACAACAAAAAGTGGCGACAGTTAAAAAGATTAGAATGATATGAATATGGTTTATATTTTTTTAAATTAATCATTTAAAAGAAACAGAAAAATAAAATATTAAAATAGTTTATTTATAATCAGCAAAATTGGAAAGGAACAGAACATGTATAGACTATTTCAAATTATATTAACTTTGTATTACCATAAACATTATTAACTTGGGAAAAAAACAACTTAATTTGAAAACATGACTTTTTTAACTTATTTCTTTTCAATTCGCACAAATCTTTCACTTCTTCTTACTTTTATACTTATCGGAAGTAGGTGAGCTATGTGAACAAATTAGCAAATTATATGTTTCTCATCAAATCCATTCTAACTTACTAGTATTTGTAATATCTTGTAAATATATTTAGGAAATTTAAATTGATTACTTTTTATTTGAGTTCACAGTAAAACTATCAAAAATTGAAGATACTATATATTAATTTTAAAATGGCATTGCTTCCTCTCTAGCCACGAATGCTATACATAAACGGAAAATTATAAGTATTTTGATTTCAAAAATATATTGTAAATTATTTCTTATAATTGTAAACAAACATAATAATGCAAAATTTATACATACACAAGTAAAAACATTTAAGTGTTTTATCAATGTACATAACTGAAGAGAGTAAAATTTTTTGTTAACTTTAAAAATATTATTTATATTAATCACTACAACGTAGCAAGTAGATACTGAGTACATTGTCAATAAAACCTGTGAATGCTTATTGTTCGACTTGTGGGATTTACGTTTACTTTATTATAATTTTTAGTAATTATTTTAATGTTTGGACAAGTTTTTTTTAACAATAGTTGTCTGTTTTTTACACAAATCATATACTTTTTAATAGTTATAATAGAAAAACTATTTTCTTACACCTCTTTTATCTGTCTTGCTTTGGGTACGAAAAAATCTAGCTACACTACTGACTGGGCTGGCGCCTTCAATTAAGCAACACCCGCTTGACACCGTAACGAAACAGGTTGAGTAGTAGTTCAGCTATCTCCCATATGACACATACTGAAAGGTGAACGTGGAACTGAGAATAGATGACGAAATGTGTTAATCTATATGAGGGGAACAATTGGTATTTAACTTACTTGCTAAATTTGACTCAAATTCAACTAATTTCACCTTTAGAATTACTAAAGGGTCATTATGTGTTCTAAAGGGACATGATGTTGTCCCAGCTTTAAAATTTGTCATACAAGTAATAGATATATTTACAAAAGATAACATTTTCATAAAAATACCCTCCTCATAGTTTATACGTTACTTTAGTAGAATGAATGCACGTACCTATAACAATGATATTAAAACAAAATGATAACCTTATTAAAGAGATAAATTTTAAAGTGGTGTTTTAGTCCAGTGAGATGGATCTCATGTTACATAAGTATTGAGTAAGACTAGCCAGTGATTAATATCAAATGAAGTTGAGATAACCCTAAGCAAGACAAATTATGCACACAGTGTTTTGGTAAACAACTTCCAATACAACAAGACACAAATTAAATTCACATATTCTTCTGTTTGAACAGTCTAGTCTTTAAGATTGTCAGCTGTGATGACTTATTGTGTTTCCAAATTGAACAGTCTAGTCTTTAAGACTGTCAGCTGTGATGGCTTATTGTGTTTCCAAATTGAACAGTCTAGTCTTTAAGACTGTCAGCTGTGATAGCTTATTGTGTTTCCAAATTGAACAGTCTAGTCTTTAAGACTGTCAGCTGTGATGGCTTATTGTGTTTCCAAATTGAACAGTCTAGTCTTTAAGACTGTCAGCTGTGATGGCTTATTGTGTTTCCAAATTGAACAGTCTAGTCTTTAAGACTGTCAGCTGTGATGGCTTATTGTGTTTCCAAATTGAACAGTCTAGTCTTTAAGACTGTCAGCTGTGATGGCTTATTGTGTTTCCAAATTGAACAGTCTAGTCTTTAAGACTGTCAGCTGTGATAGCTTATTGTGTTTCCAAATTGAACAGTCTAGTCTTTAAGACTGTCAGCTGTGATGGCTTATTGTGTTTCCAAATTGAACAGTCTAGTCTTTAAGACTGTCAGCTGTGATGGCTTATTGTGTTTCCAAATTGAACAGTCTAGTCTTTAAGACTGTCAGCTGTGATGGCTTATTGTGTTTCCAAATTGAACAGTCTAGTCTTTAAGACTGTTAGCTTGATAGCTTATTGTGTTTCTAAATTGAACAGTCTAGTCTTTAAGACTGTCAGCTGTGATGGCTTATTGTGTTTCCAAATTGAACAGTCTAGTCTTTAAGACTGTCAGCTGTGATGGCTTATTGTGTTTCCAAATTGAACAGTCTAGTCTTTAAGACTGCCAGTATGTGATGGCTTATTGTGTTTCCAAATTGAACAGTCTAGCCTTTAAGACTGTCAGCTGTGATGGCTTATTGTGTTTCCAAATTGAACAGTCTAGTCTTTAAGACTGCCAGCATGTGATGGCTTATTGTGTTTCCAAATTGAACAGTCTAGTCTTTAAGACTGTCAGCTGTGATGGCTTATTGTGTTTCCAAATTGAACAGTCTAGTCTTTAAGTCTGTCAGCTGTGATGGCTTATTGTGTTTCCAAATTGAACAGTCTAGTCTTTAAGACTGTCAGCTTGATAGCTTATTGTGTTTCCAAATTGAACAGTCTAGTCTTTAAGACTGTCAGCTGTGATGGCTTATTGTGTTTCCAAATTGAACAGTCTAGTCTTTAAGACTGTCAGCTGTGATGGCTTATTGTGTTTCCAAATTGAACAGTCTAGTCTTTAAGACTGCCAGCATGTGATGGCTTATTGTGTTTCCAAATTGAACAGTCTAACCTTTAAGACTGTCAGCTGTGATGGCTTATTGTGTTTCCAAATTGAACAGTCTAGTCTTTAAGACTGTCAGCTGTGATGGCTTATTGTGTTTCCAAATTGAACAGTCTAGTCTTTAAGACTGCCAGCTGTGATGGCTTATTGTGTTTCCAAATTGAACAGTCTAGTCTTTAAGACTGTCAGCTGTGATGGCTTATTGTGTTTCCAAATTGAACAGTCTAGTCTTTAAGACTGTCAGCTGTGATGGCTTATTGTGTTTCCAAATTGAACAGTCTAGTCTTTAAGACTGTCAGCTGTGATAGCTTATTGTGTTTCCAAATTGAACAGTCTAGTCTTTAAGTCTGTCAGCTGTGATGGCTTATTGTGTTTCCAAATTGAACAGTCTAGTCTTTAAGACTGTCAGCTGTGATGGCTTATTATGTTTCCAAATTGAACAGTCTAGTCTTTAAGACTGTCAGCTGTGATGGCTTATTGTGTTTCCAAATTGAACAGTCTAGTCTTTAAGACTGTCAGCTGTGATGGCTTATTGTGTTTCCAAATATGGTGCCAAAAGTCCAAATGTCTTCAAATATTCTCGGCGAAACATTCAAAGAGCACATGTTCTGTACTTTTGGGTTTTGTGTTAAACTGGGATCTAAACAATTTCTGCTTCCTACCACCACAACCCAGGTCGATCAGTTATGACTACTAATATTTACGGCCCAATCCAACCTCCTTACGATGTTCATAATACTTATATGTTCAAAACGCTATATTTTAAATGAAGACTGATTTCAAATTGTTTTTTTTTTTGTTTTTGTTTATGTAAAGAATAATAAAAATAAAATAAGTAATTTAATGGATGTTGTGTGTTTTAATTAGCCAGAGACTCAGTTAACCCAAGATTAAAGAGAACTTGTTTAAGTAATATTGAGAACTAGAATAAAGTAATCTACTGTCATAATTTGATTAATTCAAATGATAAATTGTATTATAAGGGGTATAGGGTAGGCTATAAAACATAATTTGAAGCAAGTCTAGTGTACATTTATAAGAGTAAGAAGGTAAGGAGGGATTTTAAGTTAAAATAAAGTTAAGCTTAATAGTAAATGATAAAACTGAATAAACATAATAATAACTAAAATAACATAAACAATGTGTATAAAATAAATTATGAAGTGTTTACCAACTTTGGGAAGTTTGGATATTCAAAATGAACATATTTTAAACCAGAAAATAAACACATTATGATATTAGTTTCTAACAATAACTCTGTTATTTCTCAGCCTACAGAACAAATAAAATTTAAAGTGTTGTATTACACCTTTTACCTTAGCTCTAGATAGTTTGAATTTCACCTGAATTTGACTTTGAAAAACCTCCTCTGAAAATAGTTTGAATTTGTGAATTTTTGAAACAATTAAGTATCTGTAGCTCATAAACAGTTAAAGATATCAAAAAATACAAAATAGTAAAAGAGCCTTAAAATAATGTGTTTTATCCAAAAAAAATCCTATAAGAAAATTTAGAGCTGACCACCATATTGGAAAATGGTTGATGAAATGACAAATTTAGTAATACTTCTAGTTTTATCTTAAAAAAAAATCCTGAAGTTACCTTTTAAAGTTTTTTGTAACTTGTAATTATCGAATAAAACACTGGTTACAACGGTTTCAATCAGTCTGTAAATAACCCCCAAAAAATAATGATAACAAAGAGTTATTAAATGACAAATTATAAATAAACTAAAATTAAAACAAAAACATTACCTTAGAATTTTCTCTCTTACCAAAATATTTAAATGTTTTAAACAAGATAAAAAGAAAATGCACATCTAACACAAGAATAATTCTTTAAAAATTGTTCTGCATAGACTAGATTTGATACCGATCCAGAGAAAATGCTTATCAACCATTCTTTTAGGATTATCTGAACAGAATAAAAAAATAATAATGAGCTAGTACAATATGCTAGCCATTAGTTGTGATTGGATGGGAAACCCATAATTAGACAGCTTATCTTACTACTAACAACCTAATTTCAAGGTCTCCCTAAATCATAGTATAGGGTGTGACTCATATATCCACGACGTAATAACTCCAATCAGTAATTAATTAATAAGTATGCTTTTTTTTAAAAATTTAGTAACTAACTACGAGAATTCATAAGTAAGTAAAGACAAAATTTATAACACAAAAAATATTTATACAATTAACTAGTTTTACATGTCCTTTTTATCAAAATATAACAAGAAACTGGATTTGTAATATAGTTTTCTATATTACATGATCATTCTCATAATGTATACAAAATTAGCACATAATGATCTCCTGTTTGGAAGGTTTACTATATTTGTTATTTTTTTAAATAATTAATTACTTTATAGGCGTTGTTTCTTAAAATGTTTAGTTAAAAAAAAAACTTTTTAAAGTGTTCCTCACAATTGACCAATAAAAATAAAAGTTATATGTATTAATTTGAGTAGATTTTCCTCCCATTATTATGAGTTTCAAATAAATTCCATTTTAAAAAGCTATTTACATTACTGCTTTGTCCCTCAAAGTAGTTGGCTTTGTATATAACCTACATAAGCATCCTTCTATTCTACCTGTAGGTTCCATCCTTTTCCACGATTAGTTATAATCATGCTGCTATGTTATCGGTTAGTTTTTACAATTCTCTGTTTTTCAATTAGGTTTTACCTAATAATGTTAGATTGTTAAACTGACTGATTATTTGATTTTGAACGATAGACTGCCACGGTCACAAACATCATTATGATTTTGTTCTTCGGGGTTCGACCGCGTCTTGACATTTGTTAAGCCTTGAGAATGGACATCTGTAAAGTGCCCGAAACGTCGGCTGTACTCAACGTGCAGACAATATTGACGCGATCGAACCCCTAAGAACAAGATCATAATGATGACTGATTATTTGTTCACACAGGTGGTTACACAGATTGATGACTCCTTTGATAGAGAATGCAGTATGTAAATGGCTTTTGAATGTGGATGTTATCTGAAAACACTAGGAACGACAGGAAAATGTATTCAAATTAATGAATACATACAAATTTAATTTTTAATTAGCAGAAGTTAAAGACATGCTATGGGGCTTTAAAAGAGCCAAGTATTTCGTTTAGAGGAAATAATTTGTTTCTAAGTAAGGATGAAACCTAGATCATTACATAACTAATAACTGAAAACATAATATGGTTATAAAGATAAAGCTAAGATAAGTATCATGGTTATAAATATACGAATGTGACAAATGATGTCCTAATTTTCTAATTAGGAATATAATTTTGCCAAGTTTTCTACTTTTTTCTTCAACATGATTGTTTCATGTAAGACCAGAATGAATATGGATATCTGGGAACTATCGTGTTGTATAAAGAAGTTAAAAAAAACTTCCCAACATTGATTTTCTAATTAGAAAAATAGGACATCAACTGCGACATAAGTATATCAGAGGTATCTCTAGTTTGCATTCTTTCAGAGCAATTAAGATATATGGCTTCTATCTTAAAGGGAACAGTAGTAATTGGTAGTCCGCTAAAGATAAAAAAGAGGGTTGTTAAGATGACTAGATAATATTCGCTACAGGGATAATTGTCGCCCCATTTTCATTAAACAAAAAATTATGATAATAATAAATTTATATACACTAGTCATTTACAGTTAAGAATTTTAACAGTTTTGAATAACTATATAAGTGTGATTATTTCATCAAAGTACTGCAATAACGGAAATCAAAAATGGATTTCACCAAAATATGGATTGCCTTCATCAAAATATGGATTGTTAATATCAAATGAATGTCTAATTTTAAAATAATTTCGAGGTCTGAGGTTTATGTTGACATCAAAAAGTTGAACCTATTGGTTTATCTCACGATTCAGTGTCCAACGATTTCTGTCATTGGCATTTTCTCGTCGATCAGTAAGTATTCGACGGTTTGCACACAGTCTTCTTTCAGGCCACATTTTGTTTTATATTGTGTAGGAACTTAAAATATTTAAGTTCCCACACAATTATTGTCATAGATAAACCAATAAGTTAACTTTCTGTGAGATGTAAGCAATAAAGTAAGCGCTATACAGTATGTACAGTTAAGTCGCGCTAAACAGTATGTACATTTAAGTCGTTAACTTCTGGAAGATAAAAAATTCAGACCCAATTGTCACACACTAACAATAGCTCAGTTCAGTTTTGACAAATGTAAGCAATTGTCACAAACACACCATGAATCCCCACAACTAAAGTAAGCACTATATAAGTTAATCTAAAAATATTTGGAAAAAGGTCTTTTAAATTCTCAAACAAAACAACAAAATAAAACATATTTGAGATTTTATAACAGTTGTTTCAAATTATTTTTGTTCTGAAACATGTTATTTACCCATAACAGGCATGTTATTTAAATGATAAATTTATTACAAAATGAATGTTTCCAATAAAAATGAATAATTTTCAACAAATCTGTATGTAACACTGTTTAATTTGACACCTCAACCATTAAAATCAGCCCTGTAGTAAAGAAATATGCGACTAGTGCAGAAATTCCTTAGTGAATTAAATTTAAGATTTCAATTGCTTGATTGCTATCAAGATGAATTTAATAACATAAGTTATAAGTCTTAGTAGCATAGTTATAAAACTTGAAACATTCAACTTACCAATGTGTTTCTATTGTAGATTAACCAAATCACTGAATAACTACTTTAGGATCATGATTTTTTAACAACATGCCGTTCAAAATTAAACGAAATACCTCTTAAGACTTTTAAGGTGAAAGTGTATAATTGAAAATTATTTAACTTACGTCAACGTCACTATTTAGTAGGTTATTTTATTTTGTCATTAAAGCCGTTTTGATATTTCATATACCATCATCAAATGACAAACACAACTGAACGCTAATATGCATTGCACAAAAACAAATAAACATAATTAATAAATATAGTTTGTACTATAATACACATCAAAGTATGTAGTTAAAAATATTGATTAAAATTGTAGCAGGTTCCATATCTGATGATGGTATAAGAAATACCAAAACATCTGTAAATAAAAAATAAAATAACCCTCTAAACAACAGCGGTTTGACATAAGTTAAATAATATTCATTATATTAAAAGTAGTCGCAAGGTATTTTTGAAATCCTATATAATTTGGTTTATTGTGAATTCTATGTATATTGTAAATGAATTCAAAATCTTCAATACCTCTAATGTTAATTGTGTATTTATTTATCTAATAATTTATACATATGGTTTGTAATTGTTTGGTCATTAGCAAGTAATGTTTAAACAGGCGTATGTAGTGTTTTATACATGGATTAATGATGCTATAAACTATTATTTAATTCCATTACACAAGGGTTGTAATCTGACATATTCTAATTGGAACCATTATTTATTTAACAATTTTTAAATGATTTACATTTCTTCTGTTATTGTAACTGACTTATAGTTAAAAATGGTTTGTTGTTACTATTATGTATTTAGATCAAGCATGTTTATATTAATTACTTTTTTTTTACAATTTAATTGTAGCGTAATGTAACGAAATCTTCTTAATTATATTTATTGAGTATTTCTATTGTATATGTCTATTGTCTGTATTTCTATTGTCGATGTCATAATAAAGAAATTGATTGATATACAAAATTTATTAAAATTAGAAGTTACTTTATCTTCCAAACTGAACTGTATGTAAATAATTCCGTATATATTACCTTTTTTGAAAAATGATGGCAAACTATCTTCCTGTACAAACAGTATTAACTTTATCTTATCTGTTGATGTTTTGGTAATCCAAAGCAAGAATGTTTTACTCATATCAGAATATTAGTTCAAAGAGTTTACATTTCCCAAGCATGACACTTAACACAAAGTTTCATTGACTATTTGAGTGGGTTTTACAAAATAATCATGACTTTCTTATTTATTATTATATTTCTTTTTTTTTTTTACCATTTTGTTAGTAAAGTTATAGACTTCTTAATTTTTTTATTGAAAAATTTTGTGTTTAAAGTAATAAAGTAGGAAAACCAAAAACAATTTTACCATAAGAAGTAAGTTCATTTCATTCTAGAACTTGTTTTCTAAATGGTCACCAATTTTGGGTTTGTTATACAATTTATATAGTTTTCTTTTACTTAACACATCTACAAAAATTTGGCCTAAATTTAGGTGAAAATTTTATCTAAAAAATATGGATTCAAGAAATTATTAGAAAAACTTAGTAAGCCCTTGCTTTGAAAGATCATTGAGAGGAGTTTGTTCCCAATAGATTTTTAAGAAATGTCTATTGCAATGCTGATATTAACAGGGTGACTTCGACAAAATTTTTTACCTTAATCTAGATTAAAATTTTACCCCAGAAATATGGATTAAAGAAATTTTTAGAAAAACTTAGTAAGCCTTGCTGTGAAAGATCATTAACAGGAAATTTGTTCTAATAGATTTTTAAGAAATGTCTATTTCACTTATTTTCATTCACTTCATTTCATTTAATTTATTTTCCACAGTGAACAAAAATACAATAGTATGGCTTAGTCAAGGATAAAACAATATAATAAAATATACAAAATAACGCACACAGTAAACCTTATAAAAAAGAAACAATGATAATTAATTAAATCAGCAATAAAACAATTTCTATACAATCCTCAAAACACAGTCGACATTATGATAAATACCAACAATACAATAACGAAATTATATTAATTCATATACAACAGAGCAGTATTCAACAAGAAAGATCAAACTTTCTTCCCTTTACCTATCCTAATATAAATGCAGATTGCACTTAGCAAATGCATACCGTATATATTGCATGGCCGTAGTTATCGCCTTAGTAACTCATATGGTCACGTTTTCCGGGGCTGTTCATCAAATAGCAATAATATTCTATTCAAATTCAAAAAAGTTAACAACAGTACTAAACTTAGCGCATTAGCTAATTTAGGCCTACTAGATAACATAATGTCATCTTACATTCTTGGAAATTTCATTTCATTCCTGAGCAATATCTATCGACAAAGTGTTAATTAATGTGTACCTATAAACAACGAATAATTAAACCATATAATATAACATGAAGTACAAGTTAAACACGATTATGATTAAATTAGTTTACATTGTCTGCACAATCAAAACGTAGTCTTGTTATTCTTACCTTACTCCGTAGCTTTCCTTTCCACCAGCCTTCTTCAACTTCTGCTAGAATCTCAATGATGTCGTCTACTTTCAACTCTAGCTCATCATCATTTGCAGGTTCGTAGCTAAACAGTACTTTACATCTCCTAGCGGACGCTGAAACATACAAACATATGACATGGATAACAATTTTTAATAAACGGTGCAAAAATATTGAAAAAACGTTCCCACTTATCCACCCCAAAACTAAATTGAAACGAACCAAAAATAATCGTCACCAAAAAATGTAATCTTGATAGTTGTCAATCCAAATATGAAAATTAACGCCATGTTAGAAAAAATATTTATATATTTGAATAATTAGCCATAACTTGTTTTGCTTGTGCCATAAACACATCCTCAGTATAAAATCATATTTTATTAAAATCAAGCTTTTAATATTGGTTGTGAAGATAGATTTTTTGCCAATTATTTCTCAATGGTAATTGTTTTTTTTTTTACTTGTGGTTTTCACAGATTTAGGTCATTAATCTTAATCTTCACAAAGTGTTTTATAACAAACCCATGGACAATTATTTTGTTTTTAGCAACCACTCAAAAACCGGTATATTCGGAGAGATGGCGACCAATACGTTTTGGCTACACTTGAGCAAAGTTTGATAAAAATTGTTAGAGCCAATTTTGTGAAATTTATAATTTATGTGTTTTTCTTATGGCAGCTATCCATAAAGAAATTTTGAATTGTCTGCAGACATATCTGCAAAAAACTTGAGATCAATTTTTGAACCCGTCATATAACTTTCTCTACATTATGTATTTAGTGATAAAGTTTTTTTTCTTGTTTAAAGGTGACAAGATATTTGATACTTTAAATTTAGTTTAGTGTTATTTAGTCATATTAATTATTTCATTAAATAAACATACATATTCGTAATCATAATAACTTCTTTATTTGGTACCCCAAAACAATTCTGTTTGCTATATTTAAACAAAATATTTCAACTCGATAATTTTTGCTCTGAAACTACTCCAAGGACATTTTTCAATATCTCAACGTATGGGACAATACAAAGAATATATATGAAAAGTTTGAAATATACAGGATTTATCATTTTGTATTTGTGGACAGGTTGTGACTTACAAACAGACACACACGTGAAATTATGAAGGATCTTGGTTTTACCTATGGACCCTAAATAAGAAGAAATTATAAAAAAAAGGCGTGAGTGTAGAGTTTGAGACAGACGTGCTTGGAATGCATTAAATAAACAGTGATCCATGCTAAAAACTTCGTTATTATCTAAAAAGGATTGCCAAATTTGAAATGTAACAATGGGGTTATAAAGGTTATGTAAAGCTTATAAAAGTTGAGAAACCCTGCATTAAAGGATAAAATAATCTTCAATGATTCATTGACAAATTTTTAAAACAGAACAATATATCATTATAAGTATCAAACTTAAGTTGCATGTGTGACATTTAGCACAGTGAACAAAATAAAGTGAATTAATTTCGGTTTTGTTTTTATTAGTAAATTAATACAAAATGTCTATAAAAACTGGATGTATTTCATCTAGTAATTGAATAATATTTAGTAAACAGGTTTTATTGGACAGAGCTCAGGAAATGTCAAATTAATGATCTGAATGACCTCCACTTGTCAGTGATAACACATAATATAAGCTTCTTTATTGACAATTTCAGATTTCATGAATAACCAACTTCGTAAATAGCCTATTAAATAAAAACTTAATTCAAAAAAAAGATTTTATTGAGATAGTGAAACACTGTATTTTAAGAATTTTGCAGAAATACTAATTTTTACTGTCATTGGATGTATATAACTTTTGTATTAGTATCACCTTGTAGTATTTAAAATGGGGAAAAAAACTAAATAAACATGTAAATAAAATTGTAATTCAAATCAACAGCATAAGAATGAAGCAAAGCATAATTATACTTCACTCATTGGCTTAAGCAAAGCTCCTAAATGGTAGCCAAGCGGTCTGATGAAATCACATCAATTCACTCTCGGCAAAGCCTTGACTTTCCATGCTGTAATAGACTTGCACAGCGCAAGTGCTTCCCAAAAATCTAATCGAGGAAGATGCGTTATGGCAGTCGCAATAACAAAAATGTACTACATCCTACTGATCTTATGATTTCTCGTGGCTGTGAATTTAAAAAAATAATAAAAAAATATGGGTGGAGTAGCAAATGCAATTTTCAGACCATTAGTCTCTTAGAAACTCTCTTTAGACACTTTCAAAATATACATAAAATAAATAAATTAAAAAATAAAAATTATACTCAATTTTAAAATTTGAATGTCTCTAATTCTGTATAACTCTGAAGATATTAACCAGAAAATTTAATAATAAGTCTCATAGTAATTGTGAATGTTTTTTTATTAATGTTTATGTGAATGTCTTATGTTTACATATACATATATATATATATATATATATATATATATATATATATATATATTTTTTTTTTGAAGATAATAATTTGTATCAAGATAATGTTTTGTCTTTTCTGGCTATGGCTAATCAAATTTAATAAATTTCTAAAATTTTTGATTTTTCCCAAAGTTTAATCATTTTTTGTAAGCATATTATATGTTTCTAGCCCAGTGTTTTTCTTGTATTGTATAAGGTACAATTTTGGTTTTATTGTGACGTTTAGATCAGCTCAATTTTTCGAGTTTCCTTTTCCTCTGTTTGAACAGAAAATGTTTTTAGATTGGAGGTAAGAATTGGAGTTTACTTTATGTTAAAATTGTTTTTCTTGATGTTATTGCAACATTGTTTGATAGTGTGTCATTTCGCCTACGGTGGTCTAGGTCCTAATTTCGTTTTTGATTGTGTAACTGTTGATAAAATCCTTGAAATGTATAGGGAACCGGGTACAATCTTTTCTTTACAATAAACTTGTGACATGTTATAACTTAATTAAAATTTGTATATAAACCTGATAAAATGCACATGTTACGCAAATTATTAAACAAACGATAGACTCATATAATCACAAGATAAAACAAATCTTGTCCCGACACTAACAAACTGTCAGCGTACTCCCGGAGAGACCAAGGTACTCACAGGGTAAAAAGCTTTTGACCTGGTTTCTATAATTATTGAAACACTTGTCACAACGAAGCACCAGGTGTTGACTATGTTCATCATAAAAAGATGCCACCTACAATGCTAATCTGTTTCGGCTTGTTTAACCTCGTTGTTTTGAAGGAACTAACAACAAACGATTTTAGATGTTGAAACTTATAAAATTGCTTGTTGTAAGATCTGAGATGTAGGGTGTATATTAATTATTCCCAGTCGAATGTGGTGAAATGTGTTGCAGCAGGAGTGAGTAAGGGAACATTGTCATGAATCAACACAACACCCTGGGTAACCATGCCACATCGGTTATTCTAGATCACACAATATAATAGACACCTGTGTAAATTATGAAGCATTAGCAAACAGTAAATTCTATGCTTTAGAGTGGCATATGTAACTGGGTGATTCCACGGTTTATCAAAACAAGATACCTTTCACAAAATTTGATGAAGATGCCAGTCATCACTTGCTCAAATATGTGGCCGTTTTCTCCTAACTGCATTTCTTACCCGGTGAATCAGATCCATGTAGTACTCTTTATTATTTGTTAGGTCTGGAGGAAAATACTCGTGGTGGACAACACCTGCACAATCACAAAAACAACATCTACATGGCCTTTATGTTGCTCCAATTTCACTTCGCTTCTTCAGATATGGAGAATTAAGTGATTTCCATTAGGAAGACTAGGCTTTGCTTCAGAGTCATCTATAATTATGACTAATTTGAGGAAATGTATCATTGTTGGCAGTATGATGTAAGTTTTTAAAACCTGCAGAGAAATATTCCTTCTGCTTTTGTAACACTGTGGAATCAATTTTGAAAGTAAATGTTTTATCCTCTGTAAAAAATGTATGTAACAGTTGGTTTTTGGAATTCCCAGATCATAGTCTAATTATCATACTGTCAGATTTTCATAGATTGCACTCACAATCATTCAACATTATCAAGTGTTCTGCTTGTTGGTAACCTTCCAAAATATGGACCACTTAAACAGATCCCACTCATTTTTGAAGTGCATGTAGTTGAATGTAACATGAACTTCACTTATTGAAATTACTCAGAAAGCCTTCTTAATCATAGTTTCTGTGGATTAATGTTGCTTATCCAACCACATCAAATTTAAATATGATACTATTGCTTTGCTCATTTTGTAATAATTCAAAAATGGAGATGAAGTTACTATTTAATGTTATTCATTTGTTAATTTGCTCGTCTATAGGGCGCCAGGTTTGCTTTAGCATACCAATTTTGAAAAAAGAATGAATTTAAATATTTAAAAGAAAGAAAAATTATCTGGGGTCGTAAGTTCTTTTCACAGTGTACTTACAGTGATATTTGGTATTTAATGAAAACACTTGTCTCTGAAATGTTAACATAAAGATTTATTAAACTATTAAAGAAACATCCTACAAATTATTATTAACAACAAAAAAAATCATATTATAAATACTAGTTATCCTTTTTAATTTCAATAACAAATTATGAATTTATATTTCCTTTATTTCTTTCTTTCAAATTAATTAATTTTATCTTTAAAAATGCTTTTACCAATAAAATTGTTGCAACAGGAATTTACTTTTTATTTAAATTTAAATCATTATAAAGATCTCAGATGGAGATTTACTTCAATTATTAAAATTTTATTATTTTATCTATCAATTTATTTCCTTTTAAAATATTTATGAAACAGATTAAAAAATTTAAACATGTATAGCAAAATATATCAAAACATAATATAAATACTTAGTCCTAATTTAACATATGGTGTTTATACCAGAACACCCATTTGCACTCAAATTGTCCAAAGATATTAATTCCAGATGTCCTGAGACTTGTAGATTACAGCAAGCGTTGTTTCCTGAAAAGTTCATGTTTCGAATATTCACCCAGCACTCTAGGAATGTTATTTTTTGTACGACAATCATAACATTCATCATTAATAAAAGAATGTTCACTTCGATACAAAGTTTTTTGCCACGTGCTAAACGATCCGTTTAAGACACTCATTTACAGTACACAGTCTCTTATTCTTTGAAATCTTATAAATTCGAGTGTTCATTAAGTTTCCCTTTTTTTTTTTTTTTTTACCGTCTAATTAAATACTTTATACTAATTTTCTCATAAATATTGTTTGTCACTTAGAATACAGTAAGTCTATTACTTTCAAACACGTTTACATTGTCATTAGAAGCGTCCATTATCACTTCCTATCCATTTTCTGCTAAATTAGTCTCTACTAGACTCTCAAAAAACACAACCATTCTCCACCAAGCTCTGATCTAGACTTTTTTAGAAACAACCTGTCACTCCTAACGCTGGACTTAGACTGACGTTACCATGAGGCAAATTCTTACTTCCGAAAG
Organism: Aphrophora alni; assembly: GCA_963513935.1. Lineage (NCBI taxonomy): Eukaryota > Metazoa > Arthropoda > Insecta > Hemiptera > Aphrophoridae > Aphrophora > Aphrophora alni. Next base: position 157,982,094 of record OY740766.1, on the reverse strand, counting down.
GCGTTCCTTCCGGTTACTGTTCTCACGTTTTACCGCACTGCCGTAAAAATACACATATTTTACATAACAAAACAATTAAACTAAATTATATTAAAATTGAACATGGTTATTTATACTTTTGTCTTGAAAATCCATTTTTCTTTTATAAATGACGTTACTAAATTTAAATTGTTATTTAAATCTCTTATCTCTTTGGCTTAACCGCGTCTTTCAAATGAGTCTATATTAAAATCTGACTTTTCACATTGTCACAAAACCCCACAAGGTTTGTATTTCAATACAGGTATTGGAATACAAAGCTTTTATACATATAAATTTCAAATCGAGAAAAAAATTAATGGATGTTCAAGACATTTCATTTCAGAAGTTAAGGACCTCTTGAAAGAAAAAGAAATACCCCTTGTGTATTTATTTTGGAAAGATTCTCTTTTGACATGAAAAAAAAATAAAATCTATTTGCTAAAGTCCTATTTCACTATCTCAGTTTATTTGAGTCATCATAACTCATAAATATTAAAATATACGAATCAATTAGTGCTAAGCCTTATCTCTATTTATCCAATAAAACCCATCATCATTTTCCTTTTCAACCTCGTTGGCTGAAACTTTCCATCAACATTTTTTGTTGACAGGTTCCCGTCACTCAAAGCTTATCTCCCAGACAGCCGTCTATATACTTTTTCTACGTCTCATCCTCTTTGCCAAGACGACATTTCTACATCCTTTGAAAATCTACATCCATCTCACACTATTCATCTAAATCATTTTTTAACTTAACACAATTTAAATTTAAAACCTCTCATTTTCAATTAACATTTTTACGAAAATTATTTACTTATTACTCAACATTACTTCAATTCACTTTAAAACTTTTCAATTCAGACTTTACATTATTATTTATTTTAGTTTAAATCCAATAACTATTTATTCTTACTTAAAATCTCAATTCTCCTGTATCTTGCTGGGATAACATGTTAGCTACTGATTTTACAATTACAAAAAACTCTTTTCTTCAACTAAAATTCAAAATATAACATCATTATTATCAAAAAAAAAATAAAATTACTTACAAAACTCATCTATTTATTTCAAAATTACCTCTTTACAATTGTTTCATCTTTCAGTATCCTGTCTTAAAATTATTTCCATCTTATCTTTCATATTTTAATAATTCAAGTTGCATTAATCCCCAAAAAACCTCTTTATCATTCATTTATCCCTTTATCTCAACGTAGCTTCCTTTAAAAAATCATGATAACCGTCGTTTATTCGCAGAATTCCTCAAATCTCCCTTTATCTCATTAAAAATCGTCGCATATTTCCTTTATTTCATTAAAATCGTCGTATATTTCCTTTATTTCATCGCAGTACTCAAAAAACCTCTTAAAAACTAAAAAATTAACCATCAATGCAACTTAACTACCTTCTTTATAAAAGTTTATTAACAGAACAACTTCATTTTAAATACCACTTTACTCAACAATTCTGTAAAGTCATCATCTTCATATAAAAACTCAAAAATTCTTTCATTTAAATTACTTCATTAAAATCTCCCTTGTCATCAATCACTTAAATACAAAAAACTTATAAAAAATAAAAAATTATCATTGCTTTCCCAGCTAACACCGTATTTCATCAAAATCTTTAGACACCTTTATCAAATAACTGCTTAACATCATTTATTATTTCAAATTCCATTATTATTTATTTAAAAAACACTACTTATTTATCCTTTCTATCAAATTCATTAAAATCTCTCTACTTATTATTAATTTATTACTCCTTCCTTTAAAAAACAAAAACTTAACCTCCTTTACTCATCATTTAACCTCAAAAAGAAAACTTAAAAACTTTATTATTATCTATCTTGGCAAAACTCACATAAATTCTCAAACTTCACACAACTATTCTTCACATTCTCAAATCATAAATCACTTAAAACTAACAATTTTTTTATCATTTTATCTTATAATCCTTAATATTTATCAATGTCAAACATACAACTTATCGTTTTACAATTTTACATCTAATTATCTATTCTAATCAGCTAATTAACATTTTTACAATTTTATAAACTCTTCGTTTCATTTCATAAAAAAAAACTCTCCTTCCTGTCACGTCCGATTTGTTTCTAGGCTTTGTTTCCTAAACAAACCCCCTCCTTTCACCATGTAAGCATTGTCTTACTGTCCCTTGACGACTTCCCTCAACATCTGTTTTTACCTATTAGAGCAGACTCAAAAAAAAAACTTTTTCTATATCTATGAAAGTTTATGACACTTACAAACATAAGTCATTGTTTATGTTTTTTGCCCAAAATTACATGTGACAGAACTCTAAACAACTACGTTGGATTTTTTGATAAGTTTTCCAATTAACTCGAAATCACTACCTTCCAGAAATGATATCTTAGGCCTTGATCATATCACTTCTCGAACATAGCTACATCCTGCCTCTAAAGACAGTTCGCCTACCAAACTTTATATTTTTATAATATAATCAAGAACTCTATGTTCTCTCTTAAACTTCTTCTACTAAATTTCTGTATTTCTTAATACAAAATAAGAACTCTTTGTTCTTTAAACTTCTCAAAATTGTCAAATTTTTTAACTATATTTCATTTACATAAGTCGTATGACGATTTTTTGTTTTTTGTTTTTTGTTTTTATTTATTTTTTATTTTTTCTTATTTTATTTTTCAAAACTCGACCGGGGTTTATCATCGTAACAGCAATTGAATTATACTCCTCTATTCTGATGATAAAACCCTGTCGAACATCGATCAATAAAACCCTCCAACGTTCCATTTTTATTTTGTTTTTTTTTATTTATACCTTTTTTTATTTGATTTTTTATGAATTTTTTGTTTATTTTATGCATTTTTCTACCTTCCCACCTTCCTATCCTTCTGATGGTCTAATATTTTACATGTGTCCTTCTGATCACACTCTGAACTCTAACACGAAACAACATGTTATGACCCTAAAATATGTAGTGGTTGAAATGCGATATCCCTACTCGATTCGAAATACCGCCCACCACACACTCTAAACCCACAACACACCTTTCATGCAGTCCCGAAATTGCCTCATTTTCACAAATAAAACAATTTCTTTTACTACATAAACTCCTTATCCAACCTCCCAAAATGTTCATGTACTCCTTAAATGCATCTACTCGAAGAAATTTTAAAATTCATAAAAAATTTCATTAAAATTGTTTCATCCGAAGTTGAAATAATGTTTATTTTTACCAAGTTTACTTCTAGCATCGTCGATTTTCTGTTTATGTAATCCTTTCTAGATGTTATTATTCAAATTCAAAAAGAAAATTTTATTTTTTTTTTTTTTTTAATTTATTCTAAGTCCTTTACTTAGAAATTTTACCTTTAATTCTATTAAAGTTATTTAAGTAATCTACTTTCGTTCTTATTTACTTTATTTAAAACCAATTATCCTTTATTCAAGTAAATTTTATTCGAAAACGCAAGTTAAATTAGAATTATACGTCAAAAGTTTTTTATTTTCCTAGACAGCATTTTGGTAACACCCTATATTTCGTCTCAATCTCATGCATAGGAATTCTAGGCCTGGTTTAAGCATAAACAAGTCCCCTCGATATGAGACAATCCTTATCTGTCTACTGATAAGACATGAACCTTTTAGCTCTAACTAGATTCTATTTCCCTCGTCATTATTGAATATTTTATTGAATCCACCCACTTATTATTGAATACTATTTCTTCAACGTTACTCTGAATCCTCGCTTCAAACTAATCTGCTTTATCTTAACACGTAAAGTCAATATTTATCTTAGTATAAACAACACTCGATTATTCACTAACAATCTTGCAGCTCCAATGATCCTCTCATCTAGCTAATCTGTTTTCGTCACGTTTTCTAAATATTAAGATCTTAATAAACATATAAAGTTGTTTACTGCTATAATCCAGCGTCTTTACTTTACAAATACCTAAACGTTTTCTAAAACTAAACTCTTAATATTTTACGCTTGGCTAATACTTATTTTCTATATTTTTGTCTTAGCTTACAAAATTCATTAGTACACACAAATTATTAATATTCATAACTCCTAATCATTCATTATCAAACTTAAACTTACTTATTAACAAAATCTTAACTACTTTTTATTAATTATTCTTCAAAATCAAGTCCGTGTGTTTATAAAAATGTCTTTACATTTATATCCGTCGTTCCAAATTTCAATTTATTATTACTCAATTATAAATTATACATTTTTTGCGATGGTTCCCAGATTGGTGAAAGATTTTAAAATACATGATTGAATTTTTTAACACACTTTTAATGTTAAATACTTCTGTCCACACGGACAGTTTGTCTAGCCTATTCAACACAACAGACCCTTTCCTAACAAAAGATCCCACTTTGTTATTGTCTCGGAGTATTGACAAAATACCTTTCTCTTTCTCCCTTACAGACATATCTACACTTCTCTTTCTCTCAAACATCTTAGAATCCAATGACCTAATTTCAACATCTGTTCGTTCAGGAATTCTTACCCCACCATTCTTATACACTAGTACAAAGCCTTCTTTTACTATTTCTACATTTTTACTTTCAAGATTATATTTAAAGTTACTTTTTTCACAAAAACTTTTAATTTCTTGTTCTTGTATTCTAAAAATATTTCTAAATTCTAACATCGTGTATTCTTCAAAATCTACAGTCTTATGGTAAACTCGTTTTTTAAGATAAACAGCTGATTCCTTTATTATTAGATTATTTACCTTTACTTTGTTTTTTGAATTAATTATACCTATTCCAACCCCACCAGACATATTAATTTCAACGTTATTTGCTGTTTCTAGATATACCTTGTTACCTAACCCATTATTCATTATTTTAGAAATTCTTTGAACACAATCATTCACACAATCGTCTTCTATTATTATCAAATCATTTAACATGTTATTTATCTCATTAAAACTGTTAATTTCAATTTCAGCTATTGCTTGATTTAAATTGTTATCTAAATTATTAATATTTTCTACCAAAACACCTTCTACACTATTAATCTGTTCAAATTCTACTTTTTTCTCACAATAGCTTAATTCAAATTCTACTTTATTATTAGTTTCCATTACATTAATTTCCATTTTAAGATTCTGTTCAAATTTTACATAATTTGGTTTTAATTCAACCCTCATTTCTTCAAATTTTTTACACATTGCTTCTTTTAAATTTAAATTATCTTGTCTTAGTTCTAATTTAGTCTGTTTCAAGTCATTATCTATTTTATCCAGTTTGACATTATTCTGTTCAAGTTTAATATTAAAATCTTCTAGTTTAGCATTGATTTCCAGCTTATTCTGATCAAATTTATTACTTATTTCTTTTAATTCCAAATTGTTTTGATCAAACCTATTATTTATACATTCAAACTTCTTATCATTATCTCGTCTTAATTCTAGACTACCTTGATCAATTTTATTGTGTAAAACTACATTATTTTGTTTTGTTTCTAAGCTATTTTGTTCAAACCTTAAACTATTTTGTTCCATTTTTTCCATCATTACTTTTAACATACTCTTAATCTCTAAATCTTGATCATTATTTTTCACACTCTCATCCATCCTAACCTCTTCAGCTCTTAAATCCTTATCTGAATTTTCCTTTACAGTTTCTACCCCTGGTGTTTCTACTATTTTTTTATTTATATCTTCACACTGTTGTTTACTATTTAGAATCCTATCACTATCAAATCCATTAAAATCCGAACCTGAACTACTATTTACGTTCACACTTGAACGTCTACTATTATTACTACTACCTATTTCTTGATCTAAAAAATTTTGTGCAAATTGTTCATTTGTTTGCTCATTACTTTGCGATTCCTTCTCTAAATTATCAAAAATATCCCCTGTAAATTCCAATGGCTCTATATTATTTAAAGAATTTTGATTTCCTAACCCTACCTGTTCATCACTATTATTTACATTTACAATTTCTGACTCCATTTTTATCTTACTATATTTAACACAAAAAATTTTAAAAAAGAATCTTTCTTATTATTATAAAGAGAGTCCTTACCTTGATTTCAAGAATTCTCATTACCAAAATCACTGTTTATTTCGACTAAAAAGGCCCACAGTTGCGGCGACATTTGTAATAATTCAAAAATGGAGATGAAGTTACTATTTAATGTTATTCATTTGTTAATTTGCTCGTCTATAGGGCGCCAGGTTTGCTTTAGCATACCAATTTTGAAAAAAGAATGAATTTAAATATTTAAAAGAAAGAAAAATTATCTGGGGTCGTAAGTTCTTTTCACAGTGTACTTACAGTGATATTTGGTATTTAATGAAAACACTTGTCTCTGAAATGTTAACATAAAGATTTATTAAACTATTAAAGAAACATCCTACAAATTATTATTAACAACAAAAAAAATCATATTATAAATACTAGTTATCCTTTTTAATTTCAATAACAAATTATGAATTTATATTTCCTTTATTTCTTTCTTTCAAATTAATTAATTTTATCTTTAAAAATGCTTTTACCAATAAAATTGTTGCAACAGGAATTTACTTTTTATTTAAATTTAAATCATTATAAAGATCTCAGATGGAGATTTACTTCAATTATTAAAATTTTATTATTTTATCTATCAATTTATTTCCTTTTAAAATATTTATGAAACAGATTAAAAAATTTAAACATGTATAGCAAAATATATCAAAACATAATATAAATACTTAGTCCTAATTTAACATATGGTGTTTATACCAGAACACCCATTTGCACTCAAATTGTCCAAAGATATTAATTCCAGATGTCCTGAGACTTGTAGATTACAGCAAGCGTTGTTTCCTGAAAAGTTCATGTTTCGAATATTCACCCAGCACTCTAGGAATGTTATTTTTTGTACGACAATCATAACATTCATCATTAATAAAAGAATGTTCACTTCGATACAAAGTTTTTTGCCACGTGCTAAACGATCCGTTTAAGACACTCATTTACAGTACACAGTCTCTTATTCTTTGAAATCTTATAAATTCGAGTGTTCATTAAGTTTCCCTTTTTTTTTTTTTTTTTACCGTCTAATTAAATACTTTATACTAATTTTCTCATAAATATTGTTTGTCACTTAGAATACAGTAAGTCTATTACTTTCAAACACGTTTACATTGTCATTAGAAGCGTCCATTATCACTTCCTATCCATTTTCTGCTAAATTAGTCTCTACTAGACTCTCAAAAAACACAACCATTCTCCACCAAGCTCTGATCTAGACTTTTTTAGAAACAACCTGTCACTCCTAACGCTGGACTTAGACTGACGTTACCATGAGGCAAATTCTTACTTCCGAAAGGCGTTCCTTCCGGTTACTGTTCTCACGTTTTACCGCACTGCCGTAAAAATACACATATTTTACATAACAAAACAATTAAACTAAATTATATTAAAATTGAACATGGTTATTTATACTTTTGTCTTGAAAATCCATTTTTCTTTTATAAATGACGTTACTAAATTTAAATTGTTATTTAAATCTCTTATCTCTTTGGCTTAACCGCGTCTTTCAAATGAGTCTATATTAAAATCTGACTTTTCACATTGTCACAATTTCAATTTGATTTAATATATCATCTTCTCTAATGTGTTCTACTTAATTTTTCTTAGTTGACTTGTTTTACTTCCGTTTCTTCTTCATTACGGACAATGTTCTCTACTTTAGCCGAATAAACTGTTTTTCTATCATTCAAAGCAAGACCCAAATATCCAAAACATTTTTTTCTTTGTCGTTATTCAAAATCTTGAAACGTGTGAATTTAAAAATGAAAAATTTGTTTTATACATGAACTTTTTAAATAAGTAATTTCCAAATAATATTTAACGGAATTTCATTAAAGTAAAAAATATATATATATATATATATTCAACACAATTAGAGAAAATTTAATGTATTTTAAAATTTGGATCTATAATTGAAAGGAACAATTGATATCAATTAAATAAACTGAAAGAATGAAATGAAAAGGTTAATGACCCAAACCAATCAAATCAAATAATCCTAGTTAATGGCAAACAATAACTTTTTTAGTGATGTAATTATTAAAACTTCATAAAAATGTTTTATCAATAAACTATTTTATCGTAGGTAATCTAAAAACAAGTAATTTTTAATTTTCTAACTCTCATCAAATACCTGGTAAATATTGGTATATATAAAATATCTAATATTAATAAGAAAGAGTTATATTTTGTATTTATTTGTTGTTTGTGACGACATTTTAAGTATCTTACAGCAAGCCTTAAATTTTTTTCTAAATAAACTACAGTAGAGTCCCGCAAACTCAGCGTAATGTAGACCGGAAGTGTGCCGAGTTTGTGAAATGCCGGGTTATCGGGAATAAGGGCAAAAAATAAATTGTAATTGAAACACCAAAGCGGCGGCGATATCAAAAGACTTTGTCGATAGTGGTATCCCATTGTCGGCAGTGTAAAAACATCGCGGCACCAAAGCAGCGGAGATATCAAACGACTTTGTCGATAGCGGTATCCCATTGTCGGCAGTGTAAAAACATCGCGGCACCAAAGCAGCGGAGATATCAAACGACTTTGTCGATAGCAGTATCCCATTGTCGGCGACGTAAAAACACCGCGGCACCAAAGCGGTGGCGATATCAAACGACTTTGTCGATAGCGATATCCCATTGTCATAATAACACCGCGGCATTGGCACCCGTCGATATAGCAGACCTACACCTGTAAAAACGTTTGATGGGCCGCTTTTTTTCCACGAATCAATTTAGTATACATTATGAAAAATATAACATTTCTTTTCAGTTTTCTTTGACAGGTACGCACAGTATATACAGTAAATAAAAATGAGCGAGTTACAAAAACGGAAGCGTGTGTTGGTTTCGTTTGAGACGCGGTTAAATGTGTTAAAAAGACTTGACAGAGGGGAATCTGTAAAAAAGCTTTGTGACGAGTTTAACGTGGGAAAAGTACCATCAACGATTCGAGCAATCAAAGTTAATGCCCGCTTTGGGATCTGCCGAACTTTTATGAACATTGCTGTTTTTAGAAATATATATTTTTCCCGTCGGGGTTGCCGAGTAACCCGGACTGCCGGGATATCGAGTGCCGAGTTTGCGAGACTCTACTGTATCTAATTTTCTCGCATCTTTTGCCTAAACCAAAAATAGTATTCATCACCATCCCCCTAAAACTATATCTAATTTTCTATCATTGTACTTACCCAGGTCCCATCATACAATATAACACAAGCAGATTTTCTAAATGTAATTGCATGAAAGTTGGAAATATTGAATTGTTTAGGTAGATCAGAGGTTTTATCCAGTATGGTAAGTATGTTTAGGTTATTAACACAGATTTCCTGAACCTCAACTACTTCTTGAAGTGTATAAGACTACTTTCTCGACATCGGCTAGCCTCAATGAGCCTCGTAGATATTAAAAGTGTCCTATATTCTAGCAGGCCTTAAAGCTGTACATATGTGAAGGAACCTTAATGTCTTACTTAGCTCAAGTTAGTGACTTGGCTTTGCCAGAAGATGTAACTATACGGATATTAAATTTTTTTTGGGAGGTAGGAGTTCGAAATGACCTTTTTTGACTTCAAGTTCGCTATTTATTACTGTAATGTTGGTTAAGTTACAAACATATTTGAAATTTACAAATTTGTATATAATTAATGATTTTATACATTCAAAAAAAAAAGAAAAGAGATTTTTGAATACAAAATTGTTTAAAATGACGATCATTTTGATATTTTCAATTCGATTATTCTGAATGTCTATAGTGTTCTACATAAACACACTATAGTCCTCTATTCGAACTTTCATGTTCCTACCTTAATTTTTGTATCATGTTTATGTACTTTGATGTTAATTATGATATGTTGAAAATCACTTTTCGGTTTCCATGATACTTGAAGATCAGTAAAAAACAAGAGGTTGAAATTTTGTGTGATTATCAATCTTAACATATACACCTAGTGGCTTACAACAATTTGTAATTATTACTAGATCTTGTAAATACTCAGGATACAGAAACAAGATTTAAAAAAAATCAAATCACTATTATTTTTAATAAAATTTAGCACTGTTTCCAAAACTTATGTGTAACCCCAACGGTTCAAAAGTTAGCTATTGTAACATTTTAGGTGCAAATCAATAGTTTGTAGGCCTATCAAACGTTTTTTTTTTCTGAAATCTATGTGCATGTAAATCCTAAACGGCTAAAGATTTTTAAAAATATCCAAGAATAAACCATTCTTATAATATTGTTTTACAGCTGAAAAAACTATAAAATACAGGGTGTTCTATAATAAATTTCAAAGTTGGCCGCCATATTGGAAAATGGCGGCCGAATTTAAACATTCTAAATTCATATTTTTAATAGGCATAAAAAATAAGATGAAGTCTCCCCCCCCCCATTTAAAGTTTCGTATAAAACTTACCAATGGTGGTACAGTTAAAAAAGACACAATGTCTAGTTATATATCCTTATTATTATATTACACTAAATTATTTTTGTCTGTAATATGGCAAATCCCTAGTTTGATCAATTTGTCGGTGAGTGGAATAATGAACGCTTCATTTTCAAGCACAGTTGATTTTCATAATTTAGAAGAGGAAGAGGCTGAAGACATTATCTTGCATAAAAGTGTTACATAATTAAAAATGAGAGTGATGATGAAATTATACCATACACAAGAACTTCAACTGCGCATCTGACTCTACCTCAATTTTTTTATAATTGTTAAATAGTACTTAATTTCTTTGAAAAAATTAATTGTATATTTTTTTTGTTTCTCCATTGCTTTAACAATACAAACTAAAAAGTGCATTGAGAAAATAATTTGTTTACTAAATGAGCAGTAGCTTAGCGTTTTAAGGGTTAATGTGTTTTTTTTAAATGGATCTTACTTCAAAAATGTGCCTTGTATATAAATACCTATACATTTATAAAACTTTATTTTTTCATACACTTTGGTAATACTGCATCAACACTTATTTTTTAAACTGTTGTTCATGATTTCTCTAAAACAAAAATACTTATAATGTACAACTTTAGTAAAAACATCCCATTTGGTATGAATTGTTAACTATTTTCTAAAAAAAACAAAAAAAAAAAAAAAAAAAAAAAAAAAAAAAAAAAAAAAAAAAAAAAAAAACCGCCTTACAAAAACAGGAAGAAAAGAACACAAAAAAAGACATTCAGCTGCCGATGAGAGGTATATACTGCTACCACATTCATGGCCATTTTATACCAAATTTTAATGGAATTAGACTAAAATTGTGTTTATAACTTATTTTGTTAAGGATACAAATATATAATGGTTTGCATTGGGAATTACGTTACAAAATGCATGAAATATGTACAGACGTAATCATTGGAAAACAAGTCAGTTTTGTAGGTTATAATCTATGATTAAACTTGCAAGTCTTAATGGTATATAAGGAACACATACACCCATCTGCAATGTTAGCATAATAAATATCAAAACTGGTGTAATAGGCAGAAATTTGTTCGTAAACATCCAAATCATAACTGTAAAAATGAAAAAAAAAAAAATTGTTTTCAATATTAGCCAATAACGTTTATGTATGAATAAGAGAGAAAAAACTACTTTAAGATTAAATAATTGAAAACAGTTTATCTCCAGAATAATTTTTGGAATTCTGTAATTTTTGATTAAAGGAGGAAAACCACTCGGTCGTTATTATCTGTTTTTTTTAAGAAGAAAAAAACTTGAAATAATTAATCCATCCTTCGAATACACTAATAGCACGAGGGTTGAAAGAGAACAAGTGTTGGTCAAGAGAGACTTGACAGGAAAGATGACAAAACGGGATCCAACTCGACTACATGCCTCGGAAATATCAATCCTGTACTAACGAAAGTGATACCATTTACAACGCATAAAATATAGGTTTTGCCATATTGCATTCACCTATCCACACAAACTACACAATCGTATTATTTATAGTCGAACTGTGTAACTTGCAAAGCGACACTCAATTAAAACTGTCATATTTAAAAGTTAACTATCACCAGCACTGATCATATTTTCATTAAAAGATTCTTCTGAATCTACACCTTCAAAATCATTGTCACTTCAAACTCTTAACTGTTATGACGAATAATTTGATTTATTTCACTAGAACAATTAAACATTGAAATTGACAAATGGCATTATTTATTTAATTTGAGATGCAATAATATCTGCAATGCCTGATCAAAATCTGGAATAAATGACTGCATAATTACTGTTAGCTCTCAAAAAAATTTAGCAAGCAATTATTTTATCAATGTATGGCACAATCCAACAACGCCAGAGAAAAAAATCTACACTACTTTAGAAGTTTGCAAATAAGTTAATTAGAAAAAATATAAATAAAACACTGCTCTTTTAAGCTATCATAAAATTTATATGCAATTGTATAACATTCTATAGTAAAAATACAAATTTAAAAAATTTTAATTGTAAAGAACGATAAGTAAAATGTAACTTACATTTTCTGGCTGGTGCTTCAGCTTGGGAGTTAGCTAAGTCTATCACCTGTTTCAACATAACAAACAATACATGACATCAGTAATGTTCAACAACAATACATAGAAGTAATAAAGTATGCTAAACATGTTGAGTGACAATAGCAAGGTTATATCTCGTCTGCTATTCATAACCCTTTGCTTATCATAACACGGTTTAAACTGCTTTTTACTTTCTCCCATATTATGTCGTATAGAGAAAGTTATGTGGCGGATTAAAAAATCGATGTCGATTATTTTGTAGATATATCCGTTTTGACATCATCTGAGTCCAAAAAAGTGGTTTTTGGAATAATGTCTGTCTGTCGTATTGCAGCGCTCTTTAGCCCAAATGCCTGAACCAATTTTAATCAAATTTGGTATGTATTTATGTATTTAAAAAGGGTCTAAATTTGCTTAATTTTTGGCATAAACATGTTCTCCGTAGAAATCATATTCAATTAACACCAAGCGGCGGTCAAGGATCTCTTTGTGTGCAAATTATTATTTACCAAACATTTTTTTACTAACAATTAATTGTGCTAGATTTAATCTTTTGGATGATTCATCTTCATATTTTACTACAATTTAAACAAAATCGATAGAGTTAATTTTGAAAAATTACCTATTGTAACGATACCGAAATTCCAAAGTTATAAGATCACATGCACAACATGAAAATCACACATTTAAACATGCTCATTATCACCAACCAAAAACACAACCCATACTACAGTAAATATAAATATCATTCATATATTGTATCTTCATATAATATAATTTGTGCAACATGAGCATTAATAGAATTCACATTATACGTCATGAGTTTCAAAAAGAGAGAGAAAGAGAATAAAGAACTATCACTTGGGAGGAAAACAAAGTCTCTTGGTGAAGAAGAAAAAAGTTTTGGGACATTCTATTTAAAACATCCAAACTGGCAACATCATTAATTGTTATAGATCCACGAAGATTAAGTGTTTATCAAATAAAAAACAGCTAAGTACCAAAAATATAAGATTTCAACTTTAAAGGTTCCTGGTTTTCAAAATTCCTGTTCAAAATAATTGTTGATCAATATATGAAACGGAATTAACGGTTACAGAATTTCCATCTATTTCGAAGAAAAATGGGCCGAAAATGCCACACTTTCTTACAGCACACCAAACAGTCACTTTTGTCTGGTCTATCTAACAGTCTCTAATGCAACTCAACTTCTGAAACTCAGTATTGATAGTTCTGTTTGTTTATGATTCCATTTAAATGAAAATGGGATTCATCGCTCATAATAATCTTCAAATCTTCATCCTCTTCCAAAATATTCAGTATTGTTCGTACAAATGTGTTGTAGATAATCAACGGCATTCAATTCCTGCACAATAATTAAATTACAAGGATGAAACCACAAGTTTTTGTTTAAGATACGTTTTACAGTGCTTTTAGTCAATACCAGTTCAGAAGCGTGACATCTAGCAGAATGGCCAGGACTTCGCAAGACCGTCTCTCTCACTCTATCCACATTCTGTGGAGTGTGTGCCGTTGGAGAAGAGCTTGGTAGTTTTGCTTTCACTACCAATCCCTAGAACGTAAATGGTTTTACCCATCTCAGTATGGAATTGTCACTGGGAGTTTCACCATGGTGTCCAATACAAAAATGACACCTGAAGCTTCGTTGAGTTTCAATTACAGATTCACCACATTTTACAAACGTATTGTAAGCGAATGTGTCATGCTTAGCACTCTACAGCAGTATGATCGACTGCTGGAGACTGAATGGAATGGAGTGGAGTGGACTTTCACCACAGGCATACCCTCTTTCCACATACTGAGTACTACTTATTAGAAAAACGACTGTTTCCTGTGGGCTAGACTGTATTGCAAAAAGAACTCGACTTTGATGTTTTGACCCATCACATAACTTTCTCTATACTACATAAATTTGGAAATAGAGTCTCCCTTGAATGAATATTTGTTATTTATATTGATACCCAATAATAAAGCTTAATTTGAGTTCCATATTCTGGAAATTTTTACAGTACTAGACCTATCTCAAGTAACATCAACTTAAATTCTAAAAAAAAAAAAAATAATAATAAATAAATAAAATTGCCCATAGTTTAGTGAAACATTACTGAGTTTGATAATTAAAAAATACATATCCTTTTAATTCGTACATAATTTCCTTACTTTTATAAATGTCACCTAATGAGTTATCCACAAAGCGAAACATATATTAGAATCTAGTATTATATCAACAAACAGATATCGGTAAAATTGAAAAAGATTGTTTTAATATTGAGCAGTAGACACGACCGGTTTTAACGATGTCGTTCGTAGAATTTGTTGTATAATTTCTATATTTTTTATTTTATTGCTGTTGCATGTGTTTTTTTAAACTAGTCAATTTGAAATTTCCATAACTAAAATTAACATATCATAAGGTATCTGACATAAAAATAGTATACCGTACATTACAAATAAAAACAGGTTTTTTGGTTAACATAGTGTTAATTATGTCAATGAAGGTTCATTTTCATTTAAAGTAACTTTATTAATTCAATAGACAATAAACTCATGTTATACAAACAAGTACTCAAGATATACAACTCTGGGGTTCCGCTTGTAGATCCAATATTAAAATAATTCAGACTTTCCAGAACAAAGTTTTGCAAGGAATTAATTGTCAATGCACCTTGGTACATAAGAAATAATGACCTACATCGTGATCTCTGGATTACCACAGTGTAATAACAAATTGAGAAATATGCTAAAAATCATGTGAGTTTATCTGTATGCAAATCAAAACATGGAGCCGATTCTTGATGCAGTAATGATGTAAGCCGACTAAAAAGAAACCCCTATAAACAAAATAAATTAGCTTAACTAAGAGATAAGTTATTGTAATATGCAGTGTATGTTGTAAGTTCTTAGTCAATCTTAATTAGATGGGTCAATATAAAAAAAAAAAAAAAGTCATTTTATTCTCAAAATGTAATCTCTGTTTTTATGTCATATTTTATGGGAATTGTTAACTTGATATAATTTATAATTTAGATGAAATTCTATAACTAAGATCAATATAAAAAATATAAAAACTGTGCATTATTTTGATTTTGATAGATTACTTTGATTTAGACGTTTTTATTTCTATCTACGCTAAATCATAACAAATGAGCAGTGACTTGCAAGTGCAGCGAGCATGGGGGTTAAGGTTCAAAGCGCACAAAGGTCCTCTCTAATAATAATATAAAATCAAATTTTTGTAAGTTTCTTACGTGGTTCACTTGTTTAACCATTTTTTTCAAAAACCTACTCATCTCTTCACTGATGTAAATATTCAATTTGTCATCCATAAAATAATTAAAGTTCAACCGAGTAAATCAAATTTTTAGCAAAAACTTGCAATTAAAACATAACCTCTTTAACATCTAATTTGTGTTTTTACACTAGCCTAATTTAAAACAGACAATACGATTTTAGAATAATAAATTGAAACGGAGATGGGGAGGAAATCGTATATGTCACTATTTAACCAAATTACATATCACAAAACTCTCTTGAATATATAAAGATGTTAAGAAACTTTCACAAATGGCAAGGCCTAGTGACTCAATGACAAGATGTCTCTATGATATCATCACATCAAACTGTGCTTACTAGGCTAGGCACAAAACATTCTATTCATCTCTGCTAAGCTATGTAAGGGCTATAAAAAGAATAACAAAAGATAAGGCAGACACACACAAGTCATACCTCTTGTGTATTGTATTTGTAAATAACAGCTGATATGTTGATGTACAAATTATTACTTTTCTTATCATTTACACAATTTAGCTATCTTAAGGACAAAGAGTAATGATAGGATAATTATAATCATTAATTAAATACTTATTTGAATGAAGTATCAATAAATATTTACATCTGTATATATTCAAAATTGCCATTAGTTACAGCTTTAATATGAATTTACACAAATTTGTCTTTATTTGTTTCATTTTAACCATAGGCCTACTCTAAGTTCATTTTTGATTTTTGACCATTGTTTCTGAATCATAATACTTTTTCACACAGATTTGGGTGATTAATCTTCACATTTCACTAAAATTTCAATGAAATCTATAGAGCTGATTTTGAGAAAATAAATATTTTATAACATTCCCATAGCTCATATTTCATATTTTGTAACAAAAACTGGTATTTTGATTGTATTACCGCAAACAATACATTTTGTTTGAGTCTTTAAATGCCATGCTTGACAAAAATTTGATCTCAATAATAATTTTGTCTTTTTTTCTGGTGCTACCTCCGCAATTTTGAGTTACCGTAACAAAAAAAAATAATAATAAGGTCAAAATTTGCCCACAAATCAAATTTGATTAATATCAGTCTACACAATGGGACTCACATACGACACACATCATTCAAAAAACAATTTTTTGGATTCAGGAAACGGATATATCTACAAAAAACTTTACAATAATTTTTGTCAGGGTCATCAAAAAAGAACTAGAGTGGGTCAAGAGAGTTGGACAGTTGAAAGAGAAAGACCTAACTCAGGACAAGATGAAGAAAGATGTAGACCCAGCTAAGATATCTCAGGATTATAACACCCATATCCACTGATTGGTGATTCACATTCTATCAATTCACTTTAGAAAGAATAAATGGGTAATGTATAAAAAATAATTTTTTTTTAATTGTAACTTATTTTAAACTAGCCTACTAATTCTTATTCAATTTATAAATACAGTAGGCAATATCAATTATATAGTAATTGTTTTATGATGATTAAAGATAATATTTAAAAGTTCAAAACTTTAAGGTATGTTTAAAATGTGTTCCCTTTTTGACTTTTAAACACTAAAAGGAAACCTTTAATTTCATGAAAATGAACTTGTTCCAAAACATACCGTGTCTCGGAAGTAAGAAATATAGTCAACACGATACTTTTATATAATTTTGGAATTGTACATCTAAGGAAAAATGTATGTATACAAAAGGGAAATTTTAACTGTATTTGGAAGAACTAGTTTTATTTTCAAAATAAATAAGTTGTAGTAAATCTAAAATTTGTGTTGCTTATATCATTTATTTGTTGTTATAATAATTTTGACACTCCAACATGATATTGATAATTATAATATCCGATAATTAATAAGACAGATAAATAATTACAATCTGTTTTGAGGTCCCTCGATTCCAAAAAAAGATTTTTTTGGAAGGAAATAAATGTTGTTTAGCAATACTACAGCCCATATACGTGGACCAGATTTAATCTAATTTGGTACATGGACATTACTTTAGGATGTTTTTTTCGTTTTTTCAATAACTAAAAACTCGAGGTAGATGCCATAAGATAAAAACATTGCTTGATTTTCACCAACAATATTTTTGGCCACAACCCCTCCAACAATGCAGATTTAGAAGTTACCAATAAAAATTTTAAAATCTGTTTTGAGTCATAATAGTTGTAATTTCTCAAAATAGTCGAACCGATTTCATTTAAATTTTAGTAAAATTACGACAAAACGTTGTCTAGAATTACAAATACAACATATTACTTAATAATTGGCAAAAACAAATATTAAACTTGACTGGTGACATTAAAAGCTCAATTTTAATCAAATATAATTTAATTATGAAGATGTGATTATGACACAAGCGAAACAAGTTTAGGCCTTTATATTTAAATATAGAATTTTTTTCTAAGACAGAGTTCATAATTCATTTTCACTTTTTAACTGACAATTTATCAAACTAATATTTTTTGGCAATGGATAGCTTTGGCTGATTTTATTTGGTTTGGAGAATGGGTGAGTAGGAAAGTTTGTGCAACGTTTTTGCACCATTTATTTGAACTTTCACACCCATTATAAAATGAAACAGCCAATAAACACATATAAAGATTTCAATATAATACAGTTTGAAACAACATAATCTTAGAAAACTCCACATTGCATTCTGATCTTGGACCTCCAGACGACACATTACTTCTTTACTCCAATTACTCAATTATTATTCACCATGATAATCCACTATGCCAGTAAATCCCAGAGAATCTACCACCCGACTCAGAACACTGACAACTCAAAAGAAAAAGGCTTTCTGACTGCAGACAACCTACAGCACAACCAATAAATATATTTATGAGGACTGCCATTGAGAAGTAACCCATACTCAGTAACTAGACTAAATGAACTGTTATGACTAATAGTTTACCATGTATTTTACTAGGCAAACTAAATATATACTATATTGTGTAAAATAAATTTAATAATTAGGGATAATTTATTCTCAAGAGTTGGTATTTTTCTTCCGTCAACTCTATTACTAGTTAAATTTATTTTCAAAATTATTAATAAAGGAATTCGTCCTTATATCTAACACAATAAATTGAAAGTCATAACTGTAAATATTATGAATTAAAACCATGATTGTAGCCATAATTTAGATAACAGTTCACTTTTACTGAATATTAACAAAACCGTAGTGACAACGTCCATAATTATAAAGGAAAAAAATTTCACTGTAACTTACAAAATGTTACAAATATAAAACACAACAGTTGTTTAAAAAAAATATGATCAACACTCACATATACAAAACAGAACAGAATGAACCAAGATTCAATCAAAACAAACACTTTCTCCTAGCAAGCAGTGTACTCCAGTGAATTATGTTAATTAAACAGCACAATTAGACCATGTACATTCTTTTTGCTCAACTGGAAAATACTTTTGCCCTTCAAACCTAATGTATGATCAATGTATCATCTCACTCTCTCTTTCATTTACCCTCTCTTTCTATCTGATTAGTTGTATTATTTGATAGTATTATGTAGATTTAGATGCAGCATGTGTAAAGTAAAGTATTATATTCTGTTTTGTTGTTCAAAATTTGCAGTTTAATAATTTGAAGAAAAAACTTGATATGTATTTTTTCAGACCTTATAAAGACTAATATAAATGGTGTACGAAAATTCCACAAACTTTCTCACACGACCATCCACAAAACCAAATTAAAAACAAACAAAACTATTCATTAAAAAAAAAAAAGTCAGTTTAATAGTTATAAGTTAAAAAATGAAAAATTAACCATGGATATATTAGATTTATAAAAATTATTTAAATAAATGTTAAAATGCCTTCTATTGTACACTTCTCCTAAGAATAAATTGTATTTAATGAAATAAATTGTAAATAAACTCTAGAGGTTACCAACAGTAAAGTTTTGTTTTTTGTAAACTAATCCAAAACTGAAATTTTCTCTTGTGAGTTGTACATTAGTTAGAACCATTAATCTACACATTTTAAAAATATAGTTTTTGAGTAATTACGTTTTCATATAAGCTCAAATAATAATGAGGTTTGACAACAATTAAATAAAGCTAACAGAGTGGCTGCTGTTTGAACGACACTATTTGGAAAAATAATAAAGATAATAGACTGGCTATTTATGCTAGAGACCGTAGGTACTTGGTGGTATTCCATTTTAAATAAAATTAAAACAACAATTTTTTTTTTTTATTTTAGTATCAACCACAATGTTTTAATAGAAACTTGCCGACCATGGTTTCGCTAGTTAAAGCATTTAACCTTATTGTTTCATTCTTGTATAAGTCCTTGACAATGCTTTAACTAGCGAAACCATGGTCGGCAAATTTCTATTAAAACATTGTGGTTGATACTAAAAAAAAAAATTGTTGTTTTAATTTTATTTATAATAGACTGGAAACAAAGGCTCGAATCTATAAATTACCTTTGGGCCTACATTACATACAAAGTCGAAACTAAGTCAGAAGCTTAAAAAACTAAACGGCCAATGAAGACAGCAGAGATGAGAGTGCTTCATGGAATCTTAGGTAAAATCCTACTAGATTGAGAACGGTGATGTTGTAAAAAGAACATGTCAGACGAGAATATTGTTGACTGGGTGAGCAAACAGAATGACCATATTTATTAGTAGAATGGACAACACATGAATGTTAAAAATTGCTTGAAACAATTCATCAATCGGTAGATGCAGTATATGAAGACCCAAAAGACAATGGAGCTAACTTAGATCCTGAATGAAATACCAGCTACGAAGAACAAGATTTTGGCCTAAAAATGAAGAAAGAACAAGAGATATCATGATTGATGCACAATGGGTGGTTTTTGTGTTGTATTTTATTCTTAACTCAAAAACCTGTATTTTTTAAATTTTGGGGGATGCTAACGAATATGTTTTTTAACATATATTAGAAATTAAAAAAAAAAAAAAATCAAGTAAATGCCGGTTTTAAGTAAATAAGTTTTTGTAATATTTTCTTATGGTAGGTAGGCCCTATTCCCAAATTTTGATTTATATAAAAAATGAATATCAAATATGACTCAGCTAATTTGATCAAAATCAGTCAATTTGTTCGAGCTTTACAATGACAAAGAGATATTCTAAAACTATACTTTTGGACTCGGGGACCTCAAAATGTACCCATAAAAACGTAACAATTTACAATAACCTCTAAAGGTTGGTAAGTGAGGTTCTTTCTATATGTAGCATTCTCCATTACAAAATATAAACAGAAAACTCAGAATTTTGTTTCTTTTTACATATTGATAAAACTTTTTAAACACCAATAAAACACCAAAATTTTTACTGCATCAGCCACATAGGATAGAAGTTTACAAGCTTCTCTCACAGGCTGGTTTAAAATTTATTAACACAATTTGTTATTGCACATTGATCAAGTACAAACATATAAACTGTAGTCTATCTAAGAATGAAATGAAACTCACTGCATCCAGGCAAATAATATCCAGAACAAATATTTGTCATTAACTGTGTGAATGATTTTTATTTCTTCTGGATAAAATAATTAGCAACTAATAATTTCTGCTACTAAGAAAAAATATAGCATCATCAGTAATTCTTGATTTACCTTTTGTCTTGTTAGCAAAATTTAACACTTGAAACTATGAAATGTCCATCTATCCTATCTATAGAAGCAATTTGACACCATTTATAACCAACTACATATACAGTGTGTAAAAAAAGTCCCAGGACACTTAAAAAACAAGAAATGGTAGAAAACCAAAACTTTAAAAAATTTTGTTTTGCTGTAAAAAACTTTTTTCTTCTTCTTTTTTTTACATTATATGCGAAATTAATCCCTCCCACAAAATAGGTTTTTTGGGAACAACTAAAAAATTTCAAATGCAAAGTCCCATTTAACAGATAACTCAGAAACTATTGGTCGCTATCTTACCTCAATCCAAAATGGAGGAACTGTTATATAATATTTATAAAATCAACTTACTTCAGAATCTGCTCTGAGGAAAACAAATTATTTTAGAAAAAATGTTACTGTTATTTTTTTTCACATTTGACCGGGAAGTTACATTGTCCTAAAAATTTAATTTTAATCTCAAATATGTTTCTCAAGGCTATAAATCACACACTGTTTATATAGACATTATTATTATTATACTGGCCATGTTCAAAATAAAATTCCTCGTTAAAGTTCAACAAAATAACGGTCAAGTTTTTTTACATCAAGTATATATTATATTTATTACCTATTTTTGTCCGTTATTTATATGTTTATCTTATGGTGAAATCATATATATTTCCAAGATAGCCAAGATATTTTCTTTGCGAAAATGCATATGACAATACAATTCTTAATGTGTGATCTTACTGTGGTTCACAACACTCTGATACATTTAACTGTCACATTGCTACTAGGTAAGGAAGTCCTAGAGGAAGTCGTGAAAATCTTCAATGTAAGCATAGGTCAAGTAGTACCTCGTTTTAAAGGTCTTTATTAGTAGAACACATTGCCGCAAACCCGTCAAGAGGACAATTCAATCAGAAATAGCAGTTCCCCAAAGATTGTTTTTCAAAAATTCACCAAAAGTAGATACTTAACTAAAAACCTAAATTGTTATATATCACTTTTTAGGTAAATATGGATAGAATTCATTTGGAAAATGAGAAAATATTTAGTCAAAATTTAAAAAATTTCCGTACACGTTACCTAAAGGTCAGGTGGCAATAAAGTGGCAAAAAATGGATCCAAGAAATCCTTCATTGCTTCAGAACCTGTATGTGGAATATCTAAAGCCGTAGCGAAAGATAGTCTAAAACAAATGGGTAAAACTTATAAATTAAGTAACGATGGACAAAATACTCCACAGGAAAATTTTACGGAACACTAGTTCACCCAGATCTGAAACTCTCTAAGTTTGTCACTTCACAAAGTTAACGAAATCAGAAAAAAAATATTAAACTTTATATCAAGCTGTGGTATTTTCAAGAAGCATATTAATACCATAGGATTAGTCCAAGTAAACCTGAAATCCAGGCTATGAAACCAGCACCTAGAAACTGCAGAACATATTATACTTCTAAAGGGGTAAGCATTAGGATGTAGAAGGCAATTGATCCTCAACCCTGATGTGACCTTTAAAGCAACAAACATCCTGACTAGGAAAATTCTGTCCTTAACCAAGAGCATAGAAATAAGCTAGTCAGGAATAAGAAGTACACAAAAAGTCTTATATGCTGAAGTGTCAGGGGGTAAACCCCGCTTCTATGGATGATAATAATAATTATACTTAAAAGTCACAAAAATGATCATATTTACAGGGTGTGTCTCTAATGTGTGGAGATAATTCAGAGGTGGCTATATGGGTCAAAATAAAGAAAAAAAGTCTGTTAAACATATTTCCGGAAACGCTTTTTTTTCCAGCTATCCACCATTTTGTTTCTTTTACTCAATAATTTATATTTCTAGAACGGTTTAACAGATCGAGTTGAAATTTTGCATGGCACTCATGTAAAGACTTATTTTGAAAAAATAATGAACTTGATGGAATAATCCATTTCAAAAATATTTTAAATGAAAATAACTCAAAAACCCTAAATTTGTATAGAAAACATAAAGAATAAATTTTTGTAGCTGATTTAATCCAATGGTATAAGGGTCAAAACTATCAAATAAAGGGTAACAGTAAAACAGCATCAATTAGTGTGCATTGCTGAGTGATGGGCTATATCATATGACCATAACCTAAATGTCATATTTACACTCAAGAAGAATCAGCTAATACTTATGCATTGTTGTGAATTTAATGAAATTTCGCATCAAAGATTTTGAATGACCAATATGTTGAAATGCATCAAAATAATGGACACTGTTTTACTGTTACCCCTTATTCGATAGTTCTGATAGCAATTAAACGGGCTATAAAATTTACTGGCTACCATTTTGAAACGGATTAATGGAAAAGTTTATCATTTTTCAAACTAAGTCTTTACTAGTTTCACCATGCAATATTTCAAATCAATCGGTTAAAGTGTTCTAGGGATATAAATTATCAGCTTTACAAAATAATAAATAAAAAGAAAAGCGTTTTCGGACATATATTCATAGGAACATTTTTCTTTATTTTGAGTCATATGACACTCCCTGAATTATCTGCACGCACAACAGAAACATTCTCTATATAAAAAATAAAAACACTTATTTTATAATATAAAAATAAAATTAACATTTTTTTACTGATATACGAAAGTTTAGTTTTGAAGAGAAATCTCATAATACTTATTACTTTGAACTCTTAACTTTAAAAAAAAATTTAGGATTATAAAACAAAGTCGGAAAAAATGTAGGCCTTATTTTAAGAAATCACTATGAATATATAGTTTATCCAAAACCTAAATTACAGTACTATACATCTTTATTCATACGAAGGTGCATAGGATACATCTGTAAATAGTGAGATTTTTTTAGAGTAAAATATTTTTGGAGCCAGAATGTTAAGAATAAATAAATTTAAAAAATAATAAAATGTTCTTTACACCACTTATATATACAAAACAAAATACATGGCCAATGTATGTGATGTATATGTTGGCGTAACACCATGAACATGATTTCATAAATTTTATTTTTATTGTAACTGTCATAATAAATAAGATATATCTTTTCGTAAAAGACATAATAAAACATTCTGAAAAATTAAAAGCCAAATTGCACAAGAAAGATTGTATAAAAACAGAAAAGTAGATGGACTAAATTTATTTTTACAGGAAATAAGATGTATCAAATGAAAAGTTTTTAAAGAAATGTAAAGGTGGCGATAAATATACACATAAGAATAGATTGATCAAATCAATTGAATAAAAGGTCAGTTTTACAACAATAATAGAGTTTATAAAAAATCTAAATGTAACACAAAATAAAAATAAATGGAACGGAAACTTAAGACATGATTTAGACAACATATTAGATCTTATAAATATTAAAGAAAGAATTCAAATTTCACATAACATCTGTTGGAAGAAGAGCATATCCCAAAAGAAATTAAAGATTATACTGTATTTCATTACTGTAGCAAGGGTATATGGTTAAATACTTTCAAAAGTAAGTGTCAATTTAAAATGTTTATAGTTTAGTTACTTTTGGTGCAATCTCAAATGAAATGCTTACCTCTATGTAAGGACATTCGGGATTTAATAATCAGCTGTTTAATCTATTGGTTAAAAGTGTGACTTGTGATTAATATTAAAATAACACTCTTGTTTTGTTTTTTGTTTTTTTTTTGTTGTTTGTTTTTCATTATGTCCTTATCAACACAAACACAGACTAATTGAAAACTATTGAGAATGTGGCAAAAATACGATATTGCAGTTAGCTCAGTCTTGGATGCAAAAAATGAAATTGCTAATAACACTCAATATGGTAAAAGGAGTTTTAAGACAATAATTGTCGAACATCTTGAATTGAGTAACACAACCGCGTGGCGTATTCTTAAAAGGAAATTGAGAATGTATCCTTATAAAATCCAAAAGAAGTTCAAACTGAAAGATAATAATACGCCTGAGACTTGATTTTTTTCCTTGTTTTCATTGGCCCATTTCATTAGATGAAGATCTTGGTAAGAACTTTTAGACCAATGAAGCACACATTTATCTGAATGGCCGTTTAAACACTCACAATTGCCATAATGGTTCGTTACGTTTCTAATCCAATTTTATCATTGGTCCGTATTTTTTTGAAGAAGTTCAAAATGGAGTAACAAAAACAGTCTCAATCATGGGCAAACGCTAATTAGATATGCTCTGTAAAATTGTGATATCACAACTCCTAACCCTTGAGAACATAACGTTCATGTACGATGGAGCAACTGCACACACTTACAAATCAGGGAAAATGTTTTTAACACATTTTGTATATAGAAGACAGTGTGTAGTGTCTTGGCTTCAGAGGCCTCCTGAGAAGCCTATGGACTTCCAGCTCTGGCGCTATCTGAAGAACAGAGTTTATCGCTTAAAACCAACAACGTTTAAACCACTATAGGCATTAATTGTTCAAGAAGTGGCAAAAATAATAATTTTAACAATAATAATAACAACGATAATTTTGTTGATGACGCAAAGGCAGTGCAGGAAAGGTTGATGCTTGTTCAGGAGCAGAATTGCAGCCACTTAGGTTAGGTGTCAAATAGGGCATGATTTTGTTATAATTTGACTTGGGGTATCAAATCCCACTTTTTGTAAAGAGTAAATATAGAGTCAATTTGTATAATTATAAAAAATACAAAAAATTAACTGTAGTAAATTAAAATTGTCACTTACTTTTGAAAGGCCCGGAATATTAAAAATTTGGAAAGTCAGAGTAATATTAAAAGGACAAAATTTATAAATGGGTAAATAAATCGTCAGTGAGATATAATGTTTAATAGAGTAACACTATTGGGTAAAACTTCTGAAACAACAACCTAACCAATAACATAGCGTCATGGTGTCAACAAATCACGGGAAAAGGGCGGAGCTTAAAGGGTGATTAGTTTGGTTTTATACAATGATTGTTTCGAGGGGTAAGGCAGTACAAAAATAGTTTTTGATAATGGAGTCCATCCGAAACATGTAACAGACGTTCGGATAATGGTAGGGATGGTAGAAGAATGTCCTCAAATCGGTAAATTAATGTTAAACAAAAATATTCGAATAAAAGCGTGTGTAATAATTATTTTCCCTAAAAAAATTATCAACAACAAGAAATTAATAAAGAAACAATTATTGTCACAATACTTCTAACTGATAATAATTATATAATATCTTCTGTGAAAAGTAAATACACGATGAAACGTAGGTCATGATAGCTATTTATATACCTCTTTAAAGGTAAACCCAAATTGAATCACACTTTTTGTTAGTTAACCTTCCTATTACTCATAACATTAGCTCTATTATACATTATCTATACACCCACTTTATTATCAGTAAGTTGCTTGTAATAGACTACAGTGGCATAACTGTGATAAAAACATCCTGTTTTTAACAAGGAGTGGAAACAGACAAACATAAAGGCTTCTTCTATATAATATTGCCACTATAATCTTCACTTCCTTTTCTTACTGCTTACTTGTGTTAAAAATTAACAATACCACATTGTGGCATTTGAGAAAATGTCATACAAGAAAGTAATTCTATAAATGACAATTATTGCTTAAATAACACTAATTTTCATGTAGAGTTTATATTTGATCATATCTTTACAATTATACAGTGTACCTAATGTTATTATGCACCAGAGTTAACTAACATTAAATTTATTACATTCAAATAAACAACAATGGTAAAAACAGGACAAGAAATT
Source organism: Aphrophora alni (assembly GCA_963513935.1). Lineage (NCBI taxonomy): Eukaryota > Metazoa > Arthropoda > Insecta > Hemiptera > Aphrophoridae > Aphrophora > Aphrophora alni. The sequence goes on along the minus strand of OY740766.1, from coordinate 157,954,897 downwards.
TGTATTTACATCAGTTGTTCAAAATGGACATCATTTGTGTCCAGACATGCATACACAATTCAACATGTTTGAAAATACAAGCTGAAACATCAAAGAAATGATTCCATTTATAAAATCATTTATATTGTTTCTCAGTTCATTCAGAGTATGAGGATTATTCTTGTAAAGTAGATCCTTTTATTGCATGTGAAGGTGTAAGATCTGGGTATCTATGCAACCAGATGTTTTATGAAATAAACCTCTTATCAAAAATTTTCTTTTCAAACACACTTACTTTTGGAACAACCTATATTACAGATGACAAACTACAATAGTTTCTGATATCATTTTAAAACATTGCAAAGACATTCTTTCAAAAAATCATTATATTGAGATTGACAAATGAAATCCCTTGAAAGAAATCTAGAAAACTCTGATCAACAAAAACATGTGCAAGAATGTTCATCAACATATACAAACTTTTTCAGTCTGAACAAGATAATCATTACGGAATTTGAATTGCATAGATTTGAACTTCGGAATCATCTATATGTAAAATAAACCTTTCAAGACAGAAACATTAGAACATATATTTCTGAAATGTAGCTCGCTAGCAAAGAAAAGAAGGACCCTCAGGAAAAAATAGCTATGTCTATTCCTCAAGCTGCCATATGAACTAGACTGTGGAGACTGCTGCTAAACTCTACTACGGACATCATTTATGATACTGTCACTATATATGAAGAAGTGATAGACAATAACAATCAGGAAGACCACTGTCAGCTTGTACATGTCTAACATTACAGTATAACACACACACAGAACAATTCTTACAAAAAATACGCCTAAGTATCAGACGTGTTTCAATGACAAGCTCTTCAGTGATAAACGAGCTACACCAATCAAACTATAACTATAACTATGAGCTATAGCTCAAGTTAATGATTGCCTTTTTTATAATGACATGAATAATTATTCTAACGGAAGTAATTTTAGAAATCATATATATAATTTTAGCATGATCAACACAGCGAGTGAAATATTGTTTTGAAAATATATTTCCAAACAGACATTTATTTTTATCTTTTATTGTTGGCGGAAATGTCTTTGCAAACAATTTCTATCAATAAGTTTGAATGTTAAAATCTATAGCTCACCCCCCCCCCCACTACTGAGCTGTTTGTCAGTGTAAAAGGTAACCTAGATATGGCAGCTTTCATATTCAAAAAGCAGTGCCTTATACTGTTGAATGTAACTTGGGCCTTGTTCTATATTTACTTTTACATGTTACAATATTCAGAGAGGTTCTCAGATAATATAATAATAACTTATCAAAAATAAAACATACTGTTGGGTAAAGTTGACCACTTCTATCTTTTATAACAGTATTAAGATATCCTGCAAATGTTTTTCCTTGCCTTACATTCATAATCTCAGCTGGGCTAATGGAGACAAGGAAGTAGCATTATTCATACAAACAAATTGATGGATACCATCGTGGTATTTACCAAAACCCATCGTTTAATATAATCAAGCAGATCCTCTACAAGTAACGCCTAAAGCTCTTAGGCCTTCTAGGAAATGTAAAATTGTATCGATAGATACGCAGGTGGAAAATTGAGAATATAACAGGTAAGATTAATAGATCTATAAAGGTCACAGTGGAGTGGTAACCCCTAATACAATATAATAGCTAAGATTATGGTTCATAAAACAAAATATGAATCAGGAGACTTCCATATATTTTAAGAAATAATAAAATTTGTTAATTTAGTATTATTTTACCAAACACTGCTGATTCACAAAATATTCCACAATTGCAAATCTGAAATATGAAATTTTCTATTTCCTGAATGTAAAATATTTATAGATTACTTCTGAACAAAATTATATTAGCAAACACTTTATACCACATTAAAACAAATTTGCAATTTAATATTTTTAAGATGAACTTTTAATATATCAGGTGTTACCGTTTTGGCAAAAAGATAAACTACCGATTTATTGGAAGTTCGGAAAACGTTTTTCTCTACACATTAAATTTTGTATTTCTAAGAAATTTTTACATTTAGATAAATAAATAATCATTAGGGTAAAAAAAAAACAAATATTCACAACATGAAAGCTTCTAGATAACAGGGAATCAATAGGTTTAAGCGTAATGTTTTGCTAAGTGCTAACGATCAGCTGTTGCCGATGATTAAGTAGTTAGATCACAGCTGTCCAATCATTACATTGTTGGTGTTTTATGAGTTTATTTTCAATCTATTTATCATTTGTAACTATTTATTGTTAGTGTTATTTTGTACATTTCGAAATGAATAAACAGGTTGAAGAACATTTTAGTGAAGAACATCTTTAAAATCTAATGAAACTGACAGATTACTTAGAAAATGAATTGGAAGATGACAGTGAACTTGAATTTTTTTTTCTGAAAATGAACAATTAATTATATTTTGAATTGTTTGCTGATGACAGTGATGACACAGATGGTCCTAGATTGTGACCTAAGTAGGACGTTTTAACTTAAAAATGGTGTTTCATCTTTCGTAACTGTCGATAATAAAACACAAACAAACAAATGAAAACATTTTTAATTGACTTGATATTTATGCTATGATTTTTTTTCCCCCTACACTACACGATAAAACTTTTACATATATATTCATAATTGTTTATATTATGATTGTTTTGTTTTTATTTCAGTGATCAATTCTAAAAAAACATATAATTTGTAACAAAAAAAAGTCAGGATATCTGCGTCCATTTAGAGGTTAATATGGGATTTAGTGGGTCTCTCTTAAATAGGGCCACATTTTCCTTGCTATTCAATGTTAGTTTAGACCAACCTCCAAAAGTTAAACCCTCTGACTGCCATCGTGTCTCATGCACCATTGAAGTAAATGATAAGGTGTATGAATATTATATAATAAAGTGATTAGGTTTTTATCAATACATCTTGGATTCAAGTGTTATTCTATTTACAGAAGTTAGTCAGACAGGTCTATGAAAGATGTTTGCCAAACACTTGCTAAATTGTAATATTAGTTATTTTGTTTAAATGTTCTATACACAATGTAGTTCTAAAAACTGTTTACAGTGTTCTATCTTCCGACATGTGATAATGGAATACCAGTATTAAGTGCTAAACATCATTCAAACTAATTAGAAAATTTATAATTCTTTAAAATTTGGTCAAAAGTTTATACGACAAAAAATGTTTATATGGAAATGACCTTTAATCATTGTATACTCTTTTTAAACAAATGTTTACAGTCGGAGACAGGACACCTCTGTATAATAATTAATACCAAATGCTGGCAATATAATATTAATTGTTGTTCTTTAGTGTTTCTCATTAAAGTAATTCACAGACTAATGTCTAATTTTCTGCATAAATAAGTTACTTCTTATCTAACAAAACTCCTTATACTACATCACTTAAAACCAGCAATGGAAGAAGGTAATTCAATATGCAAGATAATAGAATTAATTTAAGGATTAAATGATAATTATCGTTTATCCAACTACAGATATAATCTTATTTACTTTCCCATTAACCTACTCATCTAGACCTTACTTGCCTCTAACTTCAAAAGACTGGAATTGAATTATTACTTCTCTATTTTACATGCAAATGTTTTCAAATTGTCAGTTTAAATGCAGTTTCAAAAATAAAATTACTGTTCTAAATACTCCTTACCACCCCCAATTACAACTAACCAAAAAATAAATATATGTATATCTTCATGCAAAAGTTTCTCCCATTTCAAATCTAGGTTTTGCATATTCTTGTAATGTATAAAGAATACATGAATAATGTACATGCTAAGAGTACAATGTGATACGTAATTAAGCTTACAAATCAATGCGTCTGTAAGATTAGAGATAGACACGCACCATTTACCATGTTGTATGAGACCATAAATCCCTACCTACGCGTGCAACTGAAAACTAAAATGCTACAGCGCATGCATTTTTCCAGCATTACCAAAATAAAGGTGATGAATTGTTTGATCACATTGTTACGGGAAACTTGGTTTCATAATACACTCTTCTTAGCACCTACATTTTACTCCAATCAGAATTAACATCTGTGGAATATCGATTTGTAAATGACAATCAGATTTGTAATGACAGATTAGGATTAACTATCATAATAGTTCCGTTCATTCTGAAACAAATTAGTATTTACCTTAGATCTATTTATGAAGTGGTCCTACATTAGTTAATAGTTAAACCTACCCTATAACTTAATGATAACACAACTTGATAGTCATTCAGTTTAACTAACATTACCCTAATTCCTGTCATTTTAAATAAAATAATAAACTGTATCACTCACTCTAACAAAGTTATCTGGAAACATTCCACGTTTTCCAGTTCGTGCAAGAACCCCCTCCCACCAGCCTCCTGGCTGCATTCTAATTTCACCAATAACATCTCCTTTCTTCAGAGACAACTCATCTGGCTCTTGAGCTTTATAATCATACTCGACAACAGCTTCAACTGCAACAAAAGAAATAAAAATTATTTATTATTTTATGAAATTTAAAAAAAGTAACCGTCTTGGTCAGGAAACAATTCTAGCTTAGGCATATTATTTTGTGACTGAAAGTAGGCTACCAATATTTAATATTTAGTTCATTTTTAACTTACCTTAAATCTAAGCACTAAATTTTAATAACAAAAATATGGGAATTTTACTACTAAACTATGGACAACAAATTTAAATTGTAATGATTTTTTGGTATTTGTTAGACTGTACTTACATTTACTCTGTACCAATTGTCAAAAGCTTTTATTTTTTTTAGAATTTACAGTAATTATAGATCACTTCTGCACAAATTTGTTTCAAACTTATTTTAAAGCATTCATAAGGCAATATGGAATTTATGAAATTTGTTTCGTCGTCAAAACTGTTAATCACCTAAAATTAATTAATCAAATTTCTAATTTAATACGACTTTTGTCCACTGTAGTTTTGCATCACAAAAGCAAACTATCACCACAGATAAACCATCTCAAAATTTAGTACCTACAAAGACACTCTGTGGGTAGCTTCCTTTTTGTCTATGTTCAAGGTTTTCGTACACAAAATTTAGATTTTACTACATTTTTAGACTAGCCCCGGGCTATATGGTTTATAATGTATACTGAATAGTAAAGTTATTCACTCCTATATCAAACTATAAGGAAAATAATGTTCTCTCCATAACAAACCAACCGCAATAAAACTCAATTTGTTACTGTGGAATGCTGGATGATTTTCAATAGGAAAATTGAGTGAGATCACACAGAGTCTAGCAGATAAAGATATTCACATTTTAAAAGTTAACAAAGTCAATGTAACAGTTGAAACACACAATGTTATATTATTAATTTGACTGTGTCGACCATGCAATTCTTTCAACTAAATTGAGTTATTATGGCATATGTGAGATACCAAATAGCTGGTTTCAGTGTTATTTAGCTGGCAGAAGACAATAGACTCTCGTGGGTCTTAATATTTGCCTTGGGAAATCAATTCACGAGGAGACCTCAGGGTTCAAAATAGTAGGTAGAGCATTGGCTTTACATGCCAATGCTCTACCTACTATTTGTTGATGATACCACTCTAACAATTTCTGGAAAAAAAAATTAGAGATTTGGAGAAATCCGCGTGATTGGCAATAACAATGGCTGAAGATTGATTTTCAATTAACGGTTTAAAATTAAACACAAATAAAACACAATTGATTCATTTTTGTCCAAAATGGGTAAGAGATAAAATTGTTTTGTCTTTTTCAGAACATACTATTGGAAGTACCGACTACACAAAACTTTTGGGATTGTTTGTTGATGAGAAATTAAACTGGAAATCACATGTCCATTATCTTTGCAATTAGCTTAATTCAGTATGCTTTCCACTTCGTTTAATATCAAGAAATGGTAATTTTAGCATAAATAAGACGCCGTATTATGCTTATGTTACCTCAAACCTCAGTTACGGTAAGCCAAAATGGGGTAAATTCTGTAGAATCCATAAAACTTTTTCGTATAAAAAAAAATAATAATAATAGAATAATTTGTAATTTAAAATATAGAGATTCATGCAGACGTGTATTCAAAAGATTAAATTTTTTAACCTTGCCCTGTATTTATATTTTGAAGAGCAAAAAATCCTATACTGGTATTAATTGTTAAATTGAAAAGATAAAAGCTTTATAATGGCAACTGGAGGCGGATATGTATAATGGAACAAATAATGATTTAAAAAAATCTTTGTTAGTCATTATACCCCATATGCTTTGTATACAAAAATTAATTAGTCTAAACGGATCTACAGCCTACATTTGTTACATCCATATTCTAATTTTTATGAATTAAAATAAAAGTTGTTAAGATATAGTAACCGGTAAGTAGTCTATTATCCTAAAAGTGACTAGGCTACAGAAATTTTATACACTATTCAATGAAACAAAGGTAATTTGAACCTTAATAATCACAGAATTGATAGGTTGACCTCTAATCCTAAGTATATGACTACCAATAGGCTTAACTACAATTCCATGTTACCCTATATGATGATTTGCAAAACAATAAAACTAAGGTAATTGTGTATTGTACCTTGCCCTGAGATTTAATTAAGAAATTTGTGGAAATCGTTACTACCAAGGGCGTACCCAGGATCAAAACTAGGGGGGGGGGGGCAAGCCATGGTCATTCAATATACAATTGATTATTAAAATAGTTATTTCAAGAATTGTATTAAATTCCAGTAACAAAATGTATAATAGACAACCCCCCCTGCCCCTCGCTGGGTACGCCCATGTTTACTACATACCTTATTTTGAAACAATTAGATCATATTTGATGTCGGAAGACACTTTTGAAGTATCAAAATACATTAGTTAGGCTAAATAGTAAATAAGAAATATAAAAGTACGAAATCCAGATCTGGTTAGCTCAGTAGGCCTACCCATGCCTACGTTAATACATTTGACTATGTTTGTCAAGTTAGTGAATGTCTGATCCCTTGATGTTTGTTATACACATATATCCACCAAAATATTAAGGTAAGAAACGTTATTACAAAGTATATTTTACATGGTAAGAAAAATTATTGTTTTATTAGGTGTGGCTAGTGGACTATATATATATATATATATATATATATATATATATATTTCTTATGATTCTGTAATTGTTTACAAAGAAATTTACCAGCATTTTTGACATTTTCAATCATGTTCTACATATCTTATTTCTTAATAATAAAATAAGTTTTCAATGCGGAGATAACTTTACACTAAAAAATCGCGAAGTCAAGCAACATTGAGTGCGGTTAGTACTTGAATGGTAGACCGCTTTGGAAATAACACACAATTTCATTTTTTTACAAATTTTTACGCGAAGGCCAGGTAAAATTTACTTGACTTAACTTAATGTGTAATTTACTTAAAAATTTGTGTAATTCACTTAATGGACCTTAACATAGAAAAGTTGAAATTTTCCATGAAAAAGTTACCTCCGCATTGAAAAGTTATTTTATTATTAACTAATGTATTTGGGTACTTCAAAAGGGTCTTCTGACATCAAATATGATATAAATGTTTCAAAATTAGATATGCAGTAAATGATTTCCACAAATTTCTTAATTAAATCTCAAGGCAAGGTAAAATACACAATTACTATAACTAGACCCATTTTAGTTATAGATATATAACTGCAAGGTATTTAACTTATGCACTGAAGCTTCCATTGAAGAAAAATATTACGCTATAATAAGCATGTGATATATATATATATATATATATATATATATTATATAGTCACTTAGCAAACGATTATAAAACAAGCGGTTATAAATTTACTAACTTGACTAACAGTCAATACAACCTGAGCTGTATTTCGTACTTTTATATTTTTTATAAACCAATGTATTTTGGTACTTCAAAAATGCCTCGTGACGCCTAATATGATCTCATTTTTTTAAAAATAAGGAAAGCCTAGGCATAGGTAGTAAACAATTTCAACGATTTTCTTAATTAAATTTCAAGGCAAGCTTCAACTGCAATTTTGTTTAACATAGAAAACTTAACTTGGTAATATTGCAAGAAATTCCGAGACACAGTGATATGGATTTCTTTTTGTATAACTAGAGGGAACATAACCTTAAAAACTATAAGAATGTATTGAAATTTTTAAATATTCAGTTCAATTCTGAAAGCACAGAACAAGAATACAAATTAATAATTACAACTATCACTTGCCTCTATTTTCAGATAATCATTATTAAAATGCAAATTTTAGAGGCCTAAGAAAAAATTCACTAAAGTATTTAACCCTAAAACAAGTTTAGCCTATACTAATGTCAAGGACCTGCAAGGTGTTGTCATTTTATATTCGTAACCTACTTTTGACATGCCAAAATACTTACCCATACTTAATATTTACGACGGGTTGATGTCTTAAATTAATCATGTGAAAATAAAATATCCACTGCAATAAAATACTTCAAACTAATCACAAATTCAATGACAAATGATGATGTGCCCTGCCCCGATGATATCATAGTATAACACGAAAACAACTCTAGTTTAATCCGCCATGTACACAAATGAATGCTTTCGATTTTTAAGTCACGACAAGGAACGATTACGAAATAGTTCAAACGTTCACACAAGTTTAAAGTTAGTAGGAAATGAAAGATTATCTACAATCCTGTCCACTTTCTGTTCTGTATTTTTATTACGTAACGTTTTATTGATCATGTTTTAATTAATATTAGATTTACTTTTTTATATTACTTCATATTAACTTTTTCATATTACTTATTCATATTAATTTTTTTAAATAAGTTATGAATTTAGTAAAAATGAGTAGTATTAAAAATGTAGTAAGTGATACTAATTATTGTATACATATAGTTTTTTTTAAGTATAAATTATTTGTTTTAATAATTAAATAGATGATTAAAACACATATTCATGATGGTGAATATAGTCATATTCCTACTCTTAATATTATGATCCAATTCACATAATTAAAAAATGACTTTGTGCAATTATTTTGTAAAGTCTAGGATTTCTGGTTATTTTGATAGCTAAGGAAAATATAAATAGTAGACTTATTCCATTTCAAATCTTTTCTAATTTAATATAATCTAATGCCGTTTCTTCTGAAATTAAAATTATTGTATGTACTTTATAAGTTGATGGAATATTACATACAGGTTTAGACTCCCGAAATGGAATAGTCACGTCCCAAAATGTGTAACAAAACATTTTTATTATTAACTACTGTATTTATCGGACAAAGAAATGTTTTTGATAATAAATAAATATGAAAACAAGTTTAAGGGAAAGATTTATACTATCATCTAGAAGAATATCATACGTATTAATTTGTATTTGGTAATCTTTAGAAACCACTATGTAGACAGAGGAACATAAATAATATCGATTGTCTTTGTCTTTTTATCTTTGAAGTACAGTACAGTAAGTAATCTCTTTGACTCTGGAGGGAAATTTGAAATGAATATTTCCTATATATTTATATTTCTTCCTCATTCGCATAATAAGACGATGCTTTGTAATAAAACGAAGTACCAAATAAATTATGATCTTCTATTTTAAAAATAAAATGTATCTGAGAAAATTATCATGGTTGGTATTAAAAATAAAATATTTGGAAACTAGAAACAATTTCAGTGAAACAAAACACATTAAGTTCGTAAACCTTTTTAAAATGGTCTTCATTTAACGTTATTTTTGTTGCAAATAAAATATCTTACTAGTACATTTTCTGTTTTTAATAATATATCTTAAATACCCTGCTTCAGATAATTTTATAGAGATTGATATTTTACATTCAATGACTAGAGACAACCTGTAACAATAAATATGGGAGATATTTCTAAGAAACATAAATTTTAATGGTATTACTTACAATTCAAATTGAAATAGGCCTAACTTGTGAATATCAATTGCAATTGTAGTCCAATTTTATTCAAATTTTACATGTATGTTTATAACGTCGTTTTAACATAAAGAATCACTATATCTATTCCTTTGGAAACTGTATCTTTGCTTTCCCACGTACGACAGATATTATATTTATGTAGTGTGTCAAAAATTAACGTTGAATTTTTCATACACATATCAGTTTTAAGGTCCACTCAACCCAACAAGTTTTTTTTTAAAGAATGTCTGTCATCTTATCTTTGCAGTGCCTCTATAGCCCAAATGAGTTGAGTATTTTTGTCAAATTTAGTCGGTGGAAATATTTTTGCCATATCTCTAGGCTGTTTTTACCTCATTTTCTCCTCATCTAAAAATTCGAAGGTATCTATCATAAGACTAAAATTCAAAATTACAATTTCCTCTAGAATGAATTTGATCAAATTTTCTAAAATGATTTGCTAAAATGTAGCCTCTAATGACTCAAACAGGACACTAGTATTTTCTTAAAAATGCTAGTTTTAAAAAAAAGTACTTGTAAAAAAAAAGTGTATGTTCTATGAGAAATACCTGATTTTTGAAATTGGCTTTACTCAAAGTTTGGTCAAATGAATATGAAAATCAATAACCTAAACCGATTTGCCAAATCACAAGTAAAAGAAAATCATGGTTCAGAAATAATTGATAAAAACAGAAATAAATCTAGTCCACTGTTATTAAAAACAATATTTTAAGTAATGATCACCATAAGAAAGACTGTTGACATACCAACTAACGTAAAATATGTATTATTTAACAATGCATACACAGCAATTGATTCTCCACTAAAATTGGTAAAAGCTTGAGGAATAATAACACAACTGCTGTTTAAATGATAAGCTTCACTGTATAAAGTGAAATAAGAAAAAATTAGAACTAAGTTTTTTGCTTATGTTTATTGAAATGTAATTTTTACTTACATGAATTCTTATGGCTCGCCCATCCTACGAAGATCCTGTGAATGAAGATGCACAATACGCTATACAGCTGATTATTACGCTCAGAGGCATATCCAGGACAATGAATCCTGGCCCTCCTACCAATAAAATAAAATAATTACAATTTGGTATCAGCCCAATTTTATGTCTGAGGGCATATAATCAACTGTTAGTTGAACATATGCTAAACAAATTAAGTATTGTTCATAAAATATAAATATTTTCATCTAATGCAATTGAAATAAGAATATTTAAAAGTTTAAATTTAATATATTTCTATAATTATTCAAATTTGTGTAATATTATTATTTTCTCCAGTTTTTCAGTTTTGAAATGTCAATAAATGAATGCACATAACTCTTACCACTAAGATCTCCAAATTCCACAAACAAAATATATAAACATTTTTGTTATCACCATTTGATAATAATTATTTGTAAATAACTTACCATCATTAATAGTTTACTACTGCTGTTTCAGCCATTTTCAAATGTGCCTTGATGCTGAGATTTGCCTGTTATCATAAAATAATACTACACATACATGCAACATTTAGCAATCACAGAAAACATACATACATTTGGCTCAATTTAGAAATAAAGTTTACAAATAATAGAGGTCCATTTTCTTGAAGCATACTGTCATTTTAACAATACAATTCAATTCAGGCATCCTTGTTACCCAAAGTACATCAGCCAGGTTTATTGCACTCCTGGACGATGATGTGCAATCACAAGTCATTACCCTATAGATCCACAAGCTCTGTGAGCTTGAGGTTGTCTTGGGGAATTGGTAGGTTTTTTTCCAGATGTTCAAACATCCCTATCGTTTCCTGTTCAAAACTGCTGCAGTCTAAGAGTATGCAGTCTGTAGTTTCATATTGCATTCCACATTTTCTGCTCAGAGGTTCAGCAGTAAACATTATCATCCTGTGCATATGCTTTCCAAAGTGGTCATGCCTTGTGATCCAACATACCACCTTCCTTATACTGCACTGGCTTAATTTGATAAGGTCTGATGCAATTTTTGTAAAAAGGGCATAAAGTGTGTCTACTCGCTCTCAGACCTAAGATGTTCCTCCACTTTGTCCCATGCTCTTTCTCTGTTCAAGTGTTGATGGTGAACATAAGCCTTTTCGTAGAGAGTCCATAAAACGGCTCTGGTCTGTTGCTTTATTTCCTAGCATGTCCTTGTTCTCATTTCCACTAAATGTAGCATGTCCTGGCACCCAAACATTGTTAATGATTAGTTGTTATCATTCTGAATATTAATTATAGGACTTACCATCTTCAATATTCCTCATTTTTCATTCAACAACGACTGTTTCGGCAATTTAGCCATTCTAAAGTATTGGGCAGGACTTATTCCTTTGTCATATTCATAGATTACTAACACAAAACATTTAACTTTAAACAACTTTAATGTAATAGCAGATATTTCTCGTTGAAACTCCATATTCAAGGATAAAATAAAGCAAAAGCTTAAAGTTTCAAATATTTAATAGTATAAATGAGCTACAATTGTTTCGCCTTGCGGCATCATCGGGCAACTGATGATTTACAGGTATAGACAACTATTTAAACATAAGTACAGGAAACTGAAATACAATAGAGAAATCGGGAAAGGTAGGGGGATGACCTAGCAGGTAGATAAGGTTAATGAACTATGTTACGGATGGGTTTTAGAAGAGGTGACGAATTTAATACAATTTGGTCATTTAAGTTGAGAATAGGCCTAAGTGAAATAGATCTATTTATTTCTAAACATTCTAAATTATTTAATCTATTGCTTTTATTTTCTATATGTAAGAGTTTAACATTCAATTTCGGATCAAAACTATGACCCGAGTCCAAAAGGTGGTTAGCAAAGTTAGAGTTTCTATAGCCATGTTTCCAGCTATTTACATGTTCTTTAATTCTAACTTTTATACATCTACCTGATTGACCTATGTACTCAGAGTCACAATCTTGACAAGATATGACTACCTGCTAGGTCATCCCCCTACCTTTCCCGATTTCTCTATTGTATTTCAGTTTCCTGTACTTATGTTTAAATAGTTGTCTATACCTGTAAATCATCAGTTGCCCGATGATGCCGCAAGGCGAAACAATTGTAGCTCATTTATACTATTAAATATTTGAAACTTTACGCTTTTGCTTTATTTTATCCTTGGACAAAACATTTACTACAACACTTTAAACACAAGCACAAAAAACAGTTTATTATAAGTTATTGGTAACCAAACAGTTAGGTCCACTGTCACGATTTTCATAAAGATATTACGAAAATCAATAAAATGTATTGGCATCTAAAATGGCTACATCATCTCAATTAATTGATAAATTATATAACAAACAGGAATGTGAACATAAAATTAGAAATATAACTAGAACAAAAAAGGACAAATTTCTGCTATATAATAATTTCCAGCCCTTTGAACATACATTTAGAAACATGTTCCACAAAAAAGACTATAAAATTACTTTCAAAACTATAACAGTTCACATGGTTTCAGTTGAATATCACAATTATTATGAGTATGACATTCAGAAAACCTGTTTATGGGTTGTTTTCCACAACAGGCTTAGATAAGCACTGTGATGGTTTTCATCAACTTGTTATGTAACTCAATACAAAAAAAAAAAAAAAAAATTGTATACTGAATTATTGCATAACCATAATATATTCTACACTAAGTATCAATAATTCGTTTAAATGCTATTCCAATAAACTATTACAGAAAGTTCATTAACAGTTAACTAATATATCACATTATTCCTAATTGATTACCTGCCTTTCCAAAGAACTGTTTTCATTTTATTAACATAATCACAAATTAATATTATGTTTGAATGCAGAAAAGTTAACTCATTTTAACAATGCTGCCCTGCCATGTAAATATTTATCCTGTTGTTGATTTCAATTCTGCTCTAATTTGAATTTAGATTGATTCGGAGCAAATTGTGTTTGTGACAAAATGTTTATAACTTGCTTAATTTGTTAATTGAATGTTCAGCAACTGTTTATAAAATGGATGACCTGTTATTTTTGTAACTGAATTCGACTGTAATGTTATTTAATTTAAACGTTAACAACTTGTATAAGTAAATGTCAACTAATGGATAGAAAAATAAGTTAGTTTATTTTATATTAGACTTATTTAAATATTGTATATATTAACATCTGATTAAAGTAACCATGCTGTAGTTTGATTTTGCGAACATAGGTATTGTTATTTGTAAATAGAGAGTGAAGCAAAACAAATTAACTGAAATAATCACTCATTTCAGAAATACCGAGAAAGTAACAATTATCACAACCTAATACAGTTTCATATGATTTCTGTTCATTATTCATACAGCAGTATTATTCTTGGAGCATGGAACATTAGTTCAGAATATATGGTACAAGACATAATGATGGACCATCCACATTGCTGTGACTTCTGGTTTAAGAGACCTGCACAAGAAATATATCAAAATGTGTAGAAGTGTTCAGTAATAACTTGTTAATGATAAATCATAATGTGGATGATCTGAAAGAGTGCAAAGAACCAAAACAAACAAAAATGTCAGTCACGTTTTCTACAGTCTGTAAAAACCTATGGTATGTGGAAAGAATTACTAATAAAAATCACCAGGATCCATCACATAATGAAGAGTATTAGATCCTACTCCCATCACATAGAAATAGTTAGGAGTTGAAGCCTTGCGCTTCCATGCTCACTCATATTATTGTATACACAATATGTTGGTGAACCTTTATGAGAATCAACATTACACTTATTGGTTTAGGTTTTATAAATACCATGATCTACTCATTGGACAAGTAAACCAACAATATATTATAATTTTTGTAAATAATCTGTACATTGAGAAGAAAGTATTTCAACAGGATTGAATCATGCCACATATAGGGCATTATAACAGAGTGTGTACAGTTAAATAAACTGTTTTCACATCAGCTTGTGACATGATTGACCAACTTTGCTTATCAACCTCATAGTTCATATCTCATGTTATATGATGCCTTTTTGTGGGATTATTAAGAGAAAACTGTTTCACACCTATTCCAAAAAATGTACAACTTTGGGAAACATTGAATCAGTGATCGATGATGTAAATTCTGAGCGTGCACCAACACAGTTTCCTACATAACTGATTACATGGAATAAAAATAGTTCTCAGTGAAGGAAAGTATGGTATAGGTTCATGACTACAAGTATATGGCCTAATATTGTGGTCAGCTGTGCTGAATAGGACGGATGTTGAGGGTAAATCACTTCTTTTGCATTTAAAATTCATATTTGTGATAATAAACATCATTTCATAGCATATTTAAACTTTTGTTTATAGAATTCGATGAAATAATTAAATTAAATTATGAAAAGAATATTTAATTATGAAAATAATGTTAATAAAATGACAAAAATTACCATAAAATTTTAACTTTTGTTATGGTTTCAAGAATGTAACAAAGATTACATAGGACAACATAGTTTTTGCATTTATCACTCATATTTAACAAAGGTTATAAAATTACACAAATAATCATAAATAAAAATAAGTAGATACCATAAAAACTTAATTATCCATAAACAACTATTGTGTTATGTGTTTCCTGCTAAGTACTGTAAAATTAAAACCATTATTTTCGTGTACAGACATAGACAAAATTGCTCATTCAGATATAATGACTCTTTGTCAATAAAGCAGTTTCAGAGGCCTGTACTCTTCAGCCTGGACTGGATAGTACAGAGAACCTTATAACAGCGAGTATACTGTATGTAGCCTACAACACATAATCACACAAAAACCATGTATTTTGTAGTTACTACCTTTTGTCCACGATCTACAAAATCACACTATTGTCCCTTTAAAAATAAATAAAAACTTGATAAATTTAGTTTATCTTTTCACTCTATTTTTAAAAAGAACAAATTACATTGTGAAGGAATTAATTTTGAGATTTTCTTGAATATATCTAGGCCCTTTGTATGTTCTACATAAAAAAAGTACATCTATATGACTCTACCACCAAACTTAGCATTAATAAATAATGTTTAGTCAACTGTTGTATGACAATGCTATAATTTTTTTTTTAATTGACTAAAATTCAAAATGGTGATAAAAAAATGAAAGCTAAGAAAATAGTATGAGGGATCAGGTATAAATGTCTTTAATCCCAACAGATATGACAAAAATTGAGGAAAAAGTAAAGGGGGTACTCTTTAGTCATGCAGTAACCTATATATACAGAAGATCTGAAGAAAATTATGCAACTTCAAACATTCTAAGTTCCTGCTTCCCAGACAGTATTTATTAGTTTATTTTTACTGATCTTTATATTTGTAAAATAACATAGGTTAAAAAATATAATTCAAACAAAAATAGTATAATACCAAAATACGGTTTTCAAATGATTTTATTTTTTTAAACTAATATAACACATTTTTTCTAGTGTTTTACCTGATTATTTTATTTAAAATAGTTGTGAAAACCAAATTCAAATTGTTGGCTATTGAGAAAAAAAGTTTACGAAAAATATTGCTCATTCATGAAAATATGTTTATATTGCAACAGCATCAAATCACCAAAATTATAATTGATATAATAGAAAGCTAATACACAGTGAAGAGTCAAGCTCAATAGCCTAAGAAGCTAAACAATTATGTTGAATATTATATTAAAGAATACTGGAGTCATTATTTTATTGATAGAAATTTAAACATTCATACACAAGATTGTCATATAAAAAAATGATAAGCAAATGTTAAGATTTAATTAAAACAAATAACCTGAATGTTATAAAATGACACATTCAGCGTTAAACAAAAGTTACAAACATTCAGCAGTCAACAAAAGTTATAAATTGTTATTGTTAATAATAAAAGTAAAGTACATTTTTGCAACACAAAAGTTGTAAGAGTTTCTAGTTGGTAAATTAACACCTAAGTCTATATATTCAACATATTGTATTAAGTCTTTTACAGTAAGAGTTTCAGTTTAGTTTAAGAACTGAAGTAAAATAGAAATATCGTTAAAGTAAATAATTCAAAAGCAATGTTGGTATTCTAGGTTAATGCTAACATGATAGTAAAGTGGCAAGTTTAAACCATATATATACAGTGTAAAAAAGTCTAGGGATGGTTAGATAAGGTTTAATTTAGAAAAGGTAAAAAGTGGAAACCTTAGAAATGTTTATTAGTAGGAAAAGAAAATAGGCACTATATAGCCTGTAAGGTAAATTTACATATATCCCTAAATGTGGTTGGGGGAGGGATTCAAAATTGTCAAATGTAAAGCCTCAGTTTAAAGGTCTTAATAGAAATTAACTGCGCAAACTAGAGGTCATTATTTATTACTCCAATTCAAAATGGCGGCAGTCAAATATTCAAAAAATTAAATTTATTTCACAACATAATCTAAGGAAAATAATAAGAAGACACAAAATTATTACAACAAAAACGGTTATTTTATTAATATTTGACTAGGAATTTGCAATACCTAGGAATTTAATTTTACAAACAAACAAAGTCAAAATAATTCTGTTAGTTAAAACACAGTTTTGCCTTCACCCTTATCTAAAAATAATGTCATGCCTAAAGGGAACATGCATGATTAAAAATGTACATTTTCCCACCCCTCTTAACTGTGTAGGGTAGTTTTTAACATTTAAAATGAACCTTGTATGTTGAATTGCTTTAGGCATACATTTAAATACAAGCCTTAGGGTGTATGGTACCTATGTACTGGATTCAACTCCATGTGTGAATAGAGAGATATATTTTTATCTAATTGTGTTTTAAAGTATTCAACGGTTTGGAATTTTTATTTTATGTTCTTTTCTTCCTTTTTCTCTAAAGCGATGATGACTAAAAAGTGTTTTAGTTTTAAACAACAAGGAAAAAAAATTGTAAACAATTATGTCTAATTACTCTTATAGGCGATATTGGTCAAGATACTACTGTCTCGTGATGTAGTAATGACTAAAATCATTGTATTAGAAAATAAATAAAAATATGTGATTATTTTTTCTTTTTGATGAGTAGAACTTTGATCTGATTGAATCATTTTGAAGTTTTTTTCCTAGTGATTAATCATAATAGTTCATTAGGATGGGTAAACAAACCAGTAAAGATAGAAAACACTAACACAAAAACAAAGCTAATAAATTTACAGTTAGTTAAAAAAAAAAAACATGACCCACGTTTATATATACAGTGTGAGTCAAAAGTATGGATACACCCTGTTAAATTTTAAATGGATAAAGATAGAAAAATGAAACTCAGAACACCTTTCTAGGAAATAAATGAGAACTTTTTAGCCACTATTGCAACTTTGCCCATTTCCCCAAAATGGGATTTTTGGGGGCAGCTCAAAATTTTTAAATGTATAGACCCATTAAGTGACACCTCATTTTAAAGTCCTTAATTAAAGAAGAAGGACAGTGGAAACCAGAGCTTTCTATCTCAACCCAGTACAAAATGGCAGCTCATTGGTTGTCTATTGGGGTTATTTACCACCTGAATGTGGATGTTCATATTTTGCCTCAATGAAGTTTTACCTAATTTCAATGAGCTGCAATTTTGTACTGGGTTGAGATAGAAAGCTCTGGTTTCCACTGTTCTTCTTCTTTAATCAAGGACTTTAAAATGAGGTGTCACTTAATGGGTCTTTATATTTAAAAATTTTGAGCTGCCCCCCCAAAAATCCCATTTTGGGGAAATGGGCAAAGTTGTAATAGTGACTAAAAAGTTCACTTTTTTTCCTAGAAAGGCGTTCTAAGTTTCATTTTTCTATCTTTATCCATTTAAAATTGAACAGGGTGTATCCATACTCTTGACTCACACTGTATAACTTTAATTGAAGAAGAAAGATAGAGTTTAAATAATGAAACAATTGACAAATAAAAGATATTTGCTTATAACTTTAAATATGAAAGAAAAAAAAAGTTGGAACGTTTCAAATCAAACATACCAAAAGTATAATAGTAAAATAGAATACTGTACTAGAAACTATTGCAAATAAGTGCCCTCAGCAGTTGTCCAGGTGTAAAGTCCCATCAGAAAAGCTATTTAAATGTTAAACCTGGCAATCTGCAATATATATGTAGTGTTACTGCCTCGAGCAACTGCATACTAGATATCTTTGTCATGTAACATGCAATAAAACTGCAGTCGAAATAATATATTATTTGAAATATTTAGAATGCTTTCAAAAGATATGGAATGCATTTTCATAGCATTATAAATATTTAAAATATCTTTTGTAACAAATGATAAACACAGTTGTCGTTTTTATAAATCTCAGTATTGTTTTCCAGGCAAATATCAATACTATTTTCAAACACAGTGTTTTAAACAGGTATAAAAATATGATTTTTTTAGATATTTTGTTTTCTTTTCCACACCTGTTTAAATTGACATATTATTTGCTAAATCAATAACGAATAATACTACAAAAAATATTATATAACAAAAACTCTTGATGAAGTCTTGTAAAAACAATAAAAAATCTTCGTGTATGATTTTTCAAATTGATGGTAATATCTTCATTAATATTATCCTCTGTAGTTTCATATTGTACAATTGTTTAATATCAGGGAACAGCTGTTATCTACTCGTATAAAATGTAATTTGTCCAGTGAAAAAATTTGTTATTTTTATATCAACTTTAACTTCTGGTATTCCTCCAACATGTTACCAATTTATCATGTTGAAAGAAACTACTCTTAACTTGTTTATACAGGGTAAAATTGAAATAAGTGTGCCAGCTGTTTACTTGGATAGTATTTGAAATGTTAGAAAAAGCCAAATGGCAACTTCCCTGAACTTTTTATGATGTCTAATTTGGGGTTTTAAAAATTTTGATACTATAACATATTTGTAACTAGTTCGAAAGCTTAACAATGATTAATTAAAAATATGATTTCAATCTAATGCTTAGTACGAGTTTATCCCACAAACAAAGCAAACCTAGGTTTTATTTAAATATACAGGGTGATTCACGAAGTTATCCCCACACTTATACAGCTCATTCTACTATTAAAAATAAACTATGAAAAAAGTTCATATAAACATATTATGTCCTATCTCGTTTCGTTTAGCGTCTGTCTGTCTGTCTGTATGTGTTTTTTAGAAAAAAAATTTCTATCTTAAAAATGGTTTGAGATATCAAGTGGAAACTTTTTACATTTAATGACCTTATTAGTGTGCATCTTAGATAAAAGTTTCAAAATAATATCATTTACAGAAACAAAATGGCGGTCATTTAAAATGTTCAAATCCTAATAACTTTAAAACGAGTGATGTTACAAAAAAAAGTAAGATACATAAAAAATAGCCCCTTTTAATACAAGCATTTTGGTACCTAGTTTATTGATCTAAGATAAGTAGTAACAGAAATAAGTAAGATTTCCCAAGAGTAAAGGTTTGTGTTTTATTCATAATTGCAATGTATTTTCAAAATCAAATCACACACAACATTAAAACATCTTACTATAAAAAGATTGAACTATTATAAAACACAGGTTTACAAAAAGATTGAACAATTATAAAACATAGGTTTACAAAAAGATTGAACAATAATGAAACATACGGCTATAAAAAAATTGAACAATAATTATAAAACATAGGTTTACAAAAAGATTGAATAATTATAAAACATAGGGCTATAAAAAAATTGAACAATTATAAAACATAGGTTTACAAAAAGATTGAACAATTATAAAACATAGGGCTATAAAAAGATTGAACAATTATAAAACATAGGGCTATAAAAAGATTGAACAATTATAAAACATAGGTTTACAAAAAGATTTAACAATTATAAAACATAGGGCTATAAAAAGATTGAACAATTATAAAACATAGGTTTACAAAAAGATTGAACCATTATAAAACATAGGTTTACAAAAAGATTTAACAATTATAAAACATAGGGCTATAAAATGATTGAACAATTATAAAACATAGGTTTACAAAAAGATTGAACAATTATAAAACATAGGGATATAAAATGATTGAACAATTATAAAACATAGGGATATAAAATGATTGAACAATTATAAAACATAGGTTTACAAAAATATTGAACAATAATAAAACATAGGGATATAAAATGATTGTACAATTATAAAACATAGGTTTACAAAAAGATTGAACAATTATAAAACATAGGGATATAAAATGATTGTACAATTATAAAACATAGGGATATAAAATGATTGAACAATTATAAAACATAGGTTTACAAAAAGATTGAACAATAATAAAACATAGGGCTATAAAAAAATTAAACAATTATAAAACACAGGGCTATAAAAAGATTTAACAATTATAAAACATAGGTTTACAAAAAGATTTAACAATTATAAAACATAGGTTTACAAAAAGATTTAACAATTATAAAACATAGGGCTATAAAAAGATTGAACAATTATAAAACATAGGGATATAAAATGATTTAACAATTATAAAACATAGGTTTACAAAAAGATTTAACAATTATAAAACATAGGTTTACAAAAAGATTTAACAATTATAAAACATAGGTTTACAAAAAAATTAAACAATTATAAAACATATGTTTATAAAAAAGTTGAACAATTATAAAACATACGTTTATAAAAAGATTGAACAATTATAAAACATACGTTTGTAAAAAAATTAAACAATTATAAAACATAGCTTTAAAAAAAATTAAACAATTATAAAACATACGTTTATAAAAAAATTTAACAATTATACAACATAGCTTTATAAAAAAGTTGAACAATTATAAAACATAGGTTTACAAAAAGATTGAACAATTATAAAACATAGGTTTAAAAAATGATTTAACAATTATAAAACATAGGGCTATAACAAGATTGAACAATTATAAAAATACAGCTATAAAAAGATTGAACAATTATAAAACATAGGTTTACAAAAAGATTGAACAATTATAAAACATAGGGATATAAAATGATTGAACAATTATAAAACATAGTTTTACAAAAAGAAAGAACAATTATAAAACATAGGGCTATAAAAAGATTGAACTATTATAAAACACAGGTTTACAAAAAGATTGAACAATTATAAAACATAGGTTTACAAAAAGATTGAACAATAATGAAACATACGGCTATAAAAAAATTGAACAATAATTATAAAACATAGGTTTACAAAAAGATTGAATAATTATAAAACATAGGGCTATAAAAAAATTGAACAATTATAAAACATAGGTTTACAAAAAGATTGAACAATTATAAAACATAGGGCTATAAAAAGATTGAACAATTATAAAACATACGGCTATAAAAAGATTGAACAATTATAAAACATAGGTTTACAAAAAGATTTAACAATTATAAAACATAGGGCTATAAAAAGATTGAACAATTAAAAAACATAGGTTTACAAAAAGATTGAACCATTATAAAACATAGGTTTACAAAAAGATTTAACAATTATAAAACATAGGGCTATAAAATGATTGAACAATTATAAAACATAGGTTTACAAAAAGATTGAACAATTATAAAACATAGGGATATAAAATGATTGAACAATTATAAAACATAGGGATATAAAATGATTGAACAATTATAAAACATAGGTTTACAAAAAGATTGAACAATTATAAAACATAGGGATATAAAATGATTGTACAATTATAAAACATAGGGATATAAAATGATTGAACAATTATAAAACATAGGTTTACAAAAAGATTGAACAATAATAAAACATAGGGCTATAAAAAAATTAAACAATTATAAAACACAGGGCTATGAAAAGATTTAACAATTATAAAACATAGGTTTACAAAAAGATTTAACAATTATAAAACATAGGTTTACAAAAAGATTTAACAATTATAAAACATAGGGCTATAAAAAGATTGAACAATTATAAAACATAGGGATATAAAATGATTTAACAATTATAAAACATAGGTTTACAAAAAGATTTAACAATTATAAAACATAGGTTTACAAAAAGATTTAACAATTATAAAACATAGGTTTACAAAAAGATTTAACAATTATAAAACATAGGTTTACAAAAAGATTGAACAATTATATAACATAGGTTTACAAAAAGATTGAACAATTATAAAACATAATGCTATAAAAAGATTGAACAATTATAAAACATAGGACTATAAAAAGATTGAACAATTAATTATAAAACATAGGTTTATAAAAAGATTGAACAATTATAAAACATAGGGCTACAAAAAGATTTAACAATTATAAAACATAGGGCTATAAAATGATTGAACTCCTCAGGAACTTGTTTATAGTGAGTTCTGACATGGCAATCCCGAGACATACACTTTCATAGTCTTGAATTATATCATTCTCATCTTTCCTATTACGTCTTTCTTGACCAACTCTTGTTCTCTTCTGACCCTGTTGCTATTATAGTTGTCGAAGGTTAGAGGAATTTATTTTATACATTTGTTTTCCATTTTACTTAGCAAATATACGAAGTATATCGCCATAAAATTTTGACCTCAGTTTTTGATACGTTTCATGGCCTCAGGAAACCGAAAAAGTGATTTTCAATATATCCGTCCGTCCGTCGCTGTTGCCTGTAACTAAGTACGATAGCGGCCACAAACATTAAGATAGGAACATGATATTTGGTTTATGATACTATAGTGTCCTATTGACATTCAGTAAAATTTAATAAAAAACGTCAAAATTTTGGCCGTTTTGAACAGTTTCTTGTTCATAGCTCGTGTGTTATTCAACTTTATAACTCACCAAATTAGATAAAAAAAATTCAGATTTCAATCCTGCATGTAATGGAACAAACTCTATCTTTCTACGATGACAAATAGTGAAGTTAAAGTCAGAAATGTAACCTGACCCCCGAAGTAAATGTGATTGTATAGTTATGAAATCCAGCAGGGCCGAGTCACCGACACGAGCGTAGCGAGTGGAGGCTCCTTCTCATATGTACATCTTCAAGGCCCGTTAGTGTAGACACTGACACGAGCGAAGCGAGTGGAGATTTTTAATATATAGGCTATATATTGCGAAACTCTACGGCCTAGCAAGTAGTGTTATACAATTAATTATGAAGTTCAGAAAACATGTGTAACAGTTGTTTCAAAAAACTTACCTTACTGGACTTATGATTCCTTTAGGGAGTACATTGTATAAGACGGCTGGGTAAGTACCATGATAGTGTGCCCATCAACTTGTTTTATAAGGCAGTGGTAATTGACAAGTTTTTCGCCTTTAAAAACAAAGAAAAAGAAGTTATATTGTCAACATTTTATTCTTTTTGAAAACTTTTAATTTTTGTATCGTAGAAAAACATCATTGGAAGCAGATTTTACGAACAGAAAATGAGCTATTTTTGAGGTTATGTTTTCTATAATTACATGTTTATTTATTATAACATATTACTAATGGCAGTACATTTTTAATCTTCGCATTTGTTATTGCACTTCTAATACTTATCATAGCACATCTTACTTTATACAAAACTATTTTCTTTAAACACTCTTCGAAATTCTCAATATCTGATAAGATTATTATTCAGCGAACTTAACACTCTGTAAAATGTATTGGCTTTGATGCAACGAACACTAAGCCGATTTCCTAAAGGATTGTATTTGCCCTTTGATGTTAAGACGAGGTTTCCTCTCGACTAAGTAAAATGCTTTACATTTTCAATAGAACTTTTATCGAGAAATTTACTGGCTGAGTAGTTAAGACTTGTTCAATAGCCTACTCTCCTACTCACGGTGTATTTATTTTATTTAATATGTTGCACGAGTTTGCCAACATAACTAAATAAAAACTCGTTGATACGGTGACATCGCAGAACGCGAATCTTTCAAAAGTAAAAACTTTAAATGGTTGTGGTTTCGTAATTTGTTACCCAACACCCGAGAAACTTCTTTATTGTATGCAGATATAATTGGGATTCATTAAAACATCAGCTGTTATTTTCATAGCTCTTTATTTGTTACCATAGCAACGAGTTTTCTCATTGTTGACTTATTTCAAACACAGGAATCTAGCAGGTGGTAAACTTGTAGTAGTTTACAATTAATTGATTTTTTTTATTCCATCATGACTCTACCTTTACAAACATATTGATTCAGTGTTATTTTGAATGAGAACGAAGTTTATCAGCCGTGTTTTAAGAGAGTTTCACACTCGCGACGATTTGAGGCAGTGTTGTCGCGTATAAAAAGCTTCTTAGTAAGTTTGAAACCATCGGCTCCGTTGGAGACATCAAGAGGCCAGGATGATCTTAAATCATAAGAGATAAAATTGGCGTTGCTGAAGTTTTAAATAAATAAAACGTTTTGTAAAATAACACTGAATTTCTGAAATATAGTGTTAAGAAAATTGGACAGTATACTATTGCTTCTCCAGGAAGAGTATGGTGTCCATTTCGAATTTCCATAATAACTCTAGCAAGTAAAAATTTGGCTTAATTTAAAGTTCTTTTTGAACTAAATCCAGATTAATTACAAAAGGGATACATGTACTGTACATTATTTTGTTCTATGTCAAAAAACAAATAACTATAGTCAATTAAAATATTAACTTACTTTTGAAAGTCTTGGTATTTTAGATAAAAAAGACTACAGAAATATTGTCACAATTAGTCTCTCTTTTGAATTTTGGAGAACTTTTTTTCAATACTATTCTACGTCTGAGTAAATCCTATTTTACAGTCTAAGTTTGACTAAAATTTAACTAAATTATTGATTACTAGAGGTATTATTGACTACTAGAGGTATTATTGACTACTAGAGATATTATTGAGTACTAGAGTTATTATTGAGTTATAGAGGTATTATTTACTACGAGAGATAGTTTATACTATAGAGGTATTATTGACTACTAGATGTATTATTGACTACAAGAGGTATTATTGAGTACTAGATGTATTACTGACT
Organism: Aphrophora alni; assembly: GCA_963513935.1. Classification (NCBI taxonomy): domain Eukaryota; kingdom Metazoa; phylum Arthropoda; class Insecta; order Hemiptera; family Aphrophoridae; genus Aphrophora; species Aphrophora alni. Next base: position 157,929,070 of record OY740766.1, on the reverse strand, counting down.
ACTAGAGGTATTATTGACTACTAGATGTATTATTGACTACAAGAGGTATTATTTACTACGAGAGATATTTTATACTATAGAGGTATTATTGACTACTAGATGTATTATTGACTACAAGAGGTATTATTGAGTACTAGATGTATTACTGACTACTAGAGGTATTATTGACTACTAGATGTATTATTGACTACAAGAGGTATTATTGACTACTAGATGTATTATTTACTACGAGAGATATTTTATACTATAGAGGTATTATTGACTACTAAATGTATTATTGACTACAAGAGGTATTATTGAGTACTAGATGTATTACTGACTACTAGAGATATTATTGAGTACTAGAGTTATTATTGAGTTCTAGAGGTATTATTTACTACGAGAGATATTTTATACTATAGAGGTATTATTGACTACTAGATGTATTATTGACTACAAGAGGTATTATTGAGTACTAGATGTATTACTGACTACTAGAGGTATTATTGACTACTAGATGTATTATTGACTACAAGAGGTGTTATTGACTACTAGATGTATTATTTACTACGAGAGATATTTTATACTATAGAGGTATTATTGACTACTAGATGTATTATTGACTACAAGAGGTATTATTGAGTACTAGATGTATTATTGACTACAAGAGGTATTATTGACTACTAGAGGTATTATTGACTACGAGAGATATTTTATACTATAGAGGTATTATTGACTACTAGATGTATTATTGACTACAAGAGGTATTATTGAGTACTAGATGTATTACTGACTACTAGAGGTATTATTGAGTACTAGAGGTATTATTTACTACGAGAGATATTTTATACTATAGAGGTATTATTGACTACTAGAGGTATTATTGACTACTAGATGTATTATTGACTACAAGAGGTATTATTGACTACTAGATGTATTATTTACTACGAGAGATATTTTATACTATAGAGGTATTATTGACTACTAGATGTACTAGAGGTATTATTGACTACTAGATGTATTATTGACTACTAGAGGTATTATTGACTACTAAATGTATTATTGACTACAAGAGGTATTATTGACTACTAGAGGTATTATTGACTACGAGAGATATTTTATACTATAGAGGTATTATTGACTACTAGATGTATTATTGACTACAAGAGGTATTATTGAGTACTAGATGTATTACTGACTACTAGAGGTATTATTGAGTACTAGAGGTATTATTTACTACGAGAGATATTTTATACTATAGAGGTATTATTGACTACTAGAGGTATTATTGACTACTAGATGTATTATTGACTACAAGAGGTATTATTGACTACTAGATGTATTATTTACTACGAGAGATATTTTATACTATAGAGGTATTATTGACTACTAGATGTATTATTGACTACAAGAGGTATTATTGAGTACTAGATGTATTATTTACTACGAGAGATATTTTAAACTATAGAGGTATTATTGACTACTAGATGTATTATTGACTACAAGAGGTATTATTGACTACTAGATGTATTATTGACTACAAGAGGTATTATTGAGTACTAGATGTATTACTGACTACTAGAGGTATTATTGACTACTAGATGTATTATTGACTACAAGAGGTAAAATTGAGTACTAGAGGTATTATTGACTACGAAAGATATTTTTACTATAGAGGTATTATTAACTACTTTAGATATTATTGACTAGTAGCGATATTATTGACTACTTTAGATATTATTGACTAGTAGCGATATTATTGACTACTAGAGGTATTACTGACTACTAGAGGTATTACTGACTACTACAGGTATTATTGACTACTAGAGGTATTACTGACTACTAGAGGTAGTCTTTACTACTAGAGGTATTACTGACTACTAGAGGTATTAATGACTACTAGAGGTATTATTGACTACTAGAGGTATTACTGACTACTAGAGGTATTCTTTACTACTAGAGGTATTACAGACTACTAGAGGTATTATTGACTACTAGAGATATTATTGACTACTAGAGGTATTCTTTACTACTAGAGGTGTTACTGACTACTAGAGGTATTACTGACTACTAGAGGTATTACTGACTACTACAGGTATTATTGACTACAAGAGGTATTATTGACTACTAGATGTATTATTTACTACGAGAGATATTTTATACTATAGAGGTATTATTGACTACTAGATGTATTATTGACTACAAGAGGTATTATTGAGTACTAGATGTATTACTGACTACTAGAGGTATTATTGACTACTAGATGTATTATTGACTACAAGAGGTATTATTTACTACGAGAGATATTTTATACTATAGAGGTATTATTGACTACTAGATGTATTATTGACTACAAGAGGTATTATTGAGTACTAGATGTATTACTGACTACTAGAGGTATTATTGACTACTAGATGTATTATTGACTACAAGAGGTATTATTGACTACTAGATGTATTATTTACTACGAGAGATATTTTATACTATAGAGGTATTATTGACTACAAGAGGTATTATTGAGTACTAGATGTATTATTGACTACTAGAGATATTATTGAGTACTAGAGATATTATTGAGTACTAGAGGTATTATTTACTACGAGAGATATTTTAAACTATAGAGGTATTATTGACTACTAGATGTATTATTGACTACAAGAGGTATTATTGACTACTAGATGTATTATTGACTACAAGAGGTATTATTGAGTACTAGATGTATTACTGACTACTAGAGGTATTATTGACTACTAGATGTATTATTGACTACAAGAGGTATTATTGACTACTAGATGTATTATTTACTACGAGAGATATTTTATACTATAGAGGTATTATTGACTACTAGATGTATTATTGACTACTACAGGTATTATTGACTACAAGAGGTATTATTGAGTACTAGAGGTATTATTTACTACGAGAGATATTTTATACTATAGAGGTATTATTGACTACTAAATGTATTATTGACTACTAAATGTATTATTGACTACTAGAGGTATTATTGACTACAAGAGGTATTATTTACTACGAGAGATATTTTATACTATAGAGGTATTATTGACTACTAGAGGTATTATTGACAACTAGATGTATTATTGACTACAAGAGGTATTATTGACTACTAGATGTATTATTGACTACAAGAGGTATTATTGATTACTAGATGTATTATTTACTACGAGATATATTAATACTATAGAGGTATTATTGACTTATAGATGTATTATTGACTACAAGAGGTATTATTGAGTGCTAGAGGTATTTGTACTACGAGAGATATTTTATACTATAGAGTTATTATTGACTACTAGATGTATTACTGACTACTAGAGGTATTATTGACTACTAGATTAATTATTGACTACAAGAGGTATTATTGACTACTAGATGTATTATTGACTACAAGAGGTAAAATTGAGTACTAAATGTATTATTGACTACAAGAGGTATTATTGACTACTAGATGTATTATTTACTACGAGAGGTATTATTGACTACGAGAGATATTTTATACTATAGAGGTATTATTGACTACTAGATGTATTATTGACTACAAGAGGTATTATTGAGTACTAGATATATTACTGACTACTAGAGGTATTATTGAGTACTAGAGGTATTATTTACTACGAGAGATATTTTATACTATAGAGGTATTATTGACTACTAGATGTATTATTGACTACAAGAGGTATTATTGACTACTAGATGTATTATTTACTACGAGAGATATTTTATACTATAGAGGTATTATTGACTACTAGATGTATTATTTACTACGAGAGGTATTATTGACTACTAGATGTATTATTGACTACAAGAGGTATTATTGACTACTAGATGTATTATTGACTACAAGAGGTAAAATTGAGTACTAGAGGTATTATTGACTACGAAAGATATTTTTACTATAGAGGTATTATTAACTACTTTAGATATTATTGACTAGTAGCGATATTATTGACTACTTTAGATATTATTGACTAGTAGCGATATTATTGACTACTAGAGGTATTACTGACTACTAGAGGTATTACTGACTACTACAGGTATTATTGACTACTAGAGGTATTACTGACTACTAGAGGTAGTCTTTACTACTAGAGGTATTACTGACTACTAGAGGTATTAATGACTACTAGAGGTATTATTGACTACTAGAGGTATTACTGACTACTAGAGGTATTCTTTACTACTAGAGGTATTACAGACTACTAGAGGTATTATTGACTACTAGAGATATTATTGACTACTAGAGGTATTCTTTACTACTAGAGGTGTTACTGACTACTAGAGGTATTACTGACTACTAGAGGTATTACTGACTACTACAGGTATTATTGACTACTAGAGGTATTACTGACTACTAGAGGTAGTCTTTACTACTAGAGGTATTACTGACTACTAGAGGTATTAATGACTACTGGAGGTATTATTGACTACTAGAGGTATTACTGACTACTAGAGGTATTCTTTACTACTAGAGGTATTACAGACTACAAGAGGTATTATTGACTACTAGAGATATTATTGACTACTAGAGGTATTCTTTACTACTAGAGGTGTTACTGACTACTATACGTATAACTGACTACTAGAAGTATTATTGACTACGAGAGATATTTTTTACTATAAAGGTATTATTGACTATTTTAGGTACCTGTTATTGACTCCTTGAAGTTTAATTGACTACTAGAGTGACCTCTGCTGATTTTGATATAACTTTGAGGTATTTTTTAAACTTTTTTCTTAACGTATGTTTGGAGAGGTTGCTACCAATACGTTTGGTTTATGCCCTTTGAGGCTACACATGATCAAAAGTTGATGAAACGTTAGAGCCGAATTCTGATAAACCTAAATTTTGAGTTTCTTCCTCATGGTTTAACCCAGAAATTTTGAGTTATATAAAAAAAGAGAAGAAAAACTCCCGAAATATAACCAAAATATGCCTACTTATTAACAGATAGATGCCATATCAAAAACCACACGGGGAACCTCAAAAAGCTCGTGACAACCTAAATTACCCGAACCAAACTTAACTTCCTCCATACTATCTATGTGTGGATAAATAGAAATAAAATTTGAAATGGTTTTACATGAAATGAAACACTCTAACCTAACCTAATGTAAACTACTCTAACCAAACATAATTTCCCCCATACTATAATAAATTTTGACATGTTTCATGAAACTTTGTCTGGAAAAGTAAAAAACTCACTACACACTACTTTTTTGTAAATGAATTAAAACCTTTTCTAGTTTTATAAGTTTACAGAAATATCAACTAAATTATTTTTATATAACATTTACATTGTTTTCCCCTTAAGATATTCTAAATCTCGATTATACTTTGTATATAAGCATGTGAATTAAAGTGAAATTAAAACAATAGTGTGATTATTTACGCTTTCAACGAATTTGGCCACCAGCCACCGAGGCTCATCAGTGGTGGGGGGCTAAGGGTTCTTTTCTTAGTTAAGACTAGCATCCGAGGATTTATATACATCGATGGGTACAGTATAATATTTAGTACTAATTTAACACCAATCATTCGTAATAACATACAAGCAGTAAGCCACCAAAAAATATTTAACTTTTATTATTACTCTCTGTGATAATAAAAGTTTTTATTCTATTGTTATGTTTTGTTCAAGTGTGCAGTAGCTGTGATTCTTACCGTTGCTTCTTGATCTATGAATATTGTTGTCACATTGCTCAATTTTGAGTTTTTCTGTGTTCTAAAAATAAAGTTTTCAAAAAAATGTCTTTACCCCCATTTCATACATATGTCTGTATGACCATCATCACTTACTTCTTGAATATCGTTGGACCGATTTTTAAATAAATTAACATCGAGGGAATTCTTTAGCTTCTAATAATGTAGTCTAATCGTCGTAATAAAAAATTGAAACATTGTTCTGAAGGGAAAAAAAGTTAGGAGAGAACAACACTGAGAAGAGAAAGTTAATGCAAAAACAAGAGAACTATTTAAAAAAGTAAATATCTGAACACTTACACAACTTTCCCAGCGTTTATAATAAACATTGTTACAACGAAATTTAAAAAATAAAACAAGATTAAAACGCCTGGTAAAAATACAACATTGCACTGCTGTCGAAATGGTAGTCTACACGGTAGCTTGTAGGATAAACCGATAAACAAGTCCTGGAGGGACCCTTTTGTTTGATGAAGCCAGTAAACAAAACAAAACAGTGTGAACTCGGCCGTTCTGTTTAGGTGGCATTTACAATTTTAGATTATTGGTTCAAGATAAACACGTAGTACGTGTGATTGTTTCAGGGCTTAATTAACACGTCAACCAAAGACTGACTAACAACAATCCTACGTATAAATACGTTGAGAGTTTATCCTATACACAGTCCATTTGTTTTTGGGAAATGATGTAAACATAACCTCAAAATAAGCTAATAATTTGATAACAGCTGATCCATATCTAGCATTGTTGTACTGTTCACTTTGATAGGCTTTTAGGGACGTTATGTTGGGTTAAAAAATCGACGACAAGTTTTTGTCGATATTCGATTTCAGGTCCCCTGTTTTAGGAAATATGTCTGTTTGTCAGTGATAAACAGCCCCAAAACCCCATACTTTCCCCTCCATTTTTTCGATAACTTAAAATTTAGGAGTACCTACGAAAAGAAAAAAAAATTTCTCAAAATCGGTTGTAACGATTTTGATAAAATTTTGAAAAGTAACGTAAATAAGAAAGAGAACCACAAATAGGACATGCTTGAGGGTCCGACGTTATTTGAACTTAATTCCTTACATCATTTAACTTAGGTCTCTATGAATGAAAGTAGAAAGTACGGACTCTACTGTAGGGGGGGGGGGACTATTCCTCTGGTCTCGGTTGGCATGTAATACTTTATATTTTCTTCTTCTTTACTCATGTCTCCTTAATATGGAGTCTAGTTCGGGACAGTACAGTAGTTTCCCATCTTCAAATGGTAACGTCCTCCCTCCCCCCCGCATATCTACTAACCTCCATTTCTCATCACACACGAGGTGTTTTCATTGGTCTTCTCTCTTCCGGTCTCAGTTAAGAGCGTTGGTAATCTTCCCTCTTTTAACATACCTGCCTATACCTGATTTTAACAAATTGTATTGTAGCTTTTATATCTTCACCCTTTCTCTAATTTCCTCTTTCTTATCCAATCCCATCTAGTCTTCTACAAAACAATTTGCAGACATCTCACCCTCGCTTGAATTCTTCACTTATCATACTTGCCTGACTCAACAATGTGCACTTTGATTGAGTTCCAAGACACAGAGGTGTCAAGGACAACGAACGGGCAGATAAGCTGGTCAGAAAGGACACATTAGATCCTGTCTATAGTGCAATTACGAAATGGACCAAAGAAAATACTTTCAGCGCAGGACAGACATTACCCAAAGAGTTTCAAGCGGCTGGCTGGTAGGTTTAAGTCCAGGACGTTTTAACAAGAAATTGCTAAACTGGACACTTCAGAAAGCACCTGATTCAAACTGAGGAAGACGATTCAGTTCAAAATATAATATTTTCAAAAGACTATCTCAGAACAATCGAAAACACCAACATATCTAAACCTAATTAGTTTTTCTTTAAACCCTTCCCTCCCACTCATTTATAACATTTGAATCATAATTTAGAAATGTAAATTATTTTGTAAGTATTTTTTAATATTTAATTATAACCTAAATTAAAGAATAAATAGTCAAATCCGTTAATTAAGAGGAAATAACATTTTAAACTGCAAAAGAAAAGTTAAAGCTAGCAAAACGTAAAGACGACACATTCTGTGTGTACAGGAAGTGACCCGTAGGTGGGGGGGGGGGTTGTTATCTGACAAAATGATCCGATATTGGTACAGTCTCTGACAAAATGTTATGAATGTTAAAGAGGAAAGACAACCTAGGAAAATGTAAATATTGAAACTTTGTGATAATCCCTTCTCAGAAACATAATTCTTTTATTAATAAATACATTGTGAAAAGTATAAAATGAACTTTATTTATATTTTACTTTATAAATAAAATTAGTTTGAGGAGAAAATCGATACAAATATGGTTATTATTATATTATTGGATATTACAGACACGTAAAAATAATACTAACAAAAGTATGTATTAATTTTTTTTGTTTCTTGAATTACATTTTTACTATAGTTGAAATTATTCTTTTTAAAATATACAATAACAGCGCTGTTTCGCAGAACAGAGTCGCCTTCCTCAGGTGTAGCACTCAACACATACATACAATGAACACATACTACAGACGATACACATAATTAAACTAACCCAGTATTGCTCTTCTTTCGAATGTTAATAAAATGGTTTCTATGTGGCCACATGTGACATTCATAGTTTCGATAAGAAGGGCCACGCACACAACCATGTGGCCACATAGGAATAGTTAGCTACAATAACTAAATTATCACTAATTATATTAAATTATAAAATAATTAAGTTATAATTTAGGGGAAAGTTGTTTATAAATAATTAAGGGAATTCAGTGAAACGATTTCATGGTAAGAGCAACACTATACAAGCAGATGCTCTAAATGTAATACATAAAAGTTTGTTTCTTGTGCCAAGTTTTATTAAACTGACGAACGAAGAGCAAGTCTCGGATAATTTAATTATGTGTATTGTCTTTAATAAATGTTCATTGTGAGTGTGTGTTGTATTAGAGTGTTGAGTGCTACACCTTGTAGAGTGTTCGGCGAAACAGAGCTGTATGTTTAAAAAAAGGATTGCAACAACAGTAATAAGGCGTTGAGGAAACGGGGTTGCCAACTTCAAAACTCGGCAAACGAAAAATACTCTCCGTGTACATACACTGTCAATCATCTTCATCAATAATTACTTCCTTTTTCAACTTTAAAACGTTGTTTTGTTGTTTATTTATTTTATTTTACATGTAAGAATTAAATCTAGCCTACATACGGGACATTTCTTGTATATTATAAATCAATTAAAATAAACTTAACCTAAATTTCGTTTTGTTCGGTTGCCATTCGGAGTGAGCAAAGTAGTGTGCAAAGTAGTGGGCAAAGTGAAACTGTTGAGAAATCAGCTGTTTTGTAAACTAATTTAAATGAACAAAATGCCACTTTGTCAACAACTGTAGACAAAGAATATTAATCGTTTTTATATTTAAAAAAAATCGTACAAGCTTAAAGACTCGGGCGTGACGGAATGGGCGTGTACAAAGAACAAGACAAATCTAGATCTAACCGGAAATACCAACATGGTAAAACATATAGGACACCGCTACATGAATAACATAAAAATCTGTTTTACTAGTTAATCAAAATTGAGTAACTAAGTATCAAAATAAATCTTATTAGAGCTCTTTTATTTGTTTGTTAGCTAAGATACTCCATGGCAAAACAACATTTTACGTTTTTTATGGTACTTTAGTGAGTTCGGTTGGCAATCCCTTGGGAGTCTAACTGGATCTACACTTTTTTTCATGTTGTCTTGGTTTAGATCCCTTTCTTTCCTATCAGGTATTTCTTGACCAACTCTGGATTTTTTCCAGTTATTAGAATAGTCGAGAGTTAGAAGGGTCTTTATTTTATCTTGCTTTTTTAAAGCGATGATGACTAAAAGGTTTTCGCTTTAAAAAAAAACCAAGCAAAGCAATTTGGTAGTCAGTTATTTTAAGTTCAGATTAAATCGCCTTTTATTATCTTGCTTATAAACGAAAATAGGAGAAGTTAATTTTTCACGTACGATTTTTATTTTATTTACACACTTTTTCAACCAAATGTGTTGTGGATAGGATTAGTGATGTGTGAGTCCGAGTATCAAAATCCTCGGAGCATTCCGAGTATTAAAATCCTCGGTTTCGTATTAAAATATTCGGACGAAATCCTCGTAACTAGGAACAAGGAGGAGGTAATGTGCGAGTATGAATTCGAAATAAAATCCTCGGACAACGATGTTCGTTAGTGTTGTGTCGATTCCAAACAAAATTCTCGGTGTTTCTACTTTGGTTATATTAGTTTCTAAGCTGATTTTTCACTACACATTAATTAAACATTACGATTTTGAGTTAAAATGATTTAGATTGGGTAACAAGTTCAATTTAAAATAATAATATTCATTTATTTCCACATTAACCAAAAGTAAGTTAAATTATTATTTAATTGTTATTATTTATATTTAAATAAATATTAATAGGTTACCATCTTTACAAAAAAAATATAGTAAATTGACTTATTTTAAATAACAACTAAATTATTAATGTTGGTAATAATTGTACTAACGTTAAATTACTGAATTTGTGTCAAACATTTAATTACGTATTACAAGTATCAATCACATATTGTTTAAAAAAATAAATACTTGGTGGATCAGTCTAACAGATAGAACGCAAAAGGGTAGGTTTATCTAAAACGATCTGATTGGTAAAGCTGAGTCAAATCCGATGCGCAAAATCATTCTGCGCAGATACTCGAAATAATAATACGAGTATTGAAATCATTTGAAACCGAGTAATGCGAGTATCCATTTCACCCGAGAATCAAAATCGCTAGATAGGATAACGACCACGGTATTGATTTTATGTGAATCACTGAATCTCTCACTCTACTGGATACCACGGGACGTAGGAAATGAGAAGAGTTCCTCATTGCTTCTCTCAGCAATCTTGTCCGGGCTACGAGCAAGATGCTGCAATTCATTCAGGTTTATTTGTATTTTCAGAAGTGTGTTTTATTTTATTACGACCTGCTATATTCAGTAAGCGTGGCGAATGTTTCTTCCCGAGGGCTGAAATATCGCCGGAGCAGTCAGTAATTTGTTACATTGTTGATTAACGACACAAAAGGGCTGTACAGGGAGATTGATATAATTGTATTAGCTGTTTCACTTGGAATGTATTTGATATATTAAAAAAAAAATCAAATGTCACTACCGTGAACTTTTTATATTGTTTTATTTGGAGTTTTTTTAAATTTTGATACCATCAGCCATTTTCCAATATGGCGCCCAATTTTAGATTTTTTTTTTTTAGAAATACATATTTCTCATGTTGTTTTTGATTCAAATAATTATAAAACCTTTTTATTCTTGTGTTTTTTTTTTGGTACATCCATCTGTTTAGGAGTTAGAGAGGTTCAAAGTAGTGAAAATTAAGATGTTTTCACAGATCAGTTTCTGAAACGAGATTAAAATTGGAACGTAGATGCAATATAATGTAATAAAAACTGCTAGATATTTTAAAATCATACCCAATTCTCCTTTTATATCTCAATATTAAAGTCTTTGCTGCAAGATATGACAAAGTAACGCCATACTTTGAATAAAACTAAATTACAAATAACTTTGAAATGTAAATTTTTATGTAGAAAATTGTAGTGTGCTCTAGTAAATTATAAAGAATTAAAAAAGTTGTTTACCGATATCACTGCTACTCTGTGACGTACAATAAAAGTAAAGATATCATTTTTGTCAGCATTAAAACAACTAAAACTAGTAATTTTTGTAAAGCCGCCATTTTGAAACTTTAAAATGAAATTTTTTAATTTGAAAAAATGCAAATTACTAGTATAAAACGTAAGTTAAAAAAAAATAAATTAATTGTTCAATAAATATCGCCGCTTGGGTAAAAAAGTTTATGTAGTAAATTTTCCAATTTCTACTAATTTTTATTACATTATACTCTACCCACTTTCAAATTTTAATCTCAGTTCGATTGTTTTAAGTACAGAAAATGTACCTCTGAAAACGCATAAAATCTTGTTTTTCACTATTTTGAGTATCTGTAGCTCCTAAGCAGTTGAATGTATAAAAAATACGTAAGAATAATGTCTATGTCTATAAGAAATTTTAAAGTTGGTCGCCATATTGGAAAAATAGCTGATGATATCAAATTTAAAAATCTCCAAATAAAACAAGTTCAGGGGAGTTGCCATTTGAGTTTTTTTTAAAAATAACTAATACTTTCCAAGCAAGTAAAACAGCTGGGACACTTGTATCAATCACCCCCAGTATATTATTGACTAGGTTTACTACGTATCTAGTGATATTTTGTAGTTATTATTGTAAGTTTTTTGATTATCAATTGACAAGTTAAATTATCAAAGCGGGCTTTGTGTGTTGGTTGGATAGTCAGAGATCCACAGACTGTTCCTAAAATGTTATCCGTTCTGCCAAATAGGCTTATCTCATGAGATTTACAAAAATCTATAAGTTATTACGTCACAGTATCAATCAACCATTGATAGTACATTTGTTAAAAATTGGCTTCTAGAAAGTTTATGGCAGGATAAAATTTAAAAATATTTATTCGTACTGTTACTTTAAATAAATAAACTGATTTTATGCGGATAATAATACAACGAATACGAATCTGGGTAGATTTGTTTCAAAGATCGTTACATAGACGATTTCAATGAATATATTTATGCATTTTCCCTTTTGTTGTTTAAAAGCAAAACACCTCTCGGTCTTTATAACAAAAGGAAGAACAGATCTCTAGCCCTCGAACACTCTGATACAGTTAGGATAGAAAAAGAACAAGAGTTGCTCAAGAAAAACCTGATAAGAGAGATAAAATGGAAAAACATCAATGGATTTCTCGGTATATTCTTACTGCCCCTACTGAACATTGTATATGCAATTAACGCAATACACTTCTACGTTGCAAACTGTATCCTTACCCCCTAACTGTTAATAATAAACATATACTCCATTCACGGAAACAAAACTTCATAAAAGTGTGTTATTATTGAGTTTCGTTGACCACTTGTAATGATTTATTTTCCATATAGACAATGGGTTAGTCGTGACAAACGCAAACCGTTAAATCCTGAAATTTTCCTTCCGAATACTTCATCGAATTTCAGGTATTTTTTAAGTATTTTTTGTTTACAGTCAAATGATGGTTTCCCCGCTAAATTTTGAGTGTTAGTCTTATGGTGTTTTCCCCGCTAAATTTTGAGTGTTAGTCTTACGGTGTTTTCCCCGCTAAATTTTGAGTGTTAGTATTACGGTGTTTTCCCCACTAAGTTTTGAGTTTAGTCTTACGGTGTTTTCCTCGCTAAATTTTGAGTGTTAGTCTTACGGTGTTTTCCCCACTAAATTTTGAGTGTTAGTATTACGGTGTTTTCCCCACTAAATTTTGAGTTTAGTCTTACGGTGTTTTCCCCGCTAAATTTTGAGTGTTAGTCTTACGGTGTTTTCCCCGCTAAATTTTGAGTGTTAGTATTACGGTGTTTTCCCCACTAAATTTTGAGTTTAGTCTTACGGTGTTTTCCCCGCTAAATTTTGAGTGTTAGTCTTACGGTGTTTTCCCCACTAAATTTTGAGTTTAGTCTTACGGTGTTTTCCCCGCTAAATTTTGAGTGTTAGTATTACGGTGTTTTCCCCACTAAATTTTGAGTTTAGTCTTACGGTGTTTTCCCCGCTAAATTTTGAGTGTTAGTCTTACGGTGTTTTCCCCGCTAAATTTTGAGTTTAGTCTTACGGTGTTTTTCCCGCTAAATTTTGAGTGTTAGTATTACGGTGTTTTCCCCGCTAAATTTTGAGTTTAGTCTTACGGTGTTTTCCCCGCTAAATTTTGAGTGTTAGTATTACGGTGTTTTCCCCGCTAAATTTTGAGTTTAGTCTTACGGTGTTTTCCCCGCTAAATTTTGAGTGTTAGTATTACGGTGTTTTCCCCACTAAATTTTGAGTTTAGTCTTACGGTGTTTTCCCCGCTAAATTTTGAGTGTTAGTATTACGGTGTTTTTCCCGCTAAATTTTGAGTGTTAGTATTAAGGTGTTTTCCCCGCTAAATTTTGAGTTTAGTCTTACGGTGTTTTTCCCGCTAAATTTTGAGTGTTAGTATTACGGTGTTTTCCCCGCTAAATTTTGAGTTTAGTCTTACGGTGTTTTCCCCGCTAAATTTTGAGTGTTAGTCTTACGGTGTTTTCCCCGCTAAATTTTGAGTTTAGTCTTACGGTGTTTTCCCCGCTAAATTTTGAGTGTTAGTATTACGGTGTTTTCCCCACTAAATTTTGAGTTTAGTCTTACGGTGTTTTCCCCGCTAAATTTTGAGTGTTAGTCTTACGGTGTTTTCCCCACTAAATTTTGAGTTTAGTCTTACGGTGTTTTCCCCGCTAAATTTTGAGTGTTAGTCTTACGGTGTTTTCCCCACTAAATTTTGAGTTTAGTCTTACGGTGTTTTCCCCGCTAAATTTTGAGTGTTAGTCTTACGGTGTTTTCCCCGCTAAATTTTGAGTTTAGTCTTACGGTGTTTTTCCCGCTAAATTTTGAGTTTAGTCTTACGGTGTTTTCCCCGCTAAATTTTGAGTTTAGTCTTACGGTGTTTTCCCCGCTAAATTTTGAGTTTAAGTCTTACGGTGTTTTCCCCGCTAAATTTTGTTTTATTCTTACAGCAGTTTGTCCTCTCAATAACGGGGGGGGGGGTTAGTTTTACGATAGTTTACCTTACAAATTTTGTGCTTTAGTCTTACGACAGTTTTCTTACTAAATTTGTTCTGTTTGTTTTACTATGGTTTCACGGTTATAATGAGTTTTAGTTTTTTCAACGTTAAATTTTGAGTTTTAGTCTTACGGTGGTTTTCCCTCTAAATTTGTTTTTTATTGTTACGGTAGTTTTCCTCTAAATTTTGAATTTTATTCTTAAGACGGTTTTCCCTCTAAATTTGGTTTCTTAGTGTTACGGAATCATCCACTCTAAATTTTAATTTTCAGTTATATGGCGGTTTCCCCGCTAAATTTTGAAATTAGTCTTACGATGTTTTCCCCTCTAAATTTAGATTTATTCTTACAGCAGTTTTTCCTCTCAATAACGGGGGGGGGGGGTTAGTTTTACGACAGTTTACCTTACAAATTTTGTGTTTTAGTCTTACGACAGTTTTCCCGCTACATTTTCGGCTTGATTGGTATTTTAATATTATTTATAAAAAAATGTATGCGCTATTTATTATAAAAATAATACAGTTCCAAAATATATTATTAACTTCAGAGATTCGAAACCATGTCAGACCTACTATACACAACCACTGAAAACATAATCCTACGTTTCAGAATTGTCTTCAACCGAGAGACGAGTCTTTTGAATTCATTCCGACGATTGTAACAAGTAAAGTAATTATTTAGAAATCAAAACACAATAATGTCCTCCACAGTAAATGGATATTCTACAACAGGACCTCTGTCTCACATCTATTGAAGTAAAAGGTGTAATTCAGTAGGCTGTGCATCAGACCGCACCGGACACGATGATGAAAAAGAAACATGGACGTTCTATTAGATTGCAAATTGACAACCGCACATGTTGGCAACCGTGTTTTTATAGCGGCTACATGGAGCTTTTCTTTGAGTCGACTCTTTATTGATTGTCTCGTATACCTGTAGACAGAAGATGTGGACACTAAATAGCTGTACTTATGTTATAGCTAATGTAGTATTCTTAAAGAGAAAAGTTAGGTTAGGATTAAAATGGATTAAACTGATTATGTGTTTTGGGTTCGTTTAATAACAATCGACGGTTCAGTTTACTATATTTTAATTAATATAAACTTAATTATTACGTTATCAGTGGGCCAACTATCTCGATTAATACAATGGTTTTCTATATTTATAATCGTTATTTATATTTGAACATCGGTGGTTTAATTACTTTAATTAATACAATGTTTTTACTAACTTTAACTCAGAGTGACAAGAAATATAGTTCTATTAATCTGTCTTTGTATAGTCTGATCCATACGATATTAATACAAAAACTGAATACACACGAAGCTTGCTCACCTTTGGTGCTGGAACTTAAGCGTGCCCGGACTGTGATTTTTGGTTCCCGGACTGTTCTCTTGAAGAGCTCAACGACGTCGATGGTACTCTGGCAACGTTGGATGGCCTCGTTTTCTTTCGGCAGCCTTTCTGGTCCGCTCGCTGATTGGTTGACTTCGATTTCCATCAAGCCATGGCTTATATATCTTTAAGTGACCCGTGACGTGTTTGTTGGTTGCAAACTCAGCTATTCAGGACTGTCCGCTTGAAGTTTCATACTTAAAATAAAAGAATTTTTATCTCTGTTTAAATTAATTTTTAATAACAGAAGCCACATAGTGGCCTTCTTTTTAAACCGGTTTGTCCGATAGATTTACGAGGGGGGGCCCAAAAAACGGGAATTTTGTCATAACTCCTTTATTTTTCAATATTTTTACACCGAATTTTGGTCACCTTCAAAGTAATTACCATTGACTGCAATGCACTTCCCCAATCGTTTCGTCCATTGTTCAAAAAATTGTTGATATTCACTTAATGGAATGTTCTTTAGTCCATCCAGCGATTTTTGTTTCACCACTTCAACAATCTCAAAACGTTTACCTTTCATAACCCTTTTGAGTAGGGGGAACAAAAAAAGTCGCAGGGAGAGAGATCTGGTGAATAGGGCGGGGGGGTAGCAATAAGTGTCATACTGTTTTACGTCAAAAGCTGCTTCACAGACAGGGCGGTTTTGGGCAGGTGCGTTGTCAAGATGGAAGAACCAATCCCCTGTGCGCCAAAAATCCGCCCTTTTTCGTATATAGGCCCTGTGGGCTACTGACCACGTTTGTATTTAGTCTTAACTTTGACTACTCAATCCTAGTTTTAATTGAGTTCTTATCTTATACTATAGACTTAGTTTTAGTTTCCAACATGGCCCTAGGGTGCTAAGCAATGTGGTGTTTTTTTTTGTTTTTTTTTTTTCATGTTTAAGTGTCTCACTTTTTCTACGATCTTTTATACTACCCCAACTCCAATGTGTGTAGACACTTTAAGGCAACAGCAAACTAACGTTTGCTTTTTTGATATGTTACTACTCTTAACAATCAATGAGAGTAACAGTATGATATTTTTAGACAGAATTTCTAAACTTTATATCACTCTAATTTTGGGGTTATGTTTTCACTGTATAAAACAAATGCATAGAATTTCGTGCACAGTTAAGCTTACAAATTCGCATGTAGGGAGACATATATCTCCGTTGAATTATGATCCGATATTTTCTTTTCAATTCACTTGAAATAGAAACTCAATTTAAACGTTGTAATGTTGCACAAACTGCCCACAATCCGCACATTAACAATACACTCGAGGTCCGTCTAATCGGCTTAGACTATGTTCAACATGGCACCCGAACGCGGCGGATTATGTCGAAAAATGAATCCCTTTGTTGGGAGTTCAGAGTTTAAATGTAAATTGTAGGTTATGTGTCATACTAGACAGATTAGGGGTGCAACGAGAGGGAGGGCGGGGGAGGTGTAGTTTGCGAATTTGTCAGCATCACGATGTTCAGTAGAGTCATAAAGTTTGTCACTAAGATAGGGTTGATTCTATTGACAAAGTTGTGTCTTAATTGAAGGTTGTCATCAAATTAACTATTAATCTAATGAAAAACAAATGGGGAATCGTTTAAAAATTTTTTTTTATGTAACTAAAAATCTGTTTTGCATACTCTGAAAAATGAGCGCCTTTTTCCAGTATGGATGCCAACTTTTAAATTTATTACGGGGATTCCTATTTTTATAGGATTCCGTATACAATTATCAGATTTTTTTTATTCTTTTTTATTTTTTGATAAAGCTACTCATTCAGGAGTAATATGCGCTTAAAGTTTTAAAAATTTGACTTTTGAAGAATATTCAAAAAGCAATTTTCAATACTTCCCATTGTTGAATCAAGATAAAAATGTAAGTAGGCATAGTCTAGGATGTGTAATGTAGGATGCTAATGTAGGAATACAAATAATTTGTACAACAATTAAAAACTTGCTAGAATCTAGTGTAAGCTAAGTAAGGTAGTAGTGTAGAATAAACTAAGTAAGAAATTGAATAGCCTATAGAATTATTTCTAGTCCTACATTAGTATTTACACATCCTACACTATGCCTACTAACAATTATATCTCGTATCATTGGAAAATAGAAAATCGCTTCTCGAAAATGCATCAAACGTCAAATTTTTGAAACTTTAAACCCCTATTACTCCGAATGAGTAGGTTTATCAAATATTAACCAAGAATAAAAAAATCTTAACATTGTGTACAAAATCCTAGATAACCGTAATAAGAAATTAAAAAGTTGGAAGTCATATTGGAAAATGACGGCCGTTTTTTAGAGTTTTAAAAAATGATTTCGAAGTTACATGAAAAAGTAACAACGGTCCCCATTTAAAGTTTTTCAACAGATTAATAGTTTAAGATGCAACAATAGTGCACCGATAAAAGAATCCCCTGTTTCTACTTTTTAGAATCTATATTCTTATTTGTGAGAGTTTGTGTGGTAGTTTTATCATATAAAAGAGAAGAAACATAACAACAGACCTGTAATAAATAATATACAAGATGTGTCTGAACAACATAGACAAACTAAGGAAGCATGTTAGTTAAAACAAACAACACATTTGATATAAACAATTAATTGTACAAAAACGCGTTTTTCGTAAAACGGTAAGTTTGGTAATCACAAAAAATCGACTTGTGTTTATCGACTAATCATCACGTTTCAAAAAGAGATATCCGATATTCCGTCCATCTGTCGATGTCGTCTAAAAGTAAGCACAATAGTGGGCCACTATAATTACAACAAGAAGATGAAATCTGGTGTAGTGTCTGATACAGAACTCTATTGAAACTCAGAAAAGTCGAATTGAAAATAGCGGCCATTTTTAAAAGTTTTATTATTTATGTCACGTGTGTTATTGAACTTATAATACAATAAATTAAATACATATGTGTATATTTTCAATTCTGCATGTAATGGTACCAACCCCATCTCTCTGTGATGACAAATAGCCTTGTTTTTGTTAAAACATATAATTTTGAACCCTGATTTGCGAAGAAAATGTAATTAATTACGAGATCCGGTAAGGCCTGAGACACTGACACGAGCGAAGCGAGTGGTGACTTTTATCTAACAACTGTTTTAAACTAACTTAACCTACTGGATAAGACCCCTTGATCTACCAATACAATTTAACATTTCCTACAATCCTTAAAAAACCAACTTTTCAGCATTATATTTACAGCATCTGTTTGTGTTACGTTGTATGATGGGGCTGGGTAGGTACCATGATAGTTTATGTATTGAAATATTGTTTTTGTCGTTCAAAACGAACTAAATATATTATATTACCTGATTTATTATTTTTGTCGCGATGTTAACGCTTTCAAAAATATTCGACATTAAAAATTGTAAACGACATCCATTTTGAAAATGACAGGGTGTCCCATAAAGAGGTCGCTATTTTTGAATTAATATGTCGTACATATGAAACACTCTACAAAATTGACACTTTTGAGTTATGTTTCATAGATATGTAAAATAGTACATCGAGTTTCATATTTTGATGTTCAAATCAAAACAAAATGTCGGAATGACAAAAAAATATAAATTTTCTGGATAGAACCACTTCCTCACACAATGCAATGCAATTAAAATGTGCTTTGCCATCAGTTGAATCTAGATCAGCTGTTGTTTTGTTAGCACAGAATGAAACAATTTGGCAGTTATGTTTAATTTGTTTAGGTGTCTAACCTCGAAACTATAAATTTTTCATTTGAACAAAAAGTGAAATAGTGTTCTTGGGCTTTTCTTTTTGCTTTTCAAAATGAATATGAAACGATGAGGTGTTATCGAAGAACCTACCCAAATCTGAAATCTCTAAACAGGCCTAATTCATTTAGAAAAGTTGCATCCGATGCTAGGATACTGAATTTCAAAGGTATGCCAACAAAAACAAAATAAATTTTTATAAAATACATTTAGCTCACTGACTGAAGTGAAATTATTATTGATACCATGGCAATTTTTCAAAAGCGCTTATGACTCTTTTTTGTTTCGTTACTATCAGTGCATAGCTATTGATGGACATAATAGTCAAATTTGGTTCATTAATAATTTATTACTGGTAATTTTCTTTATTAAGTTCTACACATTTTCATGTTATCTACAAATCAACAATTGGTAATGGTTGTGCAAATAATATCATTTTGGTGAAAACGTACCATTATTTTGTTATTTCACCATTTTGTTTTGTTTTACAATTAAAAAAAATTAACCTCAAGGGTACTTTTTTTTACATATCTATGTAACATAACTGTAAAGTATCAAGCTTGTAGAGTGTTCCATGTGTCCGCCATATTAATTCAAAAATAGCAACCTCTTCATGAGACATTAGGTATAAAATAAAGCCTTGATTTTTGATGTACTGGTAAAAGGTTATATGAAAAATAGCAAATAGGCTACCTATACCAAATTTGGACTCAATATCTTGTATATTTCCGTGTTTATTATTATTTTTAAACTAAAAACTAACAGACTCTACCGATTTACTTCAAATTTTAGTTAAAAGTAACGATTAATGACCCCAACAATTCACAAGTAAAAAAGATAAATAATTTTATTTTAGGTAATTATATAGCAGAGTAGCCTCACTTCAAAATCAATTTTTAAAGGTTTTATTCGTCAAATAAATGTTGGAAAAATATTTTACTATCGAAAAAAAAGTGTCGGAAAGATGATTACATAACATAATTTCACAAGATTACACAAGAAAATCTTAATCAGAGTCAAATTCTGCTGCAAATTCAGTAGAAGAGGAATTTATTGAATTTAAATGTATTTCACTCGTAATTCGCCATAAATGATGAAAACGAGTATTATACTCATTGTACTTTCTCTTAAACATAAATTCGGCTATATGGCCATGGAAATGTTGTTTTGAATTTCCATATCGCGGCACATTTCCTCGCACCTCCCTCCATTGACGTTCAATTGTCTGCGTATGTGCTTCAGTGTACGCATATGTAGGGCTGTATTATTATATGTCACGAAAGGTTTGGCCAGGTGGCTATATATATATATATAATATATATATATATATATATATATATATATATATAACCACCTGGCCAAACCTTCCGTACGTTTATTGAAGTGAATGTCATGAGTATGAAAGATACCACAGAGTTAATTTTTTCACGAAAAAACTACTTGTGTAATTGTATTATTGTATTATGTAATCATCTTTCCGACACTTTTTTTCGATAGTGAAATATTTTTCCAACATTTATTTGACGAATAAAACCCATAAAAATTGATTTTGAAGTGAGGCTACTCTGCTATATAATTACCTTATTTTAAATACAGCTCAATAATAATTAACAAAAAACAAGTATGAACCTTGATTGATGTCATTATACAAGTATGATTTATCATAAACTCGTTTATGGAGTAAGGGAAACAGTTTAGGAGTTTAGTTTACATAAATATTTCACTTTTTAACTACCAATTACTAAACTAACATTTTTAGGGATGGTTGAGTGAATTTTTATACTGTATTTTTGCACCGTTTTTTCTGTTTAAAATCATAGTTTAGTAAAAAGAAACCGTATACTGCAATTCATATAATTTCTAAAACAATGTAAACAATTTTTTTTTTCTGCACTAGTTTGCAAATCATAATATTTATCATAGTAAATATAAAAACAATAGATTTCAATTCCACTACCTACAAAACTTTATCGTTCGACTGACATTTCAGTAAGTCATTTAATACGCATGTGCGCATAAGATATGCGCAGTTGTGAACACATACACACTGTTAATAAGACTTTGTCAACAGCTTTCTAAAGCAACTTTAAAGCTTATACAATTACTTAGTCAACCAAACCTTCTCAACTTTAATAGCATTTAATTAGAGCAGTAAACCCTTCGCTTCGCTCTACTTTAGTCTAGTCTATTATCGACTAACTCAGTGTTGACTCATCATATGTAGGTTATAAATAAGGTGGGCAAGTGGAAAAAGTTAATAGGTCTTAGTGTTTGATACGAAAAATGTTGTGTACATGTTTTAGTCACTGACTGTGGCTGGTTTATTTTAATTCACAGGACAAAAAAGTGCTTCAGACAACGTTCTGAAAAGTAAAAAAAAACAAAATAATTTCAAAAACAAAATAATGGAAAATAAAAATTAAGCAGCAAATTTTATCAGAGTCAATAATCATGCACAAATAAAGATTTATTAAGTTAATCAAATGACATTTTTGTTTTTCTCAAAGACAAAACAGTAGAACCATTTAAACTTTTGATAAATGGTTTGTGGTTTTGAACTTTTGGTGGGGTTTAAAAAAATTCAAAACTCAAACTTCGTAGTGTATAGTGGACCAATCGCTTCGCTCGTTGGAGAGTTTTGACAAAGTCATTGGATCAAAACTGTAAATCAAAACATAGTAATTTACACACATTATTTAATTTTTTAACAAAGTTATAGAACATCTATAATCGTCAAATTTAGCAGGCATATTGGCACATCCAACCTCCATACGCGTACTAATGTTATAATCCTAACTGTTCTATAAATGTGTCAAAAGATTAAATAATTTATGGAAATGGTACAAAATTTAACTAAAATCATAAATCTTGCTCTATCTAAGGTATACCAATGGATGCGAAAAGTCAGAAACAAACTTGTAGATCTGGCCAAATCTACAATCCATTTTTTGATAGGTCTTAACGTTAAGTCATAATAGACCTCCAAAAATTGTCTACACAGATTTTAAAGTTGGATCTGTCATTTTCATTTTTTTTCGGGCTTCAAAATTTAAAATTTTAATTTTATGAAATTTTGCCGTCGGTTACAAGTTAAAAGTCAATGTTTGTTAAATTTCAAGTTTTTACTTCATCTTTCAATACCTTTTTTCATCTAGTCTTTAGGTAGATCCCCTCTTTCACATTTTAAATCAAATTTCTCATCACCAACTCTTGTTCTTCATTCAAGGTCTATGGGTTCTTTATTTTATGTTATTTTCCCTTTTTTTATTTTATATAGTATCATCAAATATATAAAGCGATGGAGACCAAAGAGTGAGAGAAAAAAATTATAAAATAATGGAAGCAATATTTTTTGATGAAAACACAAATTCAATTATATATAACTCTATAAAACTCAAAAAGGAGGAAGATTTTATTTTCCGAAAGTTTTGTAGTTTTCTTTACTAAAAGATGAAAAATGGCGGAGTCGTGTAATTGTTATATTCAGTATTTGCGTTGTAAAATACTTGCACATGTTCTCGCATTTAATTTTTTTTACTAATTTTAAAAAACACTATATTTCCTGAATTTAAGACATATTTGACATTAGATTTTTCGTTTTTATAATTTCATCTGTAAAATACAATATTAGTTGCTCACAAAGCAACCAACAAAGCAATCTGTTGCACTTTAACAAAAAAGTTACTGAACAATTCTCAACAAATTTGTAACCAAACAGAAAACTAGGAAATAAAAGAATAAAATAAGTAATGAAATAAAATGAAACGTTTTCATATTTTTTCCCCCTTCATTTTAAATTAAATTGCGTATGTTTATATTTACGCAATATTGTTTGGACCTTTGATATACTTGTGGATCTATCTCTTAAAAGAAAATACAGCAGTATCTACTGTAAAATACAGCAGTAATTTCTAAACTACATTACTGCTAGTTTTTCTTTTTAGCCAGCTTAATCGAAAATTTCTTTCTGCTTATAATAAAACAAGATAAATAGTAAATAAGATGAACAAAATAACAAAATAAACTAGTACAATACAACTAAAAGTTAAATAAAATTTCTTTACGTTCATTCCAAATATATATTCAAATCAACTATAGCTTTCTCAAATTTTCTTTATATTAAAATCGACAATAAGTTGCAAAATTTTCAACCTGTATAGAATGAACAAGTAATAATTTTAAAATCGATTCGCAGTAACATTTAACCCTCAAATAAAACATCCAAACTCTTCCAAAAATCACAACTGTAATGATAGTAAAATGAATTTAAAAAATCACACCAACCAATTATAATTAAAATTCAAATTTATCAGTGTTGCCGTCATTCGTTACGACTTCCTAATAAACAGAAAAAAACCAAATTCCTCTGTTCTTTGTACATTAATTAGGAAATGCGGGCTGTGATTTTTTGTCCCTTATCACTTTAAAGCTGGGCAAGAGGGAAGGAACGGGGTCATTTAGTAAAATGCTGGTTTTTATTTACAACTCGATGTATGGATTCGACTTTTACTTCTAGTATAAAGTATTAACCATGGTAAATAGTAACATACATGAGTGAGATGAAAACAAGGGTTCTTGCAATAATACAGTTTTTTTTTTATTTTATCACTAATGGACGGGAAAAAATAAAAATATATTAGGGTAAGACAATAAGTAAAGTGAAAAAAATCTATATATTTATTGTATTTACATATATTATAGTAGCATTAATTTACAACATAATCCTCTCCTGCTTCTATGCACTTAGTCCATCTTTGAAGGAGCATTTTAATCCCTTCTCGGAAAAAGGTTTTTGGTCTCGTGTTCAGAAAATTTTGCACAGCTTCAATAGCTTCTTCATCAGATCAATAATGATCCAGTCGCAACTGTTCTTTTATTGGGCCAAAAGGTTGAAAATCGCTTGGAGCCAGGTCCAGACTATATGGATCTAACAGCTGAAAACCAAGATTTTAAAAGCACAGGACGGTGTTTTTTGACCGTATGTGGTCGAGCGTTATCCAGAAGCAAAATCACACCTTTTGAAAGTTTACCACGTCTTTTGGATTTGATTTTTGGCTTCAATAAACGCAGTAGCTCACAGTAGCTGTCACTATTTATTGTTTGAAGTCAACCAAAAGTGGACCTTCCATATCCCAGAATATCGACATCATAACCTTTCCTGCAGACATCTGAGTTTTGAACTTTTGTGCTGTGGGAGATGAAGGATGTTTCCACACTAAACTTTGTCGCTTACTCTCTGGTTCAAAATGATCGACCCATTTTTCATCAATGGTTATTATTCGCTTAAGAAATGAGTCTCCTTCCCAAATGCTCTTGGGAAATTTTCAAACGTTTGTCTTTGTGGGTGCTGGTCATTTAACGTGGAACCCAGCGAACACAGACTTATCTAAAGTTTAAAGAATCGTGGATGATTAAATATGCTGAGCCATGACTTACATTTAACTCACTTGCAATTTAATCAACTTTAATTCGTCGATTATCGAGAATCTTTTGTTTTACTCCTCTTCAATATTGTCATTAGTGTTTGAAGTTGAAGGCCTACCAGAACGTAGTTCATCACACAAAATAATCCTACCACTTTTAAAGCAATCAATTCATTCGTAGATCTGGCTTCTCTCCATATTGCTGCTGCATTCGACGAATAATCTCTGCTGGTTTCACACTTTCTGAATTAATTGAGGAAACGTATCACTGCTCGCATTTCTTCCTTGGTGCAATTAGACAAAGAACTCATTTCACACCGTCATTTAAACACAATCACAAATAGCTAACAAGGAAACAATACTTCCAACGAACAACTGATAGACGTTAAGAGTTATAGCAAATCAACCATACATTTGATTCGGAGGGAAATCAAAATTTCCATTTACTTTTTTACTTTCCCTCGTATTTGAAATGAAATGAACTTATTTTCCACAGAAAAACGAAATTAATCAAACTATACAAATATAACAAAAACAAAAAACATTCTGTACTATAAACAAAAACTAACAACTTCACAAAACCAAATTAAAATAAAACTAGCCGTTTTCAGTTAAAAGCTTAAACAGTTTTAAATAACTACATTTGTGTTGTTTTTTTTAATTAAGTTATATTAAATACAACAAATCAAATAGTTCCCTACATGTTTAATGAGAAGTTCAAGAGAAGTGTGTCGTGTTTCATTCAACTTGACAAAGGGCTAGCCCAAGCCTCTATCTTACTGGCTAACTGATCTGTGAAGTGGGGGGGGGGATTTTAGCTTGAATTCAGGTTATTATACTTTTAGGTTTAATTTTTATTTCACAAGTAGATATGTAAGTTTAGATTTAGTTTAGAAGCAAGACCCTCGGATGATGATAACCATGTTATCGAAATGTAGCCTACATCGGGGCATTTAGTGGAAAGAATAAAGAACAATTAATCAAATAATTGTGTTTTATTTTATAAAGTTTCCAGTGATTGTGGTTAGGGGTAAATTCGAACCATTCTAATGTTATTTAAATGATAAATTTAAGTTAACCTAAAAATAATTTAAAACAGCTGTTATAAATTCTCAAACAAAACAACAAAATAAAACGTATTTGAGAATTTATAACAGCTGTTTTCAAATTATTTGTGTTGTGAAACATGTTATTTACCCATAACAAGCATATTATTTAAATGGTGTTAACGCCACCGCAGCAGAAGTTGCTAATGCGCATGCGCCAATATTTGCTTACTTTGCGATATAATTATATATCACGACAGGTTTGGCCTGGTAGCTATATATATATATATATATATATATATATATATATATATATATACTATTAATATATGCATACACACTAATAGACAGACAGACAGACAGACAGTGATTTAATAAAATGTAAAGAAATAAAAATAATTCAATAAAATAACAAATTTAAGTCCGATATTCAGGGACTCACTATAGTGAGAACTGGCTAGGTATTCCCGAGGGACCAGATGGATCATTTTTCATGTAGTTGGATTTCTCCCTTTCATCTATCCTATCAAGTCTCTCTTCACCAAATCTTGTTCTTTTCCGAGTCTGATGATTAGAATATTCCAGGATTGGGGGTCTTTGTTTCATATGGTTTTAATAATCCGATGGTAATTGTAAGTTTTTGCCTTTAAACAACAAAGAATAGTAAAATTCATAACTTTTGGTCTGTTCACACTTATTCATACAATTAAACTTATTTTTGCCAGTTATTACTGTACGGTTTTAAACAAATTTACCACTTCCACCTGGGGAAAGGAAAAATAACCAATTTTTAAGTCTATTTACATATTTTTTAAATAGTAACAAAATTATAAGAAACACAAATTTCCAACAATACAATCTTTATTTTGAAGT
Organism: Aphrophora alni; assembly: GCA_963513935.1. Taxonomy (NCBI): domain Eukaryota; kingdom Metazoa; phylum Arthropoda; class Insecta; order Hemiptera; family Aphrophoridae; genus Aphrophora; species Aphrophora alni. Next base: position 157,902,185 of record OY740766.1, on the reverse strand, counting down.
AGGCAACGTTTCTTCAGGTTTTTTTCTCCATGTATGCAATCTTTATGCAACTGACCTTAAAACGTCTAGACCAAAGACTGTTAAATTCATTTTTACCATTAAAAGTGTAACAAATAAATATGATGACTTAGCCATTGAAACGTCTTCTTATTCATAATAAAATGTTTGTTTTGTGTGGATATTCGTGTTTTTTTTATTGAGTGATTGATTTTTTTTTATAGTGTCTCGTTGTTTAGCAGGTCGGTGGCCTTGTCGGTTTAATTGAATTGAAAAAGAAGTAAAATAACTCTGAAGTTTAATTAAAGAATTACTGGTTGAATTCATTTCTATTAATTATCCTGCGAATCGTAATTCTTGACCGTTGTTGATCCTGTCGTTTTTTCTCTTTTTTAAAACTTAGTTCATTGTTGCTGTACAACTAGTTTACTGAAGGAACTAATAATTCCAAAATAATAGTTTCATTTGTTTGGATTATAGAGGCAATAGATACTGCCTCGAAAGAATCAAACCGTTGGTCTATGCTGATAATATGGTTATGATAACAAGTGTACAGTCTCTGCAAATAATAATACATGAGTCTGAAGAATATTATTTGAAGTGTAGTAGTAGTTAAACTCAGTTTGCATCACTGTTTTTAGAAGGAATGAAGAACTATCAAGGAAAAATTATATTACATGAAACCAATTACTGAGGAGTAATTACAGTTACAAGTACCTTGGTATCAACTTGACCACTTTACTTTTCATGAAGAATTACTGAAGAGAGAAATGTTCTTTAGCAAAATCCGCTGTCAATTGCCTTATTTTAAATAATAACAAAGTGACTTTTATTAATTTTAATTTCGATCTATATTAGAACTACACGGTGGTTCAACGATTTTAATTTTCTTAATAATAGCTTTCCCTACCTCATAATTCATTTCATTACTGTTTATAGCTGGTCTTCCAAAAGTAAGTTAAAACTCTAAATAGTTGTGGTTTCGTTATTTGTTATCCAATCCCCGAGATAAACTCCTTATTACATCCAGATATAATTAGGATTTATTAAAACATCAGCTGTTATTTTCCTTACTATTTATTTGATGTCATAGCAACGGGTTTCCTCATTGTATGTTGTTCGAAGTCCCTCACGGTTGGTTTCAAACTCCTCTGACGTAATGTTGTTCATAAAATCAGGATCCAACACCTGTAAAAAACAATAATAATAACACCTTAATATTGTCATAAGTTGCGTGTGCAATACCAGAACTTTTAGGCCTATTAATAAACTAAAAGGTTTTGTACGATATTCATCTATCTTTGGTGTTCAGTAAAAGGTCATTAACATAGTGAAAAGTCTTCAGTTGTAGGTCCAAATAAAATAAATTCTTAAGCTTTTAGGACTACAGTATATAAATAATTTATACTGTATATCTTGAAGTAATATTCTTCGTAGATGAATAATAAAAACAATGGAAGACAAAACAATATATATATATCGTTATTAAAATAACTTTTTTAAGAGAAACACAAAAGAAAGCAACTTTAAAAACAATAATAAACAGAAACATCTGTCTAGCTCAACTAAATATTTTAAATTATGTAGTACAGTTGAAACAAACAATTTAGATACTTATAGCATGTTAAAACCAATACGCTATACAAAAGAAAGAAAGTATACAATCAGTAAATTTATATTTGTACATTTATACTGTATATTCACCACAAACACTCGTTTATACGATTTTTTTATAGGCCTCAAGCATTTACAAATTATATTTAGTTGTTAGTCTGTTGTTATGAAAGTTACATTTAGGTTTAGTTTTATTCTATGGCTGATGTAAGAAGCGGGGAGTTCTCACCTAAAGGTGTATTGAAAAGTACTAAGATTCTTAGGAGGTAACATTCGTTTGGCCAACGGTCAGGGTTAGGCTAGTTTACCGTTTGAAGCCTAACTTGGAGACAGGGAAAACCGATTGGCCTTATCAGTAAAACCCCTATAGATCTAAGTGCTTGATTCCAAAGAAAGAGCAGCACTTTACCGGAAGAGAATAGAAATTCTTAGGGTCTAAGTGTGAACTTCTGAGATGAGTCAACATATATTTCGCACGTAAATAAGCCTACTCAAGTTTTGTGGTTAAAATAGTTGCAAAAGTAGAACGAAAGTAACAATAATAATATAATGTGGTGTATAGGTCAGCTACTAACAAAGTTTAAATCTCAAACTCTAATTATTATCAATACTTATTAATAAACTACATAAATCTAGTGACACAATATGATAAATGAATACTCACACTTAGTTCCGTAAGTGATGGAACTGGACTCGATTCTATAGAAACACTTGAAACTGGTACGTTTTCGTTGTCATTATTAAAGTAGTTATTATTTTCCAGTTAAGATAAAATTAACCTGCCTCTGCTAATACTCATTTTAAAATTTCTCTTCAACTTAACTACACTCACAACATGTTTCTCTCATGACATAACCTCAAAATACAGTTGCAATAAACAACACTGACATACAGCTGACTGTTCTACACAGTTGAAAAAATGCACAAAGGACTTGAGAGTATTGGGAGTATGTGTTACTCATGAACACTACAGTCAGTCGATCGTAAGTCCAACTGTAGACTTGCGTGTGAATTGTATTGTTAAAGTTTCAGAGCCATAATAACGTTTACCAAAGTGGACTTGCGTTTGTCTGGCTCACTCATATGTTAGGATTTACGCTCTTATAATCTTAAGTAAATACAAAAGGCGATTTTTCAACGGTTTACGTTGTCATTGCTTATGTAGAATCAAATTCTACATACAATGAAGTAATAACCTGGAAATTTTAATATTTGGAGTTACGTTCGTCTGATTCTGAGGTGGAACAGAACTGTCCATCACATATTATTACCTTAAAAAAAAAGTTTAGCTTGTTTCGCAGTTTGTACTATTTCATATATTTCCAGTCCAATAGAATTCGTACTGCAGTAATTACGCCATAACCTAGCCCTCGAATACTTTAATAGCTCCATGATTGGTAGAGAACTTGATAGAAAATGTGAAAAAAAATGGATATAACCCAAGACTACATAAAAAAAATGTGTAAATCCAGTTAGAGTCCCTTGAGGTCTCTACAATAAGCCCCTGAGGGTTGTTTCAATAAAAGCAAAATATCTAAAAGATGCAGACGATGTTACTATTTTCAGAATTTTACAAATATATTCTTGGAAGTCTGAAGACACAAAACTGAATCGAGTGAAATGTTGTAAGCACTAATTAGTCTTTGAACTACTCTCTGGTTTTAATTATTAAACCCACCACACAAAGTTAGCTCCGAAACGATCGAAGTAAAATATGTATGAAGACCAACCTGTCTTTCTTCCCAAGTAAAGTTCTAGCAACGATACCACAAAAAGTACGTAATATTACTTTGCAATTTGTCCCACGACAGGTAAAGTAATTTGTTACAAAGTTTCTTGAGGGAGGTTGTGTATTTTTTGTCGTAGTTTTGCGGCTTGCCGTCAGAGTGCGCTAAAACATTAATTGATTAGTCTTCCCGCTAGGAGTGCTGCAAGCCGTGAGATTTTGCTCACCTGTTTCCTTATTCTACTTTATCTCTTTTGTTTAAAAAGAAGAAAAAAATAGAGAGAGAGAGAGAGAGACTGCCCTTTTTGTTCCGTAATGATTTATAATTAAACGTTACAGTTAATTTTTGTAAAAGGCGGCGTTTAGTTTTTAACTTTTTGATTCAATTTATTGGATAGCGAAATATTAAATGTTTTTTTAAACTCTGAAAGGTAGGGTATTTTGTTTTTACTATTGGAATAATTCTACATTTGTATGCAAACACAAATAACAGAAAAATGCAGAGCTCCAGTGCCTAAGAATAGGTTGAACTTATCTCTAAGAATTCCCATAACACACGATAATGACAGGTTCAACTTTGTTTAAAATTTCGTATAATAGGTGGAAAATCTTCAAAAGACAAAAGAAGACATCCCATCTTCCCAATAGTGTGAGATTCTTACTCACTTAAAACCACCTTCCTTCCTGTTAGTTCCCCAATCGCGTAAGACAAGAATTCAGGAATGGTTTTCCATCTACCAAGCTGGTAAGTTCCTAGGACGTGAGCGTGTTAACAGCAACTCAGAATTAAATTATACTCTCTTATAAAACTAAACGAAATTAATTACATTGTGCAAAAAGTTCCTGCAATTTGCCAGTTTAAATACTGAACTTCTAATTCAGACGCTTTCCGAGTGGCGCGCTTCCAATTATCAATGTGTTTTTGCCGATCTAAATTCGTATAGTAGAGGTAATTTCTTTTGTTATTAGAGTAGAACCTACCACAGTATAATCCCCACTTCTTAAATGCGCACTGATATCATACTCTGCCTAATCTACATGTCCTAATGTTTGCAAAGAGATACATTTAGGACTTACTTTTAGACATAATTACAAAAACATAAATTTGAACTAAGAGGGAACTTAAAAATATCTGTCAAAATTATACATTGAATTTTTTTGTCTCTACTAGATACATGCAAGAAAGTAAAACCAAAAACTCTAATATGAATTGTCATTAACTCTTTAAAAATCGAAGCTCAAATCTCAGAAGAATTTCTCCTCTAAGTGAGGCTAAAGTTAAATTAACAAAACAACCCCCTTAATTCTAAGCAACTCGGAAATTAATTTCCTAAATCAACAAAAATAAAACACTACCACCCAACAGGAATAAATCCTTTAGTACACGACACACGACAGCAACATGCTTAAATAGATTATAATCTGTGACGAATCCTGCAAATTATCCCGTAGCGTGTTGGCCACGTGTTCTCCATTGTTTAGACCTAAGTGGTTGGTGTCCCTTGTAACGACATTGAGGAGTGAGGAGGGGTGGATGGCTAATCGAAACACAAACACCGACCATGTGTTGATTCGAGAGGTTTACCCCCCCCCCTCCCCTTCAGTCAATACGTTCCGCGTTTTATGAAAATATTTTGTCAAAATAATAGTTTTCGAGTGTCTGTAACGTGGGAATCAGCAGAAGGGATTCTTTACTGAGGAGTTTATTGTATATTATGTAAATCTAAGTTATACCCACGACGACGTCAAAAACTATGAACTGTAAACTGATCTTATTTGTTAGAATAATTTGGCGTTATTTTTACTCGTCTATGTACCTACTTTCTCCCTTATTGTTTAAGACTAGGTTCCATATAAGAAAAAAGTCGATGTCCGCCCGTTAGGGTGTCACCAAAAACAGTCTGCTTTTCGGAGGGAAACTCGGGTGGTAGTACTCTCGTTGATACCCATATTTTTCCTTCATTCATCATCCGATTTCGTTGATTTTTTTCCATTGAAGAGAACAAACTGCTCTATGTTAACTGCGAGAAAAATCCTTCGTATCTTTATAGGTTATTTCTTAAAAAATTACTAAAGTAAAAAAAATGTTGTTTTGGTTTTCATGTAAATCAGGAAGAGATATTTTTAATTTGGTTCAACAAAACACATTCAGCTGTGCAATACCTTTCTATTGATACCTCATTTATATTTATATCTTTAAAAACAAGGTATTTATGGGTATTATTCTATTGCATTAGTCTTATGGGCGGCAGATGGCACCGGCCGGCTAGTGGAGCCTCCTCTTAAGGTGAAAAACCTCTTGGTCATCAGCGACTTGTAAAAAAAAAAAAAAGGAAGAAAAGAACCTAAATTAAGTCTTCGAATAATAGCGTCAGGGTCAGAAATGAACAAGAGTTGGTCAAGAGAGACCAGATAGGAAAGATGAAAAAGAGTGATCTAATCGAAGACTACATGAAAAAGTCTAATATATTGTCTATATACACTGTGTGCAGAAATATAAAACGGATTAATGTTTCAAGAACTGCTTTCGATAAAAAAACGTAAAAGGATGATTATGATCGTGGGGTTGAGTTTTGTGATTTAATAGGAAAATGTGATGAAGCCCGTAATTTTGTTCACTCTACACTCTTTTCGGATGAAGCTATCTTTACGTAAGTAGGAATAATTGCAGATATTGACGTGATGAAAATCCAATTGGATGAGTGAAAGTCACACCCAACGACCTCAGAAAGTGAATTTGGATAATTGACAACAATATTACCAGTCCAGTTATAACAGATTGACAGTATGTGGTTTCCGCAGGACTTACACCTCCAAGTTTGACAGCTGTTGGATGAAGTCTTCCTCAACGTTGGATCGGTCAGAGGGGAGGAATAGACCGATTTGAATCCACTAGATTATCTTCTTTGGAGATACTTGAAGCAAGAACTAAGCCAGAAGACATAAATTACTTAACACTCCATATAACAGCAGAACAGATCTCTCAAAATGTGTTGCAACGTTTTTTATCACTGATTGGCACACTATCATGCTAAGCAGTTCGAATAATTATTGTAGTTTTACTGGAGCCCGAAAGTGGTATTCCATGGGTTCGAGCACCATGTACTTCGAGTAAATATTGTAACCGGGTAAGTTGAAACAATTAATTATATTTTGGTAATTTTTGGAACACCTGTATATAAAGTTACACTTTATTAAGTTATGTCCTACACTTTCAATTGATATGTTAGTATAATTGATATTCTAATTATTTGTGTACGTATTAAGAGATTATGTAGGCGTTTTAGAATTGTTACGGATACATAATTTCTTGGCAATACATCTTGGCTTACTTTACATCACAATAACCAAACAATAATTATTCACTCAGCCCTGCAGAGAATGTTTAATATTGTGTTTAAAAAATTGTGAATTTTAAAACAACATAACTCGGTTATTATTAAAGATAAATTAAAAATTACAATTATTTTAATTTGATCTATTAGAATATATTAAAATAATAATATCATTATATTTTAAAAATTAAGACAAATCATGTGTTGTTAATTTTTGAAACACCCTGTATATCCTACTTAACTTTTGCACCACCCTGTAGATAGCACAGGTTGATCTTTCAAATGAGAGGTCTAAAATTGTTCTAGTTATTGAAATCATGCATCACTGAAGATGCCGACTTTGAATAAATAAACGTACAATTTGTGAGAATTGGTATTCAAGTTTTATTCTATCAAATTTCAAATTGCTAACTTTGAATTTGCAACTTTTATTTTGATAACCATCTTTCAACCATTCTCACGTATTAGTTCTGTTTCAGAAGTTGAAGGGCAGTAGCTTGCATGAAGCAGGACCTTTAGAAGAAGTTGCTGCAAACTCCGTTATTTTTCTGTTGATTCCAGATTGAGCTGGCAGTACGCAATGGTATACGTTATTGCACTTTTGGAAGATTAATTCAGTTTAGAGCAGGCAACAGAATATGTTGTATTTAGTAAACTTTCTAACAAGATATTTGTTAGACAACCAGAGCCTCTGTACGATCTATTGCTTACAAACAAACAAGGAGGTAAGCTAGATCTTCAATCTTGCTCTATTCGCGGTACAGTACTTTTCTCTAGGAATACATAAGTAGAACTTTGTCATATTGAATAACAAGGAAGGGGGGTGGTTTTGAGTAAGAATAGGCCACTCATAAGAGTACGGACTCCCCAGTGTCTATGAAGGTTATCCACCTTCTATTCTATTCTTTAACGTCCCTATAGTTAAGCCTCATGTGGGCCCTTCCTACCATCACCACATCCAGAGACCTTTACCATATTACCCATCCTCAACAAATCTTCCAACTTTTCCACAATTCGAATGTCCTCTTAAAAACGTTTTTGTTAAGATTTCTCTTGTTGGAGAAATTGTCTTTTCATTAATTTTGATAAGGAATTCTCTACAAATTGAGTAAGGTGTATCACAGTACAAGGCAGGTAAGTAGTTATTTTCCATTTCTATATACAATCAAAACTCTTCTGCTTTTCATATTTTAGGGTCTTAGGGTCATGTTTTGTATTTGCGATATAAATCGTAAGGGTAAAAACTACAATGTTTACAGTTATTTGAGATTCATAATCAAACCTTTAGTAACGGAAATGTATGGTAAATTTTCGGTTTAGTACAAGATAAAGAAGGACTTTCTTGTCTATAAACAGATTAAGGAAACAGCTGTTTTCCTACGTGCTGAGCAAAACCTTTTTCATTGCGAAATCTAATCAAAAATCTTTAGCTTACAATATAAATCTTTAGGTGAACAATGTTTACAGTTATTTGAGGTTAATAATCAAATCTTTAGCAACGGAAATTAAAAACAGTCTGTCATTATTGAAATCAGCTGATGTATGGTCAATTTTCTGTATAGTACAAGGTAAAGAAGAACTTTCTTGTCTATAAACAGACTATGGAAACAGCTGTTTTCCTACGTGCTGAGCAAAACATTTTTCATTGCGATATCTAATCAAAAATCTTTATCTTACGATATAAATCTTAAAGTGACAATGTTTACAGTTATTTGAGGTTAATAATCAAATCTTTAGCAACGGAAATTAAAAACAGTCTGTCATTATTGAAATCAGCTGATGTATGGTCAATTTTCTGTATAGTACAAGGTAAAGAAGAACTTTCTTGTCTATAAACAGACTATGGAAACAGCTGTTTTCCTACGTGCTGAGCAAAACATTTTTCATTGCGATATCTAATCAAAAATCTTTATCTTACGATATAAATCTTAAAGTGAACAATGTTTACAGTTATTTGAGGTTAATAATCAAACCTTTAGCAACGGCAATTAAAAGATGCACAATAAACTTTCTGTAAAGTTAAAGAAGAGCTTTCTAACTAAGACTAAGAAAACATCTGTTTTTTCTAGTATAATGAAAAATATATTACTTATTTAGAAATATTTATAAGGACATTTTTTATACCCAGTTCTTACTTCCCCAGTACACAAAGTTTGGTAATCGTTAAACATTTTCACTTCCAATTTTTGACTGATGTTTGTGTCATAACCTCTAGAAACCTAAACACTGATTTTTTACAAGCCGTACGTCCGTCGTCATTGTCGTCTGTACGTAAACAAGAATGCGGCGACAAAAATGAAAAAAGGAACAGGAAATTTGATATAATCCCAAATATAAAACCCTATTGAAACGTCAAATTGACGGCAATTTAAAACAGTTTTTTGTTCATATCTCGTGTATTTTTTAACTTATAACAGACTAAATTAGATAAAAATTTTAAAATTTCAATTCTGCATACAACCAACTCTACAACTTAAAGATGACAAACAAGAAGTTATTCTCCAAAATGTAATTTCGAAGTCTGACCTCCCCACAAAATGTAGATTTCGAGTAAATACGAAATCCAGCAGGGCTGAGTCACTGATAAGAGCAAAGCGAGTGGGGAGTTTTTAATATATACACAACTAAGACACCCGTGACGTCATCAAGTAGAGACCACACAGTTGCGATATTTAGCTGTGTAAACAACGGTTTTAAACAAACTCTCTGGGTACAATTCGTTACAAGGCCAAAGAGAACAATTTTTAGGGGATTACATTTAGAGGATCTGATTTTATTACATTTCCAATCGGGTTGTACCATCAACTTGTTTTAATTACCCAGTATACTGGTAATCATAAAAAAATCGACCTCTGTCTTTTGACTGATCTTCAAGTTTCATAGCTTCTGGAAGCCGAAAAAGTGATTTCAAAACGCAGTCAAGTTGTGTGTAAACACGATAGCGGGTACAAAAATAAAGATATGAAAACGAAATTTACTATTGGGAAGTGTAGGGTGTTCATATAGAAACCTATTGACATTAAAAAAAAATTTAATTAAAAACGTCAAATTGGCGGGCATTTTAAACAGTTTAAATCTCTTATCTTATAAAAGACTAAATTAGATAGAAATTTTCAGATTTTAATTCTGGATGTAATGTTACCAACCTCACCTCTCTACGGTGCAAAACAGCGAAGTTATGGCAAAAATCGTAATTTCAAACTTTGAAACTCTCAAGGAAATGTGATATTCATATAGTTACGAGATCGGCAAAGCCGGCCGAAGACACAAGAGTAGTGAGTGTACATTCATATGTATACATTCATTCCCCCCCCCCCTTTTCATTATTTTCTGTGTCTGACACTATTTGAAGGTTTGTGCGGCCTTATCTAGTGTCAAGTGTCCCAATGATTAACTTAATAATATTTACAATCTTGTTGAGCTCTGTGGTGAAATTCACAATAATAATTTGAATTTGCCCCATTTTAGTAATAGATATGTAAGGTTAGATTTAGTTTATAAGCAAGACCCTCCGGTGATGATAACCATGTTATCGAAATGTACATCAGGGCATTAAGTGGATATAATTAATAAAGAACAATCAATCAGATAATTGTGTTTTATTAAGTTCCAGTGATTGTGGTTAGGGGCAAATTCAAATTATTATTAATAATATTTATTGATACCCACCTGGAAATCAACGATACCCCCTGAATGTTAAAACTTACCTAATCTAAAGGAGGAAAGGAGAATATCCACCATCAGCAGAACCACCACCCCCACGAGTCCAACCTTCACTACATGAGTGACGGAGTGAAGCTCCGCCAGGGCACCCTTCATTTGTGTACAGCTTGGAGGCCCGCCAGGACCAAAACACTGAAACGAGCGAAGCGAGTGGAGACTTTTATACACATACGAAGCCTGTTAGAGTCAAGCCAACTATATCTAGATAAATACCTTATATTAGTAGTCAGAGCAATTCTTGTTATTGTATATCACTACAGCTGTTTCGCCGATCACAGTCGGCTTCGTCAGGTGCAGGGCACTTAAATAAAACACATAAACACGACACTGAACATATACGACACTAAAAACATTGTTTTAAAATATTCGGAGGTATTTAATTTATCTAGATATATACATTCAGCAATTCAAAAGCGAAAAATATAAAATCAATTTGGTTTTATAAAATATAATCAAGCCAACTGTTTTAAACAAACTTACCCTACTGGATAAGACTCCTTAATCTACCAAAACAATTTAACATTTCCTACAAACAGCAAGAAACGAACTTTAGGGTATTACATTTAGTAGATTGCTTGTATAATTGAGCTGGGTAAATATCATGATAGCCTATTTAATAAGGCGATGGTGATTGAGAGATGTTTTACAACAAGGGTGGACAATAATCTAATTAACAATGTTTTTACTTAAGAGTGTATAGTGCGCTATAAGAAACTTTAAACCATTGTTCTTTATAAGGGTAAAGATAAACCCCCTTTGTTGATATACCTGAAGAAAGGTTTTAAAAACATTGCTATCTGTTTCCTATAAGTTCATGTCAAACATCAATACACTAATGTTTTCGTAAAAGTATACTCAGAACACAACAAATGTTATTAGAAATCCTAGTAGCTTTATGATCTTGATACACGCCAAGTCACGCCTTTGTGAGAGAGAGATAGCGAAATACGTTTAGTAAAGTGCGACAGAGAAAGAGATACTTGATGTGGTGTTAGGGGGTAGATTTGATGTGGGAACGGTGCATCTGTTGACTGTGTGTGTGTGTGTGTGTTCCTCTAGTACAGAAATCAAAAGCCCAAGGGTAACTTAATTACTAACTCACCTAGGGGTTATGCCCTCAGCATCCTTCTCATCAACTACCCCCCAAAAAACCTCACGTAAACTCTAAAAACTTACCCTTAATTTAATTTGTTAGTGTTGATGTATGGTGTAAGGGTTGAATATATAGGTCTAGTTTTAATATTATCCAAGGGTGATTTAGTGGCCCATTTGTTAGCCTGGGGGTTAATTTATTTTAAATAAATCATCCCTTGCAATATTTCGATATAAGTTTATTAATGGGTTCGTATTTACTTTCTGAATCGTGTAGGTTAGGTTAGATTGGGTTAGATTAGGTTAGGTTAGGTCAATACTGTTATAAAATATGGAAAATTAAACTATTGGATTATAAACTTGACTTTGTATTTTGGATTTTGTAATACATTTAATAATTCTGCTTTTTAAACCTAACGTAGTTTCTGTTTACCTCGTGACGGAGTGCACAAAAATATACAGACCAAGAAATAACAGTGAATGATAGCACTCGAATAATTCTTTTAGCTACTGTACACTTGAACAAAACACCACTTCCAAGAAGAAATAATAAAGGCGTTTTGCCCCTTGCATTGTGATCTTGGTATACCATTAATGGCAATAAAATTATCGTAAATTCTTCGATAAATATAACCTATAATGTTTACTACCAAATTATCAACTACAAACTAAAAATTTAATTTCTTCGTAAGGTAAAATTATTAATTAGACTTTTGGTTTCGTTTGATATTTTAAAATTTCTGAATGTTCACTCTAATACAGTGATTCAAAAGGTCTAAAAAATAATTCGGAAATAAAATTACCAGAAAAAAATGTTTCTTTTTAGGCCAATCTTGGGTGTTTTAGACAATTACCAAGAAATTAAATTTTTGTTGATAACTCATTAAAAAAGGACAATATTTTGTCTCTTGTAAATTTCATTTCTAGTTAGCGGTTTTCGAGATATTTAATGTTAAATATTTCTAAAGGACGCCATTTTGAAAATATACAATATGACGTCTTTGTTTTTGGTACACTTGTCTTGTAAAACGTAAAATGCTTGTACCAAATTTACATTCAATATCTCATTTATTACCAATGCTATAATGTTTTTGTAAAAAAAAAAAAAAAAAAAAAAAAAAAAAAAAAAAAAAAAAATGGTGGATAGACGTGAAACTAAGCGTTTCCAAATATGTTTATAAGAATGTTTTGCTTCATTTTTACCACGTTGCTTCTCCATGACACCCTGGACGCCATCATAATATTTACCCAACCCTAATACAATGTAATACAAGCAAATTCTTTAAACGTAACACTCAAACATTGGTTTCCTTGTAGGAAATGTTAAATTGTATTGGTACAGTAGATCGAATGGTTTTACGCTAGTAGGGTAAGTTTATATTATATAAACTCTCAAGAATAAACGTTCAGGACATATTGTTCAGGTAAAAATCGTTCATATATAAATATTCCTTAAAATGGTTTGTTAGCCGCCATTTTGTTTTGAACAAATTCACATCTTTTAAACGGAAAACTATACAGAGTTGAAAATTTACTTAGTAATATAAACACCCAATTGAAAAAAAAAATCAACCTATTTCCTTCATTCATTTAAAAATAGTGTGTATTTAAAATATTTAACATTGAATATCTCAAAAACCGTTAATTTTACAAAAAATCTACAAAAACAAAAAAGTTTCCACTTACGTTTTTTGTGTACGTCAAAGGATACTCGAGTTATCAATAAAAATTGTAAACATAATATCCTGGTAATTGTCAACAATACCCAAGATTAGCCTAGACAGAGAATTTTCTCCGAGATATGCAATTTTTTTATTTAACTGAATAAATTGATGTAAATAAATCTATAAATCTTAAATATTCAATGTTAAACATTTTAAAAAGTCGACATTTTTTAATAAGTAAAAGAAATGTGTTAATAATTTTTCTCATATTGGGTCTAAGGTAGCATACAAAATGTCTAGTCTGTTCATTTGCCGTTCAAAAGATGTGAATTTTTTATTTAAAACAAGAAATGAAAGCTTTTCGATACCCAACGGTCTCATTTACTATATAACCATAAAAAAAAATGTTTACTACCAATTTTATTTACTACCAAATTAAATTTAACTCCTAATATTAATTTTACTAATAAATTTCGTAGCTACCCAAGGAAGTGAATAAATATTTAGATTTTGCGTTTTGGCCTACATGTCGGGAAATATTGCTTTGATTATTAGTTAATGAAATCCTAACAATACACGTAACAGAAATTAGTTTTCTGGTACTGTAAATGTTTTTATTAGTTATTAATTGTAGGGGGTAAGTATGCAGTTTGCAACATAGAAGTGTTATGCGCTAACTGCATATCCAGTGTTCAGCAGGGGCAGTGAGAATGTACTGGGAAATATATTGAAGTTCACCGGTTACAAATAAGCAACAAATATATAAAACCAATATTTGGCTGTCCAAAAACTTAACAAAGCTAAATTAACATTTATGACCAACTTTGTAATTTAAACAAAATATTTATCCATATTTACAATCAATCATCAATAAATGAATAAACAAAACCAGCTGTTATGTTTAATTGATGAAAGAATATAAGATGACATAATACTGATCCAATAGTTCTAACTGTTGCCTACATAGTAACCCGAATATATTATGATAATAAATTTCTGTAAATTTATCAATTAAAGAATATAATATAAAACCACAAATTAATAATTAAGTTATGAAATTTTAGTTTATCATTTGACAATAATAATGATTGTATTATAAATAACATAAATATTGAATCCGGTAAAAATCAGACGAACAAAAACGAAGAACTTTTGACTTGAAAAGTGTTACCAACAACTAAAGTAAAATGCTATGTCTGCCATTAAAGTTTTGCATTCTATTTACCAGATCTTTATTACATTTTTCAACATAGAAACTATTGTTGACATTCCGTGAGAAAACGTAAGCTAGCCAGTGCCATCTGTAATCCGCAACAGTGACCACTTGATCACGACATGTTGACAGTACACCAGGCAGTGGGATTTCTATAGGGAACAAAAATACATTATCAAGCTGTTTTTAATCTGTTTTATATTGTGAAGTATTGACTAGTTCTGTTATGGTTCAAGCTTGCCGCCTGGGTTCTTTTAAACTAAATAAATCAATGGTTCAATAAATATCTCCTATCTGATTACAATGCTACAATATTCTTATTATTACTATTAGTATGACTCTAATTGCTGTGACTCACAGATCTGATTCTACGTTATAGTTCAATTATCTGACTCTGAAATAATTTCAAGTTCCTTAATACAAGAAGTTTGCTCACACTGTTTGCATTCTTATGGATAGTCGTCCGAAGTCTCAATTCTCACAGGAAGCTCTTACTCGCCAAGTACGTCTGGCTATCTTCAAGAATTCCTGCAGCACCTTCCCTTGATCAATCCTGGCCTACTGGTCACGTTTCCTCCCACCAAAAGGTTTATGTATCATTGTACCATCAATGACGTCTGCCTTGCTTGTAGGTAAATAATTTCGTCTGTTTTCCAGGTCTGTCACGATAATTATTGTTGTCCTTCTGGCTTTTTAAAAAGAACATAGACTGTATTTCTAACTAAACTATCCTAATTCTTAACAGTTTCTAGGCGGTCTGTTGTAATAAAAATGTTAACTACTAGATGATGAATTTTTTTGGAAAGGCTTAATAATATTGAGGCACGTCTAGCTATAATTTGTTAAAAATAAAATAGAAGATGAAAATAAAAATCCATCTTCCTTAATGCTGACATTTCCTGCTTAATTCTCAGCAGGGAGTAACTAAAAAAGTACGCACTAAATTTTAATGAGGCGGGATAGAGATTGTTCACTTAGAACAAAAAATAGTTAGATAACAACCTCATTGGCGTGCATCCCTTTTGCTCAGTTGACTAAGGTAAGTCCTTGATTAAATTTGATAGTTCTCCATTTCTTGTGTTAGTGTAATCTTCTGTAGATTTTTGGTTTTACCTTTAGGTTTGTAATAACATACTTACACCGATTTGTAATTAGTACTGGATGTATTAGACCTTGTAAATATGCAAAACAAATGTATTAACAGTGCTTAATAATATAATTTGTTCTTAATTTACAAGATGTTATACAATCTAGTAATAATAAAGAGTTGGTGTAAACCAGTGGATGTTCTAGATAATTTTAAGAAAATTACTTTGTTATTACTCAGCCTACAGAACAAATACAAGTAACAGTTATTAGACTTTTACCCTAACTCTAGTTTAAATTTCACCTGAATTTGACTTTGAAAATTAAGACAAATCATCTCTGGATATAACTTGAAATTGCAAATTTTTGTAGCATTTAAGTGTTTGTAGATCCTAAACGGTTAGACATATCAAAAAATACCCAAGAATAACAATAATGTTAAAATAATGAGGTTTATTCAAAATCGCCATAAAAAGAGGGGTTTCTGTAAAACAATTTAGAACTGATCGCCATATTGGAAAAATGGCGAGTAATGAAAAATAAATTTGGACTTTTTTTGTTTTAACTCAATAAATTCTGGGGGTTTTATGTTGGTTTTTTTTTTGTAATTGTTGTACTTATTGAATAAAACAGCGGTCACACTTGTTTCAATCACCCTGTATATACATAATAAAAAAAAACAATTTTTTAAAACAAAACATCTATATTCTAGTTAATACAGTAAACAAACCTTAAAAAAAAAAAAAAATTTAACACCTAATTTATTATTACTGAAGAAAAATGTGTTTCACTAGATATGTACCCCCTTAGCAAACATGAAAATGTTAGACATAACCCAGTAATGTAAAATTTTAACCTAAATAGGGCTGAAACTAAGCTTGTGCGGTCAAAAAACAAACCTATACAAAATTGATCAGGAAAAACTAAAAGTTTACAGAATTGCACAAACACAGCGCGCGCACGCGAGCGAAATGTTAAACACACAACTGACCTTAACAACGTTTCATCCCCTCACTCAAGAGTTTAAACTTGTAGTTCCACCTTGTGGTAACTTAACCGGAAGACCATAAGTTTACAGAACTGCGCGCACACATACTAAATGACGATCAGAAATGTTTTGAAACCTAACAATCTTTTGTTTCCCATCTCAATAGTTTAGCCTTGAAGTTACTCCTTGTGGTGACTTAACCGGAAAACCCTTAACTTAAACTATAGCAGAAAACAATTTATTTTCAATTTTTTATTTAATTTTTATTAATGGAAACCATGAAAATTTTATTTCTATACCAGTTTGACTGTTATGATTGTCCGTTCGAAATATAGGCCTAGTATTAAACACGAATGATGACAAACATCCGAAACAACCCAATCAATAATTTGAACAATCCATCAGTATCCAATAAATTAAAAATATGAAATATTCAATAACTTCGTATGCCTCCCCTCCCCCACACACACACTCAAGACATGTTGACAATAGACAAGGAATTGTTATTTTTGCTCGGTACAATAAGTCTGTACATTATTAAGCCATGGTGTTAACGTATTTAATCCTGTGAAAGGTTTCGTAAATCCTCCACAGCCTCCTGTAATACCAGTGCTGACCACTTGATCACGACATGTTGACAATACAGGAGGCAGCGACTATCGACCGACAATTTCCATATTCATCAGCCTCGATGTAACATACAGTAATATATGTATATGTAATATACGGTAATACTGACGTATTTAATAAGCTGTAGGAACAAATTGCACAAACTTTCTCACTTATTTATTTTTGAAAATAAATAAAAACGAACCAAATCTAATCGTCACCAAAAATGTCATTTCGGTAGTTGTTAATAAGAAATTAGAAATAAACCATGAACACCATATATTAATAAAAATATGAATATCCATAATTATTTAATAGGTTAGGAAGTTTTTTTTTTTTTTTTTTTTTTTTTTAGTAGAACTGTTCCTACAGTTTTTATTAGATTTTGATGTTTAACGTGTCGTTGTAAAGGGCTCAGCCTGAAGTTTCCGCCCAAATTTTAAAAAGGAGTAAGGGAGGGAAAATTGAAGGTATGAAAGTTTTTATCGTTAAACCATGATAATTTTTATTGAGGAATTTATAAACATCTGTATTTAAAATTTCTGTAGTTCTATAAAAAAAAAAAAAAAAAAAAAAAAGAATGTTTTAAACTACACCAATCAAATAATAGCAGCTGTTATTGATATAAACAAAAATAATTTAAAAGTAAACCAAAATGTTGATATTTGTTAAAGAAGTGTTGTTATTTTGTGATTATTTGTTTTTGATGAAATGTGGTATTTATCAGTTCTTTTTGACTGGTTTGTACAATGTTTTAAAATAAGTTTTTTAATATTTGTAAATAGATTTTGCAATTTTTTTCCCATTAAGTTTATTGAACTGTTTCTCATTGTACTTTTAATAGAAACAATTCCTCCCATTAGAGCGAACAGAAACTTATACAGAAAACGTGTTTATCACCGCAACTACAAGAGAATTATGCGTGGATTTATCAATGAGGAAACGAACATTGATTCGTATAAACGATCACTAAGGATACCAACTGAATTTATAACATTTACAATTTGACCAATGAACAAACGCTTTCAATCAATTTGACAGCAATGTTTAAATTGAAAATATTTATATATAACAAAATATTGCTCAATTAAGAATATTTAAATAAAATATAAAAACCTAAACTGACTTTACTTGTGTCTTGAACACGTAAACGAAATTATGTATTTTTCTAATGACAGGATTTCACAATTTTTTAGTTATCAAACAATGAAAAACTCCCAAAATATGCCAAATGTCATTAAAATTGGTTCACACGTTTGGGCTGAAGAGCAACAGCGTAACAAGCTAAAATAGATAAAAATTTGTAGATTTTAATTCTGCATGTAATGGTACCAAACTCGCATCTCTAAGATGAAAAATAGAAAAGTTATAGTCAAAAATGTAATTTTAAATCCTGAGTAATATTCGTACAGTTACGAGATCCGCCAGGAAACGAGCGAAGCGAATGGAAACGTTTTAATATATACACATTTACGAGGCTCGTAAAGGCCAAGCCGACACACGTTGTCAAGAAACTAGTTTTATCCACAATTAATTACGAGGCTCAGAAATCATGTGTTACAACTATTAAAACAAAATAACCCTACTAGATAAGACTTCTCGTAGCAATAGAATTTAACATTTCCTACTTTTAGGGAATATATTTTACAGTATCTGGTAATAATTGTTACATTGTATGATGGGACAGGGCGAGTACCATGATAGCGCCCATCAACTTTCTCACAATGTCGAGTTAATGCAATATTTTTTCTAAATTATTTATTTTTATTCTAAAAAAATCATCAAATCATATTTAAAATAATAAAAAAATTAAAATAAGTTTTTCTTTTCTCGCGGTCCTTTTTTAAAAGTAAACGACTATACATCACTACTTTGCTACTAAAACGACTGTACGAGATGACAACGTCATGTGATTAATGTTTAGCATTAGCTCAGGTTAATGAATACACCTTGTAAGCTGTCTCCATTAGGTTCATTGTCGCTTGCCATTTTCGTACAGTGACACTAACATTTCAACCTTAATGGTATCCGCAGTGATGGATCTTCGTTGTTAACATAGTGACATCAGTGGTGAAATTTGTCAACTCTATCTAAGCCCTAAAAGTAGGGCGTAATGTGGATTAAAATGTTGGATAAGTGCAAAGGCATTAGAGGGTTGGCGATAATAATTTGTAAGGAAATGGTGCTTTACGATTTGTGAAATAAATCAGAGGTAACGTTTAAAAAATAATAATAAATGATGTATCCCCCCCCCTTGTTAAACCTCTCTGTCATCATCGCCTTATAACAAAAAGGAAGTTGATCAAGTGAGACTTAAGACGAAAGATAGATATATAACCCAAGACTACATGCAGAAAGTTTAGGTTGGGTTAGGTTAGGTTAAGTTATGTTAGGTCAGGTTAGGTTAGGAGATTCCTTTTGGACTTGCTACACCCTTTATTCACTATAAGTGAGCAACTGAGAGTAATACAACATT
This sequence comes from Aphrophora alni, assembly GCA_963513935.1. Classification (NCBI taxonomy): domain Eukaryota; kingdom Metazoa; phylum Arthropoda; class Insecta; order Hemiptera; family Aphrophoridae; genus Aphrophora; species Aphrophora alni. The sequence continues at coordinate 157,882,662 of OY740766.1, read as the reverse complement.
GCACAAACTTTGTCACCCATCCATCCTCAAAACTAAATAAAAACATATCAAAACTCACATTTCGGTAGTTAGGAGTCAAAAAGTAAAAATTAAGTAAAAAAGTCAGACTTTGAAAAAAATATACCGAATCTTTCAAAAGTAAGTTAAGACTTTAAATGGTTGTGGTTTCGTTATTTGTCACCCTGCGAAAAACTCTTTATTGTATGCAGATATAATTGAGATATATTAAAACATCAGCTGTTATGTTCGTTGTTATTTATTTGTTGCCATAGCAACGAGTTTTCAAATTGTTGACTAATTTCAAACACAGGAATCTAGTAGATGGTAAACTTGTAGTAGTTTACAATTAATTACAGATTTTTTTTTATTCCATCATGACTTTACCTCTACAAACACGCATCGCATTAATTTTGTGTTATTATGAATGTGAACGTAATTAATTTATCAGCCGGGTTAAAAAAGTTTCGTACTGGCAACAGTTTGAGGGACGGACGATGCAGTGTAGTCGCGTATTAAAAGCTTGTTAGTAAGTTTGAAACCACCGGGTCCGTTGGAGACATCAAGAGGCTTGGAAGAGTTGAGTCGATGAACTAAAAGAAACAATTATTCAAAAAGTAGCTGAGATAAATGTCAACACGTTAAGAAATGCAGCGCACAGCATAGAGGAAAAAGACTGCTTCTCCAGGAAGAGAATGGCGGTCACTTCCATACTGTCTTAATAACCCTAACAAGTAAAATTTGGCTTCAGTTTTATTAATTCTCGTTTAATTCCAAAGGAATTCGTGTACTTTAGTTTGTTGTACGTTAAAAAACAAATAACAACATTTAAAGTTTTAACTTACTTTAGGGCCCTAAACTTGCTTTGTTATAAACACGCCCTGGGAATAAATCGTACTTAACTAAAATCGAGTATACCAAGTGTCCTAAAAGTCCCACCCTCTATTTTTTTTTTTTTTTTTTTTTATTAATGGAAATAGACAGATTTGCTTTTGGAGAAAGTTTAGATAACCAAAGGAGGAGTTTTTTGAACTATCAACATTTTCAACCCTTACCCCCAAAATCGGGTAGTTTTGGGGTAAGTCAAGACTTTTAAATAGCAAACCATATTGAGTGATATCTCATTTTAAAGGTCTTTTAAAAATAAGAATAATGACGTAAACTAGAGGTCTCTAAGTTCATTCTATCCAACATAGTGACCAATCGAATTATGAATGTTACCTTACAAACTCTGGTTGTTTTTATTACATTACAAACTGCGCTATGTTGGTAAAATGATGGTAAGAGCCTTACCTTGTTTTTTTAGCTCAGATTAAGTTCTCGAAATGGCTACCATTTACTTCTTCACAGAAATAGATTCTGGACTCAAAAGCATGTTGTACTTTTCGTAACATTTCCGGTGTAATTATTAACGTAAAATTCACAATTCGATTGGTCGCTATGTTGGGTAGGATGAACTTAGAGACCTCTAGTTTACGTCATTATTCTTATTTTAAAAGACCTTTAAAATGAGGTATCACTCAATAAGGGTTACTATTTAAAATTCTTGACTTACCCCCAAACTACCCCATTTTGGGATTATGGGTTGAAAATGTTGATACTTCAAAAAATTCCTCCTTTGGTTATCTAAACTTTCCCCAAAGCAAATCTGTCTCTTTCCATTAATAAAAAATAATAATAATAGGGGGGGACTTTTTGGACACTCAAGAAGAAAACTGGAGTTGGTTAAGAGAGACCAGCTAGGAAAGAATGGGATCTAACCCAAGACTACACGAAAAAAGGTGTAGATCCAGATAGGCTCCCTCGGAATTGCCACGCTCGTACTCCCTATAAGTGAGCCCCGGAGGGTCGTTTTATTTACGTTCTTAGAAGCTACACTTGAGAAATGTTGTGCAATGTTTGTACACAGTATATTTTACATAATTACACATCTTTGCGTTCTTAATCTTTAACAAATGAAGAGATAACATAACTTCACCTCTATTTTATCTTTCTCAATTCTTGGAGGATAAGAAAAGAAAACAAATTACAGTATAAGTGAAAAAGCGTTAGGACACCGGGAAATCATTTAGTTAGAAAATATGACTTGAAATGTGTCCTTTTCCAACCCCTTGCTCCCCCTCCCCGGTGGTCTTGAATGATAAATATCGCATTATGTCAGACTTTTGTTTATTGAGGTTATGGTTGCCACGGCAACGAGCGACCAATAGCAAATCATTACACGCACCATTTCAACAGCCACCTTGGCTGGGGCTCGCGTACACAAAACATCCTACTTTCAACGTGTAAAGTAGACGCAAAGAACGGCTAAGTGTGGTGGAATTAATTTGTAATGCGTGAAATGAAATAAATACATTGCAACAAAAGACGGCAGCTCTTTTAGAGGTGTAATGACGATTGGTAAAGGGGAAGGAGTAATCCCTTATGTTTAATTCAGAAGGGGTTGTTTCTCTTAACTTTTACATGAATCCTTAACAAGGATGGATTTTCCCGCCAAACCTTTGACCTATTTGTGAAAACATGACGTAATGGATTTATTTTTACATGACAGGACGAAACTAGTAATTGCAAATGTCTGCTTATCATACAACAAAATACATAAAAATAAACTAATGTAATGTTGGAATTTGTTTATAAATATGCAAACTAAAATTTTTAATAACAAAAAGTTTAAATTATCGATTTGATTCAGATGCTTACGTAAACACCAAAAGTGTTCACGTTATTTCTAATAAAATAACAGACAAAAAATACACAGAAATGGTGCAAAAACATTGTGCTAACTTAACTTTCCCACTCGCCCATCTTTGACGATTTGATACCAACTGTGACAATATAAAATTACCGAAAATATTTTAAAATAATCGTGTGGTAAATAAAAATTTTAATTTGCAAAAGGGGGGGGGGTTGTAAAATACACAGAAGAACATCCTTGGCTTTGTCACATCCTGTCTGATAGATAGGGATCAAAATTTTAAAACATTTGGAAATCGAATTTAATTCCGGTAGAATATGGTACATAATATAGATCGTAAACTTGCTGTTAACAATTTCTAAAAATTGGATAACAATTAGTGGCGATAGGTTAAGTTTAGGCGTAGCCTATGGGCTGCATTTTGGAAATAATACTGTTGTCGCCTATGCCCACATCGAGGCAAAAATTGTTCACCCCAACACTACCCATGCACCGTAGAGTATCCAACCTTGAAGAGATTAATAATTCATATTACATTGCTGAATTAAAAATCCACTCACCAACATGATCACTATCTAACCAAAGAGCTGTACTAGTGCGCTATCTATTGTCATCTCGTGGAGTTTAAATTTAATAAATAATATGCCCGTTGAGGATTATGCCTCCGGTAAAACCCGAACGTTTAAATTTGCCGTAATTAACTACACAACCATGTTGTAATTTAGAAAGGAAATACAGAAACTAAAAATTAACACAGTCTACCAAACCACGACTGGTTGGAAAACGAACGTATCACATCTCCCTTTCACTCGAGTGGTCTGCTCAATGTAGCTACAGTTCCGATCAGCTGTTCGCTGTCGTAAGGTAAAGCGGATAACTAGGTCTCGCTCAACTATCGGTTTTGAGCAAATTTTCAGATTTAAATTCTAACCATACGATGACAAATAGAGAAGTTATTGTAAAAAAAAAGTAATTTCTAATACTGACCTCCTAAGAAAATGTGATACAGTAGCCAATTTGTATAGTTACAAGATCAGACAGGGTCGTCACTTTGACATATATATAGAAGGCCGACACGAGTAGACATTTTATAATGTACAGAGTGTTCCGAAAATGATGAACTGGCTACTCATTTTCGGATTATATACATCAAACGAACAAAAAAACAAACAAACAATATATGGTCGAATTCTGCTTCATTATCCGTCTATCCGCCATTTTGTTATTTTACAAAAAAAAGAGTTATTTCCATTTACAACTCCAGAAATAGTGAGATATCGAGTTCAGATTTGTTATATGCATTTTGTATGATACATTTTACAATTGTACCAAACATAAAGACATTACTTTTTAAAATTTCAAAATAACTGCCTTTTAAAACTTGTTTTAAAGTTAACAGTTTGGAAAAATTCTAAAAAAGTTTTTAAAAACCGCCATTTTGAAATTTATAATAATAATGTCTTTGTGTTTGTTACACTTTTAAAACGTAAGGTACAAAATGGTTATATCAAATCTGAATTCAATATCTTATCTATTTATGGAATTATAATGCTGTTTTGTAAAATACTAAATGACGTTTTTTGTTCTTTTTGATGTATATAATCTGAAAATGAATAGCTGGTCCACCTTTTACGAGACACCTTGTAATAATAATTTACAAATAATTACGAGGTTCATAAAACCTGTGTAACAACTGTTTTAAACTAACTTACCCTTCTGGATATGACCTCTTGATCTACCAATACAATTTTACATTTCCTATAAGGCACAAGAAACCAACTTTAGGATATTATATTTAGAGGATTTTCTTGTGTTACGTTGTATATTGGGGCTGGGTAAGTACTATAATGGTACACATAATCTTGTATTGTGTGAGAAAGTTAGTTCAATACTTTTTTCTCTGTTTATTAATTAAAGTGTTTACAGAGTGAACACAATTTACTCACAAATTTATAATTGTGTTTAAATTACTCACAATTTGTGAGATTTAAAAAAGCCGACGTACTGTAGCGAATGTACGAAAATTTCTTTCCCTTAAAAATACAAACAACCCTTTTTAACAATTTCCCATCAGCGGTAGATAAGTCTGAATATAAATTTGTTTTTGCTTCATTATACCACTTATGAAAATATCCAATAAGACACAAATCGAATTCAATGATTCGCTTTCTGCCCGTATACAAAAGGTGATCCCCAGTGATTTTCCCCATTCAATAGGGGTTGTTACACAGAGGGGTAGAAGGGGGTATATTTGCATACTGAAGAGGAAAAAAGCTCGAGGTTGAACAAAAAAAGTAACGCCAAAGCAAACATAAGACATGAACGTAGCGCCCTTAGCAATGTTATTTTATAATAGACTGGGATTTGTTATTACACAATGTATTGTCTCCTTTACTTTGAAAAATCAACATTCGGTGTTTCTTTCCAGGGCGACATTGTGCAAGCGTTTAGGGTAATTAATTCAGAACAATGATTTACAATCTTTTTAATAACGAATTTTTAATAAAACAAAAAGAAAGCGAACCGGAACTTTTCAAAACTGATTTGTAGTAAACATTAATGTTAGTTTTGAAAATTCAAAAATTGACGCCATCATGGTACCTACCCAGTCCCATTATGCAATGTAATACAGGTATATTTTCTAAATATAATGTCCAAAACTTGGTTTCTTGGGCCATATAGGAAATGTTAAATTGTTTTGGTAGATCAAGTAGTCTTATCCAGTAGGGTAACTTGTTTGAAATAGTTGTTTCAAAAGTTTTCTAAGCCTCCTTTGTGTGTTCAATACTTTTTCCAGGAATTTAGTATATTTTAACTTAAAAGTACTCATCAGAATATTGAAAAGATTTCGGCATAAACTTAAACAAATATATTTCATTTTTCATATATTTTTATTTTTTTTTTTTGCATTTTAAAGCCGCCATCTTGCAGGTTGGTTTATGACAATTTGGATATAAGATTGTAATCAGCGACCTCAAAAACTCCCAAGTAACAAGATTTATGTAAATTTGATAAGAAAAACTTCTTTTTTTTTTAAGTTGTATTAAGAATTAAGTAAAAAATGGGAATTTTGGCTAAGGTCAATAATTTAGTTAGGATAATTAAAAAATCGGCTCTTTTACGTTTTTTGGAAATTTAATAACTAGCATTTAAAAAAATAAATATTCGGATCGGTTGCAAAACAAGTGCTCTAGATAATTTTGAACCAAAAATTTGGAATTTCGTGCCACTGTGAGACGGTTAGATGCGCAAGTTACCAGCATTGTGTTAAATCAGTCATTGGATACAATATCTAGGCATTATATACATTTGTGACTGATGACAGAATAGGGCAGCAATGAATGTTTTAAAATAGTCTTTTTTAATATAAAAATGAAATAAAATTGACATTTCATAATTTTTGCAAATAATAGTAAAATGTTTTTTTCGTTTAAAACAAACTGACAATCGGCCCGGTAAAACTCTGAAAATAAGCGATAGTAGAGTTGTCGACAAAAACCATTTCAAAAACCCCCAAAATCTGCCCTTGTGACCATAGGTTAGGTCACACGGTCACGTTCTATATATAGTATTGATCCTCAGACCCTGAGCTTTCCAATGAGACCATCACCATCTTGAGGAGGCGTGGAGGAGTTCTCTTAGCGAACTCTTTGCTGAATTATATATAAAATTATAAAAAATGTGTATCAAACCTGGAGTTGTAGATTAACAAACGAAAATAGATAATAGGCTAAATATCAACGAAACATCATAATTGGAGTTGTAGATTAACAAACGAAAATAGATGATAAGTATCAACAAAACATCAAAACTGGAGTTGTAGATTAATAAGCAAAAATAGATGATAAATATCAACAAAACATCAAAACTGGAGTTGTAGATTAACAAATGAAAATAGATGATAAGTATCAACAAAACATCAAAACTGGAGTTGTAGATTAATAAGCAAAAATAGATGATAAATATCAACAAAACATCAAAACTGGAGTTGTAGATTAACAAATGAAAATAGATGATAAGTATCAACTTTCGTTCTAGAATTACCGATAACTCTAGAATCGGCAATTTCAGGATAAAATCGACCTCGTAATGACGACTGTCATGGTTGATTTTTGTTTTTGCTAACTATTGCTCAATCGTAATGTTTTTATACTTATGAATTCGCACACGCGTTTGGGTCTTAAATCTTGTTATTTCACTAAATTTTAACGAAATCGGAAGAGCAGATTTAGAACAGCTTTTTGACCGAATTTTTTTCTTCTTTTTACCATAATTCACTAATCGGAAATTATGGAAAGATGGAGTTTTGTTTGGATGCTTACAAGCTAAAACAATCTTTAGAGGCTATTATGAGAAATTATGAATTTTATTTTTATTTTTCTACTAAATTTTAGCTTAAAATAATTATAATTTTCTATATATGATCCGAAATATGCCCTCATTTGATACAAATGTACACACTTCAGAAAGACATTCATTACAAAAATCACTTTTTTTAAAACTTAGGGGACATACTGATGTTAAAAACTCTTTATTTATTATTTATATATTTAACTTAAATTTTTCTGTTTAATAGAGTAATAATTTATTAAATAGTATGTATTTATTCTAACCAGGGTACTCGTTATTCAAAATCGTACAATGTTTTGTTGTAAATATTTTAAATTTAAACACTCTTGTAATTTGATTTGAAGTGTTCATTCATTGGGTTCACTTATAAACGGTATAACTTCGATAGATATCCTTAGAGCTCGTTTATCCTCATTGTTAAGTCCACACATAATTCTCCTGTAGTTGCGGTGATAAACACATCCACTGTATAAGTTTCTGTTCCCTCTAATTGGAGGCGCTGTTACTATTAAAAGTACAATGAGAAACAGTTCAATAAACTTAAAAATCTTTATGATAAAAACATTGCAAAATCTATTAACAGATTTAAAAAAACCTCATTTTAAAACATTGTAATGCCAATCAAAACGAACTGATAAATAGCATATTATTTCATAAACAAATAATCACAACATAAATAACAACAGTTCTTTAACTAATAACAACACTTTTGTTTAGTTTGTTTTAAATTATTTTTGTTTATATCAATAACAGCTGTTATTTGATAGGTTTAGTTTAAAACGTGTTTTTTATTTCATAAGAACAAATCCTTAATATAAAGCCAGATGTTTTTAAATTCCTCAATAAAAATTAGCATAGTGTTAATAGAAAACTTTCATACCTTCTACTTTCATCCTTTACGTTTAATCTTTTTGAAATTTGGCCGGCAACAACTTCAGGCAGAGCTCTATCCACCTCAAACGTTCACGGTGACACCAGAAACGTCAAAATCGGTTCAAAACTGTAGGAGGAGTTCTACTCATAAAAATTCCAAACTGATTAAATAATTATAGCTTTGTGATAATGTTGATATTTATTAGTCATATATTTTTACATGGTTCAATTTAACTTGACTCCTCTGTTTATCTGGACCAAACTTATAATACATTTTTGAGACGTTCTTACTGAACCGATTTTCTCAAAACTTTGCACACTTGTGTATTTTCAATGAAAATACAATATTTCATAAACTTTGTCTTGGGGTCTAAATTCCCTAACATTCCCGAAATTAACTGGAAAGACGTCTTGCAACAATGAAGCTTTAGAAGAAATGGACACAATGAGAAACTATCAACTAGAATTAATAGATCAGCAATAAGAGTATTTTAAATAATATGTTAGAATTAAGAAAATATATATTTATTTGATTTAAAACGTTTCATAAACTAAAAAAATACAAACAATAAACTAAATACATATATTTTTAAGCATAGTTATATTTTTTAAATACAAAAAAGTAGAACATAAATTCAGCTCAGCTTGCTCATATTATGTGACTAAAATAAAACCAAGATGCGTCCATGAAAGAATCTTATTAGGAATACATATGAATGACGTTAAAAAAAATTTATGAAGCTAATATATTTCAATATACTTGACAAAATCTAAAAGATTGAATGACAATTTCGAAAAATTTCTAATCTCTATCTATAGAACTCATTTTAAACATACATATACACTAAATTTTAGTTCCAAATAAAGAATTCATAATTTTAAATAGAACAAAAAACTACTTTCTTTCCTATACATTGGGTTTCCATAATACATTTAGATAATTGAGGAAGTGGTTATATAGGTCACACTAAAGATGAAAGTTCCTATGAACCTATGTCTGGAAACGCTTCTTTTATCAGCTATTAGCCATTTTGTTTTGTTTTTTACTAAATAATTTATATCCCTATAACGTCTAAACCGATTAAAAAATGTGCACAGTACTCACAGCTATTAAAAAGATCTAGTTTATTTATTCCAATAATCCTTTTCAAAATGGCAGCCATTAAAAAATTTTAAATGAAAATGACTCAAAAATAGGAAATGTTTATAAAAAATATACCCACATTCCAAATTTGATTAAAATCGTTCCACGCATTTAAAAGAAATTTTTTTTTTTTTTAAAGACATTAATTTGCATATTTCGTATAAATTATGTTGAAGACATAATTATGAAACATATATACAACATATATACTCTTTATATATAATCAAAAGCTAATTATCTTTATATTTAATTGTCATACATTCAAAATCAACCCCTGAAAACATCGGTACGATAACATTAAAACATTTTTACATCCCCCGTTCAATCAAAACATAAAAAGAAATCCTTCCAAGTTAATATTATATTTCACAAGATTACAATTTTACTTGGACAAAAACAAAACTATATTTCACACTGAACCATATTTCTCGGCCAATCCCCTGGTAGAATCTCACCCCTTTTCTCCCTCCCGACACATAGCTTAAAAGCTAACCCGACAATACGCGAAAATAACCAACCCTCCAAAAGGTGTGTCTACTATTTGATAGGTTAGCTTTAAACCCCGCCTCTCGCACCGCAAGGGTGGTACACCTGACATGTTCCCAGCATCCCTTGTATAAAGACAGACAGGCAGACTTTCAAACACTTCAGATTACATTGTTACATCCGACACGCAAGGAACTCCCATTATTTTAGGATTTTTAACACACATACAAGGTAAGCCTAAGTTATTGACTTAATGTTAAATTTAGTGGTTGTTAAATTAGCGTTTACAATTTTTTTTAAGCAGAAAAATATGGTTTTATTTCAATTTAAAAAAATGTATATATACTTAACATTGCATTAAAAATAAATATTTTTTAACATTCAAATTTTAAAAAAATATGCTAAAAATGCAATAATTTCGTCATCTAAAAAACATTAGTCACCGAAAATGTCTCTTTTATACTTAAGAGAAAAATATTATTTCATTTTTTTTTCATGTATTTCTTACAGGAGATGGGTTGCTATTGAAATCCCCCTCCCCCAAGTATCTTCTTTTGAAATTTTTATAAAAAGAAATTTTAAAAAGATACATAAATATAGTCAAAGTTAGCTTCTCTTGTATCATAAACTAGGTCAAAGTATAAATTCTATTTCACTGGAATCGGTAGAGCCATTGTTCTTTATTTAATCAAAAACATTTTCGGTATACAGGCACCAGAATTTGTCTATAACAGCCAAAATATATTAATGTAATTATAAAAATTACCTTATATTTTCCATCCAACAATTTTGTTTTGGTTAATTTCATATTACTAGTTTCAGCAGTCTAGACCGTCATCATCAGATCTATACTCAAGTAAAGTTCTCAAAAATACAATTTGTTTTGAGATAAACACAAATACCGTACGATTTTAATTTTCTACACTTATATCCAGTAATATAGCTTAAAATATATTTTTACTTGTCACAATGTGAGTAAAAAACAACAACATCACATAATATTGGAAAAACACACACTTCACACAAACAACACATATTTCACATAAACAACACACATCTCACAAAAACAAAACAAACTCAGTTTCATTTACTGGACCCTTTTTCTTTACAGTTAATTAAAGTTTTTTTGAAAACTTTACTTGATTTGATGATGGCGCCCTGTACTTCAGAAACAGGTAATCTAAGATTACCAAAGAAAGGATTGTTAGACGGAAAAATAAGTTAATTTTTATAATTATATTAACATTGCTTAATCAAGAGGTTTGAAATTGTTACTGTGAAGGGGGGAACAAGTTACCCACTACATTGAGTGTGAACTTGACAATCCCAAGGACCTAGCTGGATCTACACTTTTTTCATGTAGCTTCGGATTAGATCCCTCTCTTCTTTCCTATCAGGTCTTTTTTGACCAACTCTTGTTCTCTTCCGTTATTAGAGTATTCAAAGCCACGGGTCCTTATTCTATGTTCTTTTTGTAAGGTAATGACCGAAAAATTGTTCACCTTTAAAACACAAGGAGGAAATTCGTCATTCGGTGATAAATGGATATCACTGCTCTGAAAAACTACCTATACAATTTCAATGAAACATGACCTATATAATATTTCTATGATAAATGGCACAATAAGTTCGAAAATTAAAAACTTCTCAATTTAAATATAATCGCCATTTAAAATAGTTTTTCGAAAACAGATCGTAAAATGTCCTGCTGCACTTCATTTTATACATAATTATATTCCACATTATTACCATCAATAAATAAGTGTTATATTAGAAAGCTAAATTTTAACCTTATAACCTACAAATTACATCAAAATAAATTATGAACGTAATAATAGTCATATTTTGATGAAATTTAGCTTGTAACCTTCATAATATGGCTACGTTTGGGAAGCACTTCATCCTTATACACAATTTTATTACACTAAACAAGTTTAAAATATGTCTCATTTCTCATCTAATAAGGTACATTTATTTTAGTAAATTTCAAAATGTGAGAAGATTTTTATGGATGTGTAGTTTTACAGCATGGATATAGTATTACCTTTACGTTGTATATCTGTAGTTTATTTTTCTCGAAAACTATTCAACCAATTTGACCAAATTTAATAACGCATTACTGTAAAAGATGATCTATAATGATTAATAATGTAGGATTTTTGTATACCAAACACAATTTAAGAAATATATAATTTGTATACTTTCAAAGTGTTTTGTTGGAAATTCTCAAGGGTTTTACTTTATATGAGTACGGGCTTGGTAATATCGAGGGCACATAGCTTGATCACATTTTTTTCATGCAGTCTTGGGTTAGTTCATTCTCTTTTATCTTTCTTATTAAGTCTCTTTTTACCAACTCTTCTTCTTTTCCGACCCTAACTCTATTAAAGTATCGAGCGTTAGCATGTTTTTATTTTATGTTTTTTTTTTTTTTTTTTACAACATGGAAAAAAATTGTGGGGGGGATGTTATTAAAGTAAAGGGCAATAAGATTTCTCAAATTATGATGAATATTGTAAGCAAGTCTATTTATTTCTGTTTTTTATATACAAAGTCAACACTAAGAACTAGGATTATTCTACATTTAAAACTAATAATTTCAACAAAACAAAATAGTAATAGGTTTTCATCAAATGAAATACAGGATGTGCCGTAAGTAAGCTGCTAAATTTTAGGGAATAAATCTGTGAGTTAGTATAAAGAAAAAATAAGACTTTTTTCCCCCCGAAACTGTTTAGTTTTCAAGATATCCGCCATTTTCTTTTTTTCACAAAAAATAATATAACTTTTGAAATAGAAAAGATATTGAGTTCAGATAAGGTGTGTAAGGATTTGGTATGTTACGTTTTAATAGTGTAACGAAAATCAAGACTGTTTTGTATATTTTCAAATTGGCGGCAGTTTAATATTAAATATCAAATATAAAAAAAATTCATGAGACAAAAGTTTCCTATTTTAATGATAAACAAAACTGTTTTTGTATTTTCCTCTGTAGGTCAAAGGACAACCGAGTTATTGACAAAAAACATAAAATTCGAACGTAACCGTTAACTATTTCAAAATGGTGCCTATTATTTTTCGTAATAAACATCTCGAAAAATGTAAATCCTATTTTATTAAACTAATTGCAAACCTACAATACAGTTTAAGTGTCATTAATTTGTTTAGAAAATAATATTTATTGAATTTTTTATACAATTCAGAGCAATGGCTTTGGAACGTTTTTGGAAACACCCTGTATACATAAGTTCTATGTTAGGTTTTGTTTTTTTATAAGGTATTCTAATTAGAAACAGTTCAAATATTTCCAGTATTACATTAAAAATAAATAAACAAACTACTTCCCCCCTTAAAACGCATACAGACAACAATGACGAAATATTTGTTAAAAAATGAAAATTATCTCGAAACTCAGTCAAGGCTGATCAATTATAGATCAAATGTGAAGATTTAAGACCTGAATTACAGTGGTCTGGGAATAATTTTCTGACCGATTCAGAATTTAAGAGAGATTGTAAAGCATACTTTTTGTGAACAGCTATGATTTTGTCAGCAAGTGTGGAAAAAAAACTAGTGCAATTAAATTATCTTGTTTTGAAGTTAATAGATACAATTTTGAATGTGCGACCAAAATAAGCTCATTTACCTAAATCTGCAAATCGTCCAAACTTTTGTGTTAAATGTTCAGATAAATACAAACAAACCTTTTTTTTTTTTTGCAGTCAGAAACCAGAAATAAAAGTTATAAATCCTCAAAATATGATAACTTATTTGTGGGCGTATTTTAAAAAAAGTTTTTTTAAAGATAAAAATTTGCGAGATATAAACCAAAAAAGAACATGATATGCCACCAGGATTGTATATGAATTATATATGTTATCATTCTTTTTTATGTCCGTCTACAATCCTATTATTGAACTTTTAATTACCGGTTTCCACAATCGAATTGCCATCATCCGATTTTCTACATCAGCTGATAAGCTTTGTTTTTATGTCGAAAACACAAAAAAACATGACACAAGTTTTGTCACTGTGCAAGGTGAAATTTTTTGTTTATTTTAACATGTGTCTTGTTTTGTATTGTTTTATATTTTCTAATAGTAACGAAACTTTTTAATCTGATGATGACAATTTGATTGACGAAACCGGCAATTAAAAGTTCAATAACACGATTTTAGAGAGATCTAAAAAAAAAAAAAGCATTCAACTTGACTACTTTGAAGAGTAGCCACTGATAAAGCGGCTCCATGTTGCAGTGCCTTTCAACCACTATCTTACTTCCAGCAGCCTTACTTTTAATTTTAAACACAAACAGCAAATTTTGAAGAAGAAAAAACTGGAATTTATAATTCTTAGAAAACAAATATAATGCTAAGAATAATTGTTTTGAAAAGAGTTTGGATGTTTTTAACAAATTCCCCAACTCGTGCATGAGTTTATAATTTTTATTAAAAGTGGTATATTTGCAAAAATTTGTTTCAAACTGAACTAAGCTGTTAAATGTTCATACTGAGTACCCGCAATCCATAGACCCAGCAATCCACGGAGATTCAGTTACAGTGAGTTTGAGCGTAGCAATTCCGAGATAGCTTAGCTAGATCTACCATTTTTTCATCTTTCCTATCAGGACTATCTTGACCAACTCTTGTTCTCTTCCAACCATGACGCTAGGAGTCTTGTTTGTGCTTTTTTTCGTTTTATTTATGTGGCGATGATAACCTAGAGATGTTTCCTCTTTAAGCAATAGAAAAATAGAACTTGCTATACTATATTTACTAGCTATAGCATGAATTTTAACACCATAAATTGATTACGCTGGCGTTTAGGGTGTAAAAAAATTAAAAATTTTACCCAAGACATAATTCCAAAAACATTTTTTTTTTTTTGTAATTAAAGCCTACGAGACAGAAAATATAGCTGCCAATGAAATAGACGTAATGCTTCATTATTACCAAACGTAACACTCAATTACACTTTGATTTTTGTTTGTTGAAATTCAATACTTTATCATAAATCTATACTTACTTAATAGACTTATTTGTGAGTAGAACTGTTCCTACAGTTTTTAACCGATTTTGATGTTTGAAGTGTTGTTGGATACAGCCTGAAGTTGTTTCCGCCCAAACTTTTAAAAAATGGAACATAATTGAGGGAAAATAGAAACGATAAAGATTTTTACCATGATAGTTTCTATTGAGGAGTTTATAACGTCTAAAATTAATAACAGTTATTGTAGTTGGCTTTCAGTAAGAAAATGTTTGTTACTAAAAAGAATATAGTAATGTGATGTTTGGTTAGGTTAGGGTTAGGTTCTAATAGAAGTATTTCTAGTTGACTTTATAGTAAGGTAGGTTATGCTTTTCGTTAAATATATTACTAAAAAATATAAGTAGGTGAGCTTAGGTTAAATTACACATTGTTATGTTAAGTTCATAAGTTCTAATAGCAGTATTTGTAATTGGCTTTCAGTAAGTTAGGTTTGCTTTTCGTCGAATATGTTTATTACTAAAAATATAGGCAGGTTAGGTTAGGTTAAGTTCTAGTAGTCATTGGCTTTCAGTAAGAAAATGATTATTACTAAAAAGAATATAGTTAGGTGATGTTTGGTTAGGTTAGGGTTAAGTTCTAATAGAAGTATTTGTAGTTGACTTTATAGTAAGGTAGGTTATGCTTTTCGTTAAATATATTACTAAAAAATATAAGTAGGTGAGGTTAGGTTAAATTACACAATGTTAGGTTAAGTTCATAAGTTCTAATAGCAGTATTTGTAATTGGCTTTCAGTAAGTTAGGTTTGCTTTTCGTCGAATATGTTTATTACTAAAAAATATAGGCATGTTAGGTTAAGTTAAGTTCTAGTAGTCATTGGCTTTCAGTAAGAAAATGATTATTACTAAAAAGAATATAGTTAGGTGATGTTTGGTTAGTTTAGGTTAGGTTAGGTTAGGTTAGGCTTAAGTTCTAATATAAGTATTTGTAGTTGACTTTATAGTAAGGTAGGTTATGCTTTTCGTTAAATATATTACTAAAAAATATAAGTAGGTGAGGTTAGGTTAAATTACACAATGTTAGGTTAAGTTCATAAGTTCTAATAGCAGTATTTGTAATTGGCTTTCAGTAAGAAAATGTTTGTTACTAAAAAAGAATATAGTAAGGTGATGTTTGGTTAGGTTAGGGTTAGGTTCTAATAGAAGTATTTCTAGTTGACTTTATAGTAAGTTAGGTTATGCTTTTCGTTAAATATATTTCTAAAAAATATAAATAGGTGAGGTTAGATTAAATTACACAATGTTAGGTTAAGTTCATAAGTTCTAATAGCAGTATTTGTAATTGGCTTTCAGTAAGTTAGGTTTGCTTTTCGTCGAATATGTTTATTACTAAAAATATAGGCAGGTTAGGTTAGGTTAAGTTCTAGTAGTCATTGGCTTTCAGTAAGAAAATGATTATTACTAAAAAGAATATAGTTAGGTGATGTTTGGTTAGGTTAGGTTAGGTTAGGTTAGGTTAGGTTAGGTTAGGTTAGGCTTAAGTTCTAATATAAGTATTTGTAGTTGACTTTATAGTAAGGTAGGTTATGCTTTTCGTTAAATATATTACTAAAAAATATAAGTAGGTGAGGTTAGGTTAAATTACACAATGTTAGGTTAAGTTCATAAGTTCTAATAGCAGTATTTGTAATTGGCTTTCAGTAAGAAAATGTTTGTTACTAAAAAAGAATATAGTTGGGTGATGTTTGGTTAGGTTAGGGTTAAGTTCTAATAGAAGTATTTGTAGTTGGCTTTATAGTAAGGTAGGTTATGCTTTTCGTTAAATATATTACTAAAAAATATATGTAGGTGAGGTTAGGTTAAATTACACAATGTTAGGTTAAGTTCATAAGTTCTAATAGCAGTATTTGTAATTGGCTTTCAGTAAGTTAGGTTTGCTTTTCGTCGAATATGTTTATTACTAAAAAATATAGGCATGTTAGGTTAAGTTAAGTTCTAGTAGTCATTGGCTTTCAGTAAGAAAATGATTATTACTAAAAAGAATATAGTTAGGTGATGTTTGGTTAGGTTAGGTTAGGTTAGGTTAGGTTAGGTTAGGTTAGGTTAGGCTTAAGTTCTAATATAAGTATTTGTAGTTGACTTTATAGTAAGGTAGGTTATGCTTTTCGTTAAATATATTACTAAAAAATATAAGTAGGTGAGGTTAGGTTAAATTACACAATGTTAGGTTAAGTTCATAAGTTCTAATAGCAGTATTTGTAATTGGCTTTCAGTAAGAAAATGTTTGTTACTAAAAAAGAATATAGTTGGGTGATGTTTGGTTAGGTTAGGGTTAAGTTCTAATAGAAGTATTTGTAGTTGGCTTTATAGTAAGGTAGGTTATGCTTTTCGTTGAATATATTACTAAAAAATATAAGTAAGTGAGGTTAGGTTAAATTGCACTATGTTAGTTTAAGTTCTAATAGCAGTATTTGTAATTAGCTTTCAGTAAGTTAGGTTTGCTTTTCGACGAAATTGTGTATTACTAAAAAATATAGGCCGGTTAGGTTAGGTTCTAATAGCAGTCATGGTAGTGCGCTTTCAATAAGCTAAGTTTAACTTTCCAACTAATATGTTTATTACTAAAACATTATAGGTAGGCGAATTGCAAAATGGCGGTTTTTCGAGCATTTCTACTCGCTTGTAGTATCTATGTTGTCCTATGATAGTTGGTTGTTGTTTGCGATCTACACACGCCGATACTAAAATCGAAATCAAACGAATTGATCCACAAATATCAAAAGTATCGGACAGTTATATTTAAATTTATTATTTTAGAGGTTAATATCTATGTTCAATTTGGTTGAAGTGAAATATTTGATAAGGCACTTCCTAATATTAGATTCTCTAAACTATATGCCTACAGATGAAGAGTTACGTCCATTTCGATGTCAACTGTATTTCAATCGGCTTATTTAAAGAAGCGATGAAACCCTCATCAAAAAGTAATAATTGGATTACCAACGACGTGAAAGAGAAGGGTGTGGTGAAGAAAGGGTGGAATCACTAGAGGGTGAAACTATTCATGTATCGAGGATTATCTATAGATAGTCAAGGAAAGTCGAATGCTATTATGTGTAGCCTTAGAGAAGAATTTAGGGTGAACACACGCACAAGTGAATATAAACAGTTTAATTTAACTTTTAATAATAGATAAAAATAAACAGAAAATTGTCAAAACTTTTTATTTCAATCAAGATAAGGTTCCAATAAGTGAATGATTATTTTTAGATGTTTACACCTAAGCGATTTTTTTTAATGCAACTGAATTATAAAGGCTAAGCCAATGCCTCATTACTATAGCACTAGTTAGGAAATTCACCCACAATATACTTTTATATTTTAATTTTTTTTTTTTTTTTTTTAGATAGTTTTGAGTTTTATAAGGTTAGAAAAATATGAAATAAATTATTTTTACATACAGTTACACTGTTTTCATTTTAAACTTGATATAAGTTATGAAAATTTTATATAGAGTGATTCCAAGATATGTAGAGACTTTGGAACCTCATTCTTTGTAAAAATAATGAAAAAATTCAAACAAACGCAGATCCAACAACGCTAAGTTTTTCGTCGATCCCGCATTTTGTTTTTGTACTAAAAAACGTTATAACTTTAAAATAGTTAAGATATTGACTTCAAATTTGGAATAAGCATTATTTATGTTAATTTTTTACCTAACCTAACCTGTGTCCAAAACACCTCTATTTTAATTAAATATTCAAATTAATCTCCCTTGAGAGAGCGATCAACCTGGGTTTTGAATTCTTTTTGCTGTTTAAAGGCGAAAAACCCCCTTAAATGAAAAAAGGAGAAGAAAAGAATATAAAATAAAGGTATATATTATAATATATAATACTCTAATAGCGTCAAGGTCGAAAAAGAACAAGAATTGGTCAAGAGATAATCTGATAGGATAGATGAAAGAGAGGAATCTAACCCAAGACTATGTGGAAAATGATTTAGATCCTCGGGATGGCTCACTATGAACCCTGAGGGCATCTGGGCTTCAAATTTTAACCTCTCACCTAGAGACCTAGGTTTTCACCTGTTGAACATCATAAAACCTCCACTTAGGTGTTTAAAAGTAACTGATCTACTAGGAAGGAATTCCAATCACTAGCCTTGACAGTCGAACATGGGCACTTTCAATTTAGCACACTCTTTATCTTGTCCTATCCTCCAAAAATCACTTTGAATAATGAACCAATAAATCGCACCTCTTCATCTCCCTTGTCTCAAATACTCATTATGATACTTCCTCAAAAGATTTCTTTCTGTTCCAGGAACGTGGTAGTGTAACAGGTTCCGGGCCGCGCTGGACCTCCAGAATGATTTGACCTTCATACTGAACCAGAGAATGGGAACAGGTAAGGCTAGGTACATACAATAAAACCAACCGTGTAGAACAAGATTAGGGTTGTTTTACAAATATTCACTTCCAATAATATAGTGCTATCAATTTGGTCGTATCCAAACTTAAAATTTTCTTAACACAATTCCAAACTTTTATATAGTGCAACTATCATTTGTATAAAATATACTTTTAAAATTATCAGTATTACCTAATGATATTATAGTGAAAACTAATGGTTTAAACCAATATTGAATTTATCGTGGAAATATCCGTTTTTATGAGCCACAAAAAGTGTAATATTTTTAATGTCCTTTAAATGCCCTTTCTTAATGTCTTTTTAAGGCAGACGCAGGTATGTCATCAATGCAGTACTGTACTCCACAGTCAGAACGAGCGAGTCCATTTTTATCGAACTTAGTAGTGATCCACATCTCGAGGTAGTTCTTTTTTACAACAACTAAAATTCGTTGATATCTTACAAAAATCTAAAATTCAAATTTTGATTTTCTCAAAGTCGAAAATGTTGATACAATTTTGCTACATGTAGGCTTTAAGGACTCAATCAAAAAGTATTGGTTGCCATCTCACTGAAAATACCATTTCCAGAGTCGTCGTTAAAGTTATTAAATTTCAATAACGTCTAAAATGATTTCAATAAAACTTTAGTGAAATTTTAGATTAATACAAATAAGTGTGACAAATATGAAGTAAAAGTAAATTACTGTTGAAGAATAATAGGATAAAAACAATAACTAACCTCAATCACTGTTATTAAACAGAATTTCAATGAAATAGGATTTACGTTACGGGATAGTTTATTCTTTTCTTTATGTCCTCTTTTATTCCTGTCCTTTTATACAGCGACCTTTTCTTCTGTGATCTTTCGGATTCCAGTCCATAGCCTGCTTCGCTATTTCATTTTCACCCTTCCTCAGTGTATTTCCAATCCACTTCCATTTTCTTTTCTTAACTTACTGACTCTTTGGCCTTTCATCCGCTCGCTTCCACAGTTGCCAGTTACTTATTATTGTTATCTTATACCGAATATACTTCTTAGATATCTACTAACTTAGGTCTGTGTTGCTTTATTTAGTCTACTAGAGACTTTCCCATAGAGCAAGAAGGACATTACATTTGTAACGAATAACCTGAGCGTTACTCAGCTGGGTTGAATTCCATACTAGTCTCAGTTGTCCAAAGGCAATTTTTAATTTTTTCCAACCTGCTAAGAACCACTTCCAAAGCTCGTCACTATAGTTCCCGAGTAACAGTTCTTTCCTTCTACATGACTATTTCTTGATCTGATACTTTTTTTATTCTAAGATACTTTCTTTTCTTACATTAATCCTTTCCAGCTTCCTGCCTCAGTTCTTGCAACTTCTCTCTCATGTCCATATATCTTTGCAACAATAAACAGAGTAGTTCCCAAAGTCCAGATCCTCCAACTTCTCTTGTATACTCCACTGTATCCCCTCTACCCCCTCCCACAAACCTCCTCATCACCATATAGTTTATACTATAAATGAATGTATTTAAATATATTAGACTTTTTTTTAATTATGCTGTTTTTTTATTGATAAAACACTATCCGAACTTGTGTTACAAAATAAATGCGTGTTGAAAAACATAGTAATGAATAAAATTACATGGGTTTATTCTAAAGTAATGTTTTGTATATCAAACAGAATTTTTGCGTAGATGGTGACATTAAAAAAAATATTTGGTTTAGTGGATGGGTGTGTGAGAAAGATTTTATCTAAATTTTAAAATTGTATATTGTTTCCAACTGTAAATTGAAAAGAAATATTAGCTTCTTATAATAAAAGCTTTGATTCCTGTAGTGATTGACAATTGTTTGATTATTAGATTTTATATTGAGAACAGGAGAAAGAGATTCAGAAATTTCCTGCTGTGTCAACTTGAAGCCAGTTACAAGAGACAAAATTGGTAAGCAATGATTGGAAGATTTTTTATAGCGTTATTTACTGATAAACAAATCAGAACATTGCACTAACTTTTTCACACACCCAAAGTAACCATCACTATCGCCCTGAGAAGAGGCATCTTCTCCAGAAATTCTAGTTTCGGAGTTATCGATTAAAAAATTAAAGAAAACCATGTTGAAAAAATTGATTGAGTAATTCAAAATCTCCCAAAGCTGTTCTAATAAACTATATGACAGGTATGACCTAGACCAATGTTCAAACCATACGAAAAGGAATTCGAGTAATTTGGAAAATACTAAATTGAACTCGCTATTTTTTAATTTACTCCTGAAATCTACTTTTTTACATGCGGTTTGAGAAATCATTCAAATTTCACCAAAATTTGATCGAAAAGTAAACCGATTTTAAGACAGTATCTTTTAAGATGCCCATGGACCGATAATTTTCCGAACCAGTATTTTTGATGACCCGTCTTGTTTTGGTCCTTCTAGATTGCAAGTGTTGTAACTGTGTTTTAATCTTACTGTAGTACCCTTAATTTTTTAAAACTCTAGAGATGTGATAAAAAATATCTTGTACCTATGAATCAATCGTTTACTGTATATTTCATTGGGTACGTGATCTTCAATGACTGATTATATTGGTTTCTTTTCCATAATTCTCGATTGGTATTTTTTTAGGATTGGCTATTTTTGAGATAAAATTAAATCTAAATTGTTTGAACCTGTGTCAAAGATGGATTTAGTGCACCCTATTTTAAAATTATTTAAATAACGCGAATAGCATTTTACAAAGTATTTCTTTCAAAAAGTTTTGATCTAGTATATACAGGGTGTTACAAAAAGGTTGGGCTGGCTATGCATTTTCATGTTCTATGTGTGATTCTAAGTTGAAAATGAAGAATAATTTTTTTCAATGTCCACTTTGTTTAGCAGCTAGACGCCATTTTGTTTTTTTTACAAAAACTCACTGAAACTCTGGAAGATAAGATATCGAGTTCAAATTTGGAATAAGTATTTTACATGTTACGATTAATAAATGTACAAAGCACAAAGAATTAATTTTTATAATTTTCAAAATGGCGGCCGTTACAAAATTTTTTAAATAAAAATACTTTGTCTCTTGTACATTTTTTGTAAAGTTAACGGTTTTCAAGATATTCCACGTTAAAAATTTGTAATGGCCGCCATTTTGAAAATTATAAAAATAAATTCTTTGTGCTTTGTACACTTGTTAATCGTAACATGTAAAATGCTTATTCCAAATTTGAACTCGATATCTTATCTATTTCCAGAGTTTCAGTGAGTTTTTGTAAAAAAACAAAATGGCGTCTATCTGCTAAACAAAGTGGAAATTGAAAAAAAAAAATTATTCTTCATTTTGAGCTTAGAATCACACATAGAATATGAAAATGGATAGCCAGCCCAACCTTTTTGTAACACCCTGTATATATTTGCATTAAAGTTGAAGCATATAGTTGTTAAATGAAAAAGCTTGTGTCATTTAAGAGGGTTCATGTTAAATTCCCATTTACTTCGGCAGAGTGCTTATTAATCTTGTCTTTATGAATAGCATGTCAAATTTCAAATATCGTATTGTGCTTTGCCTAGTAGAGAAGATTTGCCAAATTATAGCAGTGAAAAAATTAGTTAATCTTCAAATGCTGTAACGTTAGTTTGTAACTGAAGCCTTCAGGAGTAGCCTTACTGTAGTGACGATACCTGGACCCATGCTTTTAGACTCAGCAGAAAGTCAACTTATAGTCCCAACGACTGTGGACAGTGGGAGAAAGGATTACATAAACTGAGCAACTCTACCATAGTCAACACTACTTAAGGCTGTGTGCTATACATGACATAAATTGTCATGGACAAGACTTCAGACTTATCAACCCCTTCACAGTGTCTCTCGGCTAAAGGACACAGCTCCAAAGTATATAGCGCCACTCCAAAGTTCAGTATCAGTGGTAGTGACACATTTCAAGAAGATATTCCAGCCATCTTACCTTGCGTTCCATAGGATTGCATAAATTCTATATGGATAAGCATCCTATCGATATATTGACATCTTCTACTGGTGTGGAAATGCTCACTATCAATCTGATTACTCTATCTAGCCTCATTAGAATGCAGAGAACCATAACGAGAGCCGAGAGAATGGCATCAGAGGAGTAAACATGTAAATGTGCTAGAGAAGAACACTTTATGTGTATAAAAGTTTCTGGACCGAAATCAGTAAACGTACAATCAGAGGTCCGAGCTTTCTAGATTTCTAGGACTTGTTGGGTACATCTAAAATCAGCTTTCATAACTGAACGTGGTGACTACAAGAAACACTTTAATAAGAGTCTCTAACAAAGAACCAGAACTCGGCTGTGCGAGCAGGGGTTTGATTCTACGAAACATTACTTCTTTGAAAGTAAGACAACAGAGTAAAGAAAGACACCAACATTGGTGATTAAAATCGTTTCATTTATAAAAGATACAAAATTTGGTCAAATGGATGGGGAAGCAAAATTAACTTAAGGTTGCAGCCTGTAAAACATTTAAATTGAATCAAATTTTTCAAACAGTTAAAAGTAATTATTCCAACGGTGCCTCGTCACAAGAAGATTTAGGGGTTTCAATCGATATGTTGACTTTAATACAATACCTTCTCTGAGCGAAGTAACATTCATTTGATAAAAGAATATCTTGCTTTGTAAATTCAACGTGTCATAAAGACATTGTATTGCGTGAAACAAAGCTGTATCTTATCTCCAGTCAGTCACCACAGGAATTAAGTTAAGCGGATTCCAGATTCTTTTCTTGTTTAGCAATTGTTCCTGTTTAGAATAACCTTAATCTGTTTTATATTTCTCTGAGCAAATTTAACTGTACCTTAGAATTTTTGTAGATCTTTTGAGAACATTTAAATGTATAAGACTAATATCTATATTTCTGATACGTACATAATTAATTTGAGCTCTGTTAATCCGCCAATCTTAACTTTGAACATACTGGATGACTCTTCAAGTCGAGAAATACAAAGAGTCTTACGTTTATATTGGGTGTCCCACGAAAAGAGGGAGACATTTTCAGGACACCCTGTACAGTGATTTTCTATATACTGTCGTTGCTGTCTTTATCGACAGCATGATAGCGACTACAAAGATTAAGATAAGATCATGAAATTTTGTACAGGGGACTACTTGTGTGCAGAACTCTATTGAAATTCAGAAAAATCGAATTTAAAATGTCAAAATGGCGGCCATTTTAAACAGTTATTGTTCATTTCTCGTGTGTTATCAATTTATAACAAACTAAATTAGATAAAAATTTGCAGATTTCAGTTCTGTATGTAGGCCTACCAACCCACTTTTCCTACGATGATGAAGAGCTAAGTTATTGTCAAAATGTAATCTCGAATCGACCATCAAAGAAGATGTGATGTTCGTTTAATTTTGAGATCCGGCGTATAGTGAGCGCATATAGTGGAGTCTTCTTCATGTAAGTATAGTATCGAGGCCCGTCAGGTTATGAACGAATCGAGTGGTGACGGTTTGAACATCTCGAAATCGTTAATTTTACTAAAACTGTACGAGACAAAAATATTCCTCTTTTAATGACACATAGAATGTTTTTAAAATTTTTTCTTTACGTCAAAGGACAATTGAGTTATCGATAAACAACTTCTTTTTAATAATTTTTGGGTAGTTGTCTAGAAAACCCAAAATAGCCTAGAAAGAAACTTCTCTGTGTTATAATTTGTATTTAATTCTGAATAGATTGATAAAGTCTATACAAATTAAATACAAACGCGGATTTTATTAATGAAAATCAGACCGAAATTTGTTTTATTTTATACTTAATAAACATTCTTTGTAAAATCGCAAAAAGAACGTTAATTACTGAAAATCATTATTCAATTTATACAATAAAAGGAAGTCTAGAATTTGCGTGCCGGTAAAACTCAAAAACGAATCCCGGTACAATCAAAGGGGGTATCTGGTGTGGTAGTCCTCTATTGCCCATCAGTGAAGAAGGCTTCCGTTTTGTCTCTAAGAGCGTCCATTGGAAGATAAAAAGGCCGAACTTATGGCCGAAAAATACAAGGGAAATACAGTATTTATCCCCAGAATACCACTGATATCGACTGAATTACCATTCCAATTTAAAGAGTCTGCAATTTCCTATCAAACTAGCCTATAGTTTTACTATTAACAAATCGCAGGGACAAACTTTAAAGTATTGCGGCATAAGTCTCAAAGGTTCCTGCTTTTCGCGCGGTCAATTATACGTAGCTTGCTCTCGAGTAGGAAATCCGAAAAATTTGTATAATATATCCCAAATAATAAAATGAAAAATGTTGTTTATAAACAAGTATTATAAATAGTTAGAATGTTTTAAATAAAAAGCTTTTACTTCTTATATTTTGAGGTTTATCTCCTTATATTCCAACTACCACACTATCCTATAGCCCCGGATCATCTTGAAAAAAGGTACAGTTAACCGAGTAAATTTCTACTTTGTAAAAATACTTTATTTAACTCATTACTATCATTTTTAGGGTCTTGCACATGATTCTTCAATTAGGTGCTAGTAGACGGGTTTGCGAATATTTTAAAATCAAGATCATATTCAACATTTATTCGTGAATAACACATGTTAGAAGTCCCGGGCGAAGCCGGGTTAAACCACTAGTAATATCATAAAACAATGTTTTTGCATTGTCTAATCAATTTAAACATGAAAAACGAAATAGTAGCCTTTTAAAATGTAGGGAAATGTAATTTTATAATTATTTTAAAGAAATTTGCATTTTATAGGTTGGCAATATAACAGCTGATCAACAATTAAAATTGTGTACTTTGTTTGAATATGTTATAATAAAGTATCATACAAATAAAGTAAGTGAAGTGTTATCTCATATTGTAAACATGCCGTTTCTATTTTTTAGTAAAGGATTTTACACAATTAAAAATGATTAACATTAAATATCTCGAAAACTATCAAGTTTACAAAAATATACAAAAGACAAAAAATTCCTTTTTTTAACGACAAATAGGCCTATATAAATATTTTAAAATGTTGTTTGTGTATAAAAGAATAAACGAGTTATCGACCAAAAACTGAAAACAATTTATTGGTAATTGTCTACAATACCAAAGATAGCCTGGAATGAAATGTTTCTGCATGTTTTGCAATTTTTTAAATTCGGAATAGATTGATGTCAATAAAGTCTAACAAATTAAATACAAATTTTAAAAAACAGTTTTTATTATAGCAAAAACAGACCAAAAATAGGCAGAAATTATTTTTACTATTTTTTGTCGATAATTTGATTAACCTTTGACTGTATAGAAATTTTTGTTTTTAACATTTTATTTGTCGTTAAAAGAGGAAACCTTTTATGCCTTGTATATTCTTCATAAAATTAACTGTTTTCAAGATATTCAAGGTTAAACATTTTAAATGGTCGCCATTTTGAAATGTGTAAAGGAAAATGGTTGATAATTTTTTTCTTTTCAAATTGGGTCTTTATAGCACTTGGGTAGCATGCAGAATTGCAATACTGTATCATTTGCTGTTCAAGAGATATGATCGTTTTGTTCAAAAAACAAAATGGCGGTTAGATAGACAACTAACAATTTTATGACGTATATTCATAACTTTTTTCTTTATTTTTACCAATAGAATACCTCCTGAAAGTTTCTCAGTTTGTTCGTAGAACACCCTGTATATACGAGTGTTAAAAAGTCCCGAAACAGTTAAATAACTTTCAAACTAGAAAGGACAAAAAGTTTAAATTTTAGAAATGCTAGTGTAGACAAAATATTTTTTGATATTATAAGCTAAATTCTTCCCCATCCCAAAGTGTGGTTTTTGGTAGGGAACTCAAAATGTTCAAATATAAAACCGCATCAAAAAATACTTAATTTTAAAGGTCTTGATTAGTAGATAAAAACTCCACAAACTAGAGCTCGCTATCTTACAACAATCCAAAATGGTGCCAAGTTAAATATTCAAAAAATCCGATTTACGCAATATAATGAGACAAAATTGTTGCAGAAAAAACTGTATTGTATATTGTTAAACTTTGACCGGGAAACTTTATTGGTGGTCTCAAAGTGGTTTTTGGAATGATCTCTGTTAGTTGTCAGTCGTACATACGACAGCTCATACGCACGGGCAAAATATTCGGCCACGTGACTGTTATAAACAGATAGATGTATTTTTTTAAATCGGCTAAACCGATTTCGATCAAATTTTAATGAAATAGGGAAATTTAATGATCCAAACTCGTGTGGAAACTAGCAAAAAACTCGTAAAATTCAGGAATGTCAAAAAAAAAAAAACACCTTGAACATCGTCATTAAAACCTTGCTTTTAAACGATACGAGTTACGCTGAGCGAAGCGAAGCTAATTTAAGCTCCAACTATATAAATGTTTTTTTCCAAGAAAAGTTTCATATTTTCAATTTTTTCACTGACAACTACTGAAATAAATTTTTGGTGAAGAATACATTTATTTGGTTTTGTAGATGGGTAAAAGTTAGTGCATGTGTTTGCACAGTTTATTTAAAACTGTATCTTATCTGGTAATACAGTTGTTCACACCATCAATAGGCTATTTGCATGATTGTATTTAAACTAATTGATTTATAATTTATAGTTGTAAAACATATAAGTTTTTCGCTCAATCTCTGTTGACTAATTTATTTTATTATTGTACTTTTAATTAATATACATGAAGAGGTCGCAATTTTTTAATTAATATACCGGACAATGGAACACTCCAGATGTGTAAAAAAGTACCCTCGTATTTTATTTATTTATGTTCAATCGAAACAAAATGGCAGAATAACAACCTAACCTAACTACGTGTTAAAATTAATTATTTTAATGCCATAACCATTAAAAATTATTGGTTTGCAGATAACATGAAACTGTCTAAAACTTAATAAAGAAAAATAACAGTAATAAATTATTATTGATCCAAATTTGACCTTTATTCCAAGTAATGTCCATCAATGCACTGATAGCAACGAAACGAAAATAGATTTAAGCTCTTCTAAAAATTGCTGAGATATCAACAGTAAATCCTCTTCAATCAGCCTCATTAATTCATTATCTGTTGCTATAGGATGAGAATAAATTGTTTTCTTTTAAAAATCTTCAAACAAGAAGTCTGGGGATCTATGAAACCAGCCCATTAAGTTACATCCACGATTTATCCAACGGTTGGGAAAATCTCAAACTACAACTGCTTTGGCCACATTAGCAAAACAAGGAGAATTTCCATCCTGTTAGAAACGTCCCTCATCTCCGACTGAGTAAGATGAGGAACTATTTGATCAGTTAATGTTTATGCTTCTCCAGTTTTTATTTGTCAAACGATAAAACACCATCCTTGATGAAGACAGTCCAAACTAGCGATGTTGATACTCGGGTGAAATGGATACTCGCATTACTCGGTTTCAAATGATTTCAATACTCGTATTATTATTTCGAAATCGAGTATATGCGTAGAATGATTTTGCGCATCGGATTCGCACTCAGCTTTACCAATCAGGTCGTTTTATATAAACCTACACTTTTGCGTTCTATCTGTTAGACTGATCCACCAAGTATTTATTTTTTAAAATAACATGTGATTGAGACTTCTAATACGTAATTAAATGTTATCCTGCCTCGACACAAATTCAGTAATTTAACGTTATTACCAACATTAATAATTTATTTGTTATTTAAAATAAGTTAATTTACTATATTTTTTATAAAGATGGTAACCTATTAATATTTACTTAAATATAAATAATAACAATTAAATAATAATTTAATTTACTTTTTTTTTAATGTGGAAATAATTGAACATTATTATTTTAAATTGAACTTGTTAACCAATCTAAATCATTTTAACTCAAAATCGTAATGTTTAATTAATGTGTAGTGAAAAATCAGCTTAGAAACTAATATAACCAAAGTAGAAACACCGAGCATTTTGTTTTTGTAATTGAAACAACACTAACGAATATCGTTGTCCGAGGATTTTATTTCGAATTCATACTCGCACATTACTTCCTCCTTGTTCCTAGTTACGAGGATTTCGTCCGAATATTTTAATACGAAACCGAGGATTTTAATACTCGGAATGCTCCGAGAATTTTGATAATCGGATTCACCGAGTATTTTAATTCGAACTCACACATCACTAGTCCAAACCTTTGATTCAAACCTTCTTCGTGTAAGATATGTAGATTTTGTGTCTTATAATAATTACAATTATGTCAGTTTACAGATCCTTTTTGGTAAAATGTAGCTTCATCTGAGAATACAATTCCTTTATACCTCTCGGCATCTTCGTCAAACTTTTCAATTAACTTTCAACAAAATTTCAGTCTTCTGTCTGGGCCATCTTCCAGCAGTCCGTGAACTAAAATTGCTTTATAAAAAGTTATTTGTTTTTCTTGGAATACCTTTGAACTGACGACTTTAGTATCCCAGTAACGGATGAAACTTTTATACGTGAATTAGGCTTGTTTGGAGATTTCAGTAAAGTACCACATACAAGCTCTTCATTTTCTATGTTAGAAAACCTATTGTATTTATTTTAAACTGATCCAGTTTCTAGTGCAGTTTTCTATTATGAATTGATTTTCTTAATGGAGGAACCACATTTGGATAGGTTCTTTGAAAACAACGTATCGTTACACATTCGTTGTCAAAAGCAATAGACCAAAAACAACATTTAACTGAAAGGTTCATTGTTTCGGGATTAGATATCACACATAAACTGATTGAACACAACTACTAAATTGTTTCATTCTGTGTTAACAAAACAACAGCTGATCGAGATTCAACAGTTGACGATGCAATTTTAATTGCATTGCATCACGGGAGGAAATGGTTCTATCCAGAAGATTAATGTTCTTTTTGTTATTCCGCCATTTTGTTTTGATAGGCCAATAAAAAATGAACTCGAGGGTACTTTTTTACATAACTGGTAAAGTGTCAAGTTTGTAGAGTGTCCCATATGTCCGGCTTATTCATTAAAAAAATTGCGACCTCTTCGTGGGGGATATTATGTACATTAGACTACTACTTTCTAGACATCAGGTAGATGTGTATATTAAACAGTCTCCACTCGCTTCGCTCTTAGCCCTAGCACGTCTCGTTTAGTCTTATTTGAAGAAGCCGCCACTCGCTTCGCTCGTGTAGGTTATTTGGTCCTGCAAATCTCGTAACTATACAAATAAAAAAAATGTTTTTTAGGACGTGAAAGATAGGAAACACATTTTTTTTTTACAATAACTTCGCTATTTCTCATCGTAGAGATGTGGAATTGGTACTGCATAATATGCCATATGCATAATTGAGATCTGAAAATGTGTATCTTATTTAGTGAATTTATCTCATACATGTTGAATATCACACGAAATATTTTAAAAAAACACAGTTTAAAATGGCCGCCATTTTGACTTTTTTATACGATTTTTCTTAATTTTAATAGGATTTTATATGAACATACTGTAATCCCCTATTTCAAATTTCATATTCCTATTGTAATATTTGTGGCCGCTATTGTGCTACATGTCGAAAATAGCTTTTTCTATTTTTTGAGGCCATGAAATATAAAACGGAGGTCTAATTTATTTTAAAATTACCAAACTATTGTATTGGATAAATAAAACGTTTAATTAAATAATTTTAAATAACAATTTAGTTAGTATAGTCGTGAAGATTTCATTGCCTTCTTAGACACGGAACTGAATTCAGTTCTCATGAGAAGAGTATATTCCTGGGGTAGGGGTTGAAATCAATGGTTTATAGCATTAGGTCTCCCTCCATCAGTCACTCCTCGCCGCAAATATTTCCCCAAGTGCCCCAAGCGTTAACCAAGATCCCCAATACATTCTCGGAGGTTACATTAACTTGTTACTTGGCTTCGTTCGACAACTTCATTCTCTCTGAAAGGCTTTCCTTACTTTTATGAAACTTTTAACAGAAACGAGAACAAACAAAAACTGATAAATTATGAGATTTAATGTGTTTATTTGTGGGTGCGGTATTATGTTGCTGTTTAATATTATTTGAAGTTTTGTCAAACTTTATAAAGTACGTTATTAATGAAATGAATTATATATTTATTTAAATATCACTATAATTAATTGTGAAGGAGGAAAACAAGATATATTAAATATTGTATTACACAAAGTGTTTACAAATTGGGAAAACGCTTTGGTTACTTTTTCAATACAACTATAATTGTGAAAAACAAGATTTATTAAACTTTGATTTATACAGGGTGTTTACAAATTGTGAAAACTTTTTGGTTCCTTTTAAACATCCTATAATTGTGCAGGGGGAAACAAAGTTTTATTGTTGTATATATTGTATTACACAGGGTGTTTACAAATTGTGAAAACGCTTTGGTTACTTTTTCATGTCATAATAATTATGAAGGGAAAACACAAATTTATTAAATATTGTATTAGACAGGAGCTTTACAAATTGTGAAAATGCTTTTGGTTACTTTCTCCACCACTATAATTGTGAAGGAGAAAACAAGATTTGTTAAATATTGTATGACAGTGTGTTTACAAATTGTGAAAAGGCTTTTGTTAATTTTGAACGAATAGAAACAAAAACTGGAAAAACTATTGTTGAAAAGAAACTACTTTTATTAACAAAATTCAATTTTTCTTGTCCAAAAAGGATCAAATCAAGTAGAAATAAATATTTTAAAAAATATAAACTTATATTTTTCATTACAGGATTCTGCATAAAATTACTATTATAAACTATTGGGAAAACTCTTTTTTTTTTCTTTTTTTTTTGGATAAACAAAAAAGTTATGTAATGAGTTAAAATAACTGACTCCGAGTTTTTTGCAGAAATAATAGTTTTATAAAAAAAGTGATTTTGGAGGAATAATGTTTATCTGTCTACCTTCCGTACATCCCAATCGAGTGGACAGATTTAAAAAATTTAGTATGTGGTCGATTATCTTTTAAAATGTTGCAAGTTTTCAATATCATAAGACAAATCAGAATTTTATATTTAAACTTGTAAATATTTCACAATTAGATTGACGTAAATTTATCTTTATTCTTTACTCATGAATCGACAGTTTTTTATTTTTGTTTTAAAAAGAAATTTCTATATTTCAGGTGATCGACTCTTGGACATTCCGTGCAAAGTGTGTGGCGACCGAAGTTCAGGCAAACATTACGGTATCTATAGTTGTGACGGTAAGTTAACTTGTAAATCTTACAAAGACTCGTTTATTTAAACTGCACTCAAACAATGAAAGAAAATTCCTTAAAACTACAACAAAAAGACTGTATAGTTATGTTTATTCTACCGTAGTACATTTCAATAGCACTGCTATCATCTTCAGAGTTACAACACACTAACCTTAATAACTACAATGACTACTGCAATGAGGCAGTTGGCCTCGTCACACATCATGTCAATGGGCGTGGCAACGCCTGCTACTTTCTTCTAATACATGGTATGAAAAAAATATAAATAAACTGACAACTTTCTTATCACAAGGCACAGTTAAACTGATGTAATATGAGGTAATTTGTTCATAAGCATTCAAATTATAATTTGTAGAAAACACAAATTCTAACTTGTCAATATCACCTAATGATATTTTTACAGAGTGAACGTCTGCCCCCCCCCCCCACTACTTTTCCCTACAGTTTTTGTTATATTCGATTTTCAAATTGTTTTTAAATAAGAAATCAAGTAAACCATTAGTAGTGATAAATCAAGTTGTACAATTATACAGAACTATTTTCGTATATGTTCATTTAGGTGAAAATCAAAATTTAGTACAGTGATATCGAACGTTAAATTTGCAGTGTTCGAAAAAAGTAAAATTTCATACATTTTCTATTTTTTTTTTCGTAATTAAGTGAAGATATATGAAAAATATTTATGGCACTCAACTCAGGGTTGAAAAACGATATTAAATCATGCACTGTTACTTAAATGCAATATGGCGGATTCAAAATGGCCGATCGTTTTAAAACATTAAACAATGTAAATACACAAATTTTATTTAGTCCTAAATCAACGTGACGATAATTGATGAAAAAGTGGGGGTGGGGGTAAGAGACTTAAACACTTTGTGTATGAACGGGAGAGAAATAGTTGAAAATCACTAACATCGTAATGATTTTCTGATATTTAGAAATTATTTTCTTCAAAATTTGTCTTTATGTGTGAAAATAAAAGTAAGGTTTAAAGAAGTTAGATTGTAAATCGATTTGTAAGGCAATGTAGCATGTAGAGAACTCTAGTTGCGAAAAGTAGAACAACGTTGACGGGAATTTTCGTGTTCTAAACGCACATTACCCGAATAAAAAAGCTGTCTACCAAGCCAAGGCTCTTCTCGGACGGTTGCGCCAATGAGTTTTTTTTTTTAATTAAGAACTTCATTTACAAGATTATTTTGACAACAGTGTCACAGATTTTAGTTGTGTAAATCCTGTGCCTTTAATTCTATTTTAAGTTCAAAAATCAAGGACAAAGTCAAAATAAATAAAATCAAAAATAAATATACTCAGATGAATTCCAGAAGTTTCGTGACCGTAGTTGGCAGCTACTCCCATCTTTAAATTTTCAAAAAATGTCCTGAGATATGTCCAAAATCTGTCCACATTTCATAATTTTATTAAAATCCTTCCTAACGTTTACGCTGTACAATACTATTATCTCAGACGCCAGGCAAATATCATTAAAAAAACCACTTTTTTCATCCTAAAAGCATGTCCACAAAAAATGTTTTGACCCTTCGCATAATTTCCTCTATACTATGTCTAAGTGGGAAGCTCACAATTGTTTTCTCATTCTAAGTGACGTGTAGTTTTAAAATCTATCCAATATCATCCAAACGTATTTTCTCCAATTGAAATCGATAAAATTGTCTAAAAATTTAGGAAAAAAATCGGAAATAATATTTTTTTAGTTAGGATATTAGTCAAATTTGGGCATTTAGACCATGTTTTACTATTCGTTGTCTACAGAGTGTTTCTGTAATGTGCGGAGATAATTCAGAGGGTCAAAATAAAGAAAAAATGTCCTACAAACATTCTTCAGCGTTCTGAAACGCTTCTTTTACCAGCTATCTACTTTTTTTTTTTTTTATGAGTTACTTTATTTAAATTTTTTTAATGACCGCCCGCCATTTTAAAACGGATTATTTGGAACAAGTTGATTATTTTTTCAAACTAGGTCTTTGCATTGATGAGTATCGTAGACAATTTCAACTCAATCGGTTTACACGTTCTGGAAATATAAATTATTAGAAAAAAAAGATGGATAACTGGTAAAAAAAGCGTTTACGAACATATGTTTATAGAAACGTTTTTCTTTATTTTGACCCATATAACAACCCCTGTATTATCTGCACGCATTAAAAAAAACACTATATTTAAAAAATAATTTGGAAGTTTCTAAATGGCGACAGTTTGAAATATTTTTTCGGCAGTTCCTTATCTAAAACCTGTAAGAGCCTGTGATAGCTCGATTTGCTGTCATTTGAAATATCAAGTTTCAGGCGACAATAGACTAAATAGAGAAAGAAGTTGATGTAAGCTATCATAGTACCTACCCAGCCTCTTGGTTTATTGGGCAGTAAATGTTAAATTGATTGATTAATCAAGGGATCTTAACTAGTTTGATAAAACAGTTGTTACACTACTTTCTTGAGTCTCGTCGACGAGGTTTAACGGCCTCCTAGATATAGTAAAAAGTTTCCACTCGCTTCGCTCGTGTTAATGTCCGTGCTTTGACCAACCTTGAAGATGTACATATGTGAAAGAGCCTCTACTCGCTACGCTCGCCAACTATACGGATATGATGTTTTCTTAGGAGGTTAAAGTTTGAAAATACATATTTCACAATAATTTCGCTGTTTGTCGTCGTAGAGGTGGTTAGGTTAGGTTAGGTTACATTAGATTAGGTTAGGTTAGGTTAGGTTATGTTACCTTAGAGTTAGGTTAGGTTAGGTTACATTAGATTAAGTTAGGTTAGGTTATCTTAGATTAGGTTAGGTTAGGTTACCTTAGATTAGGTTAGGTTAGGTTACCTTAGATTAGGTTAGGTTAGGTTAGGTTACCTTAGATTAGGTTAGATTAAGTTATGTTAGGTTAGGTTAGGTTACATTAGATTAGATTAGGTGACATTAGATTAGGTTAGGTTAGGTTACCTTAGATTAGGTTAGATTAAGTTAGGTTAGGTTAGGTTAGGTTACATTAGATTAGATTAGGTGACATTAGATTAGGTAAGGTTAGGTTACCTTAGATTAGGTTAGATTAAGTTAGGTTAGGTTAGGTTAGGTTACATTAGATTAGGTTAGGTGAGATTAGATTAGGTTAGGTTAGGTTACCTTAGATTAGGTTAGATTAAGTTAGGTTAGGTTAGGTTAGGTTACATTATATTAGGTTAGATTAAGTAAGGTTAGGTTAGGTTACCTTAGATTAGGTTAGGTTACCTTAGATTAGGTTAGATTAGTTTTCACGCAGAATTGAAATATGCTTATTTATATCTCATTTAGTGTATTATAAGTTGAATAACACATGAGATATGAACAAAAAACTGTTTAAAATGGCCGCCTTTTTATTCAATTTTTAACATGCAATAGGGTTCATATACGTACTTAATTTTTGTGGCCGTTATCGTGTTTACATTCAGACAACAACGACTGACGGACAGCAAGTCGAAAAACACTTTTCTGAAGCTATGAAAAAACAGAGGTCACCATTTTTTGTGATTACCAAACTTACTCTATTTCGTTGGAATATTCATTAGACCAACAGATAAAGGAGTTCTTTCTTGTCAGTGTATCAGCTTCATGCTAATTAGTAAAAGTTTATTTCCCGATTTGTTTATATTGATAACCGCATTTAAAGAAATTTTCGTAGTGATAAGAAGATGAGGGAAAACCCAGCCATAAAATTTACTACCTGCACTCATCCTACTCAATTCACCACTGCACAATCACCATCGTTAAAGAAACATTTCTTATGGCATAATAACGAAACCATGTTCTCTTATCTTGCAGGCTGTTCTGGTTTCTTCAAACGGAGTATACACAGGAACCGAGTGTACACTTGCAAAGCTCAAGGAGATCTAAAAGGCCGCTGTCCGATTGACAAGACCCATCGCAATCAGTGCAGAGCTTGCCGCCTTAACAAGTGTTTTCAATCTGATATGAATAAAGACGGTAAGTCAACAACTTAAATCTCATAATTAGAATTTAAATTTATAAATTGTTGCATGATTGTTACTCACTTAAACTAATTACTACCATTTGGAATTTAGTCTGTACACGATAATTTCGCAATATAAAACACTGGAAACCCTTACTACAAGTTTGGTTGTCCCATCCCTCCGATGATGGTAACTTGGTTGCCGAAATGTATAAAACCAAACTTGGGTTTCAGTGTTTTATATTGTTCACATTCACCACAGTGCTCATTGAACAGATAATTTCGCAGTTAAAGTTACGCGCGTATCCTTAAAATTTAAATAAATATATTTTAAATAATTCTAGTACCAGAAGTTTACTAAATATAGTGGAAGAAGTAGTTAACATTTTGTAATACTAATGTTGTCTGATAGAAAAATGTACCTACATATAGGTGTTAAAATATTACGGTGATAGTACCTCCCCTCTCTCCGTAAGTAATAAAAATAAGTTTAACCATATCCAACACGTATCAAAAAATTAGTAATTTGTGGTAATCCTCTTGCTTTTTAGAAATATTTCAATATACAGTGCTACCTTGAATATTTCTCTTGCCCCTGATAAACTCTGTATATGCAATTAACGCAATACACCTCTACGTTGCAAATTGTATCCCTTACCCCCTAACTGTTAAATACTGTCACACGTTGAGAAATGGTTTCCACTCTTAAAAAGTGTCGTGAAATGATATTGATTTATAATGAACGTACTTGAAACAGGTATGAAATAGCAGAAAAACGTAATATTAAAATTTTGTTCCTTCCACATAATCCGATAGAACCAAAATGTCTTCTGTCTATCTGTGATTAAGTAGACTAGGACCGGTTAACAATTCGTTATATCGGCATGGAAAAAAAAAAAAAAAAAAAAAAAAAAAAAAAAAAAAAAAAAAAAAAAAACAGTAAAAGATTAAATTTCTACATTGGTATTTCATTATGTGACTTCACTCACTGACTAGATTGATTTCTTAAAAAAGCTTTAGAACTTGTTTTTAAAGAAATAACCAAAAGGATTAAAAAGACGTAGGGTCTGTAGGTATAAAGTATTTTATAAATTCGAAGTCTTTTAAGTGGTCTAGTCAAAATATTATTTTCTTCGTCAAATAAACATACATATTTGTAACCAGAATAACTACTAGTTTTATTTGATACCCCAGACATAATATTTTCAAAAATACAATTTTTTCAACTCGATAGTTTTTGCCCCTTATTACTCCAATATCAATTTTTTGTTACTGCTATATTTTTACAATATCTGGAAGAATAAAAATGCAAAGTTTAAAATATATAGGATTTATCATCTTGTATTTATAGACTGGTTACGACTCGGCAAGCCTCGTGCGTCAATTTTATCGAGTTTAAAAAAAGACACTTTTCTAAGAAATCAATCTAGTCAGTGAGTGAAGTCACATAATGAAATACCAATGTAGAAATTTTATCTATTACTGTTTTTTTTTTTTTTTCCTTTTTCCCCATGGTAGAAAGACATCTGAGATTACGATGTTAACCGGTCCTAGTCTACTTAATCATAGATAGATAACTGTAGACAAAGTATAATGTGCAATTCGTGAAAAAGTGTCTTTTTTAAACTCGATAAAATTGACGCACGCGGCAAGCCTCGTGCGTCAACATTTTTCTCTCGTTAAAAAAAGTGCCACTTTGCTCACTAGTTGTACAAATAACTATTGTTACCCTTTAAAACTATTAAAAAATACTACTTTTAACTTTGTTTTCAAAGGTTCCTAAACCGTATTTCATATCCATTTTTTTACTAGAATGTCAAGTAAGGAAAGTAAGTTGAAACAAAGGATCTAACCCAAGATCAGATGAAGAAACATGTAGATTCAACTAAAGGACCTCGGAATCGCCTCATCCGTTATCTCTAATAACCCCTTGCGGAGCTCACAAAATACGAAAACGTTAACCCTAATTTATTTTATGTGTATAGTCCTTTGGAATTGTTATGGCACTGAATTACAGCCCCCCCCCCACTCTCTTACAACAATAAAACACCATGACAAAAGACCACTCCAGGTCTGCCAAAACAAATCTCCCATCAGTATTAACAGGTGACGCAAACTACATATTTAAAAATATATATTTATAACACTTTTGCCGATTTGTTGTTTTTCCCCCTTCCTCTCTCGCGAACAATTGTCAAAAAAATGATTGAATGCATATTACATTCAGAAAATACAAAAGCGAGCAGATGTATTTTACGACCACCTCAGCTATTGTGTTCGCAGGATACGCTCCAATAAATACAGTAACAATAAAAATTCAATCAAACCCGCTCGAGATCTCGTCGTGTCGATTACAATAATCTCTCATTCCGATAGGGTCAGTTCGATTAATCGATCATGGTTCGACGAGCGCCAACATGTTTTCTCTCCCGTTTTAACGGGGTTTTAATTTCGTTACGGAAATAGAAACTAACTAAAACAATTGAGGCTAACCTATTTAAATGTGAATGTGGTAAATCGTAAACAGCTGTCGTTGTTTCCACTCGTAATAGACTATTTTGTCCGGCTTTCTGTGTGTTCACAATGATGGTTTTCTACAATAGACACATCGTATCGTCTTTATTTCAATTCGTAAAGGAATTGTTGTAACATTCAACTACAGTACTGTGTTCGTAATAAGCCGTTCGTATGTAGGTTAGGTTAGGTTAGGTTGAATGTGTCTCAATTTAAAACATCGTCCAATTTAAAAAGACAAAAAATCAAATTTTTCGAGGCAAACGAAACATTGCTGTTTTAAATGTTCTCTAGGCCTATTCTTCTTTAATTTCTCATATGTTATAAAGAGAAGGTTATGTGATAGCTAGAAAAATTTATGTCTAGTTTTTTAAGGAAACATCCGTTTTACTGTAGGCCTACCCTGAATACAAAATTATCTTTTTTTTTTTTAATTGATGTCTGTCTGTCTGTCGCCTGTCTTATTTCCAGTGCTTTAAATTTGGTATGTAGACATTACTGACCACATATCTTTATGTTTAGAAAAAATATAAAATTACCATTTCTCAAAATCGGCTACAACTATTTTGAACAATTTTTTTTTTCAAATGTAGTCCTTAAGGACCAAAACAAAATGTATTGGTTGCCATCTCTCTAAAAATATTGTCTCGTGGTTTATCGGTAATAAAATGGGGCTGTTATAAAATACTTTTTTTTTTTTTTAATATCGGCTCTGATGATTTCATTAAACTTTTATTTAAATTTGAATATTTTAACCCTATGTTTAAAATCTCAAACAAAAATTAACTTTAACCTTCGTAAATAATAGTTTATAGCACAAATTGAGTAAATTTAAGGCCTTGTTTTTTTTTCAGGGACAGCGTTTCTATTTTCATTTTTTCATTGTCACCTAACCAACAGATATTTTTCATCACGAGTAATTTTTGTTTGTATTTGGTTTTGAGGGTGGGTGAGTGAGAAAGTTTGTGCAATAAACATTTCAATTTTTATTTTTAATATAATAATTCCAACTAGACAAATAGGTCGTATGATCTGCGTATGAAGACTCAATGATGATGACGTTAAAATATAATTTGACTGAAACTACCCGACAAGCTTGATGATGTAGAAATGACACAATGTCAACAGAGGAAAATAGCTACGAAAATTCACCATTATTATATCATTGTGTTTATATGTGGTAAACCACTGGGATACAATTTGATGGGGACATCATGGTTAACTTACTTTCCAAATTTATTAATTAATTCAGTTTTTTTTTTTAATAACAACGAAGTTTCACATTATGTATATGTGTGGCATTACCATTTAAAAACAAGATGACGCCATCATGCTACTTACCCAGCTCAATATTTTAGTTTTTGGAAATGTAAGCAAAATTTGATCAAAATCGGTAGTCAATTTTTTGAAAAACTTAATGTTGTGTTTTTAATGTTAAAAAATTTTGCGTTATCGAAAAAATAAAAAAAAATTAATTTACTCAAAAATATGGTCAAAATGTGCCAAAATGCAAAATTTGATTAAGAGTTTGTATTATAGAGCACTTCCACATAAAATAGACGCCGAAAGACGACAGAAAGACGCCTTTTTAGAAGCTCAGGGGAATAAAAAACTAATATATCCGCGAAAAAATCGACACAAACAACACATCTTTCTCTCTCTACTATGTGAACAAATAAAAATGTATTTAAAAAATAGCAATTTGAAACTGTTTTTGATAGTTCGTTTTGTATCTCAGTCCAACAGTTCATTTTCTTTTTCTGTTTATGTCGGTACGAAGATCAAGTTCGGTAAAACAGAGGATACAAACCGTATTATGTATAATAAAGCTTGTCCTCTCATGTCACCGTATCACATCCTGTTTGTTTTGTATTAAACAACACCTAAATATTACATTTAGTTACCGTTGTCTTCTTGCATTTATGGAAGTGTATCTTTATTGATACGAAATAAACACGATTAAAAATAAATCTTTCTTAAACATAGAGTTATCCCTCCCTCAATTTCAAACCCTTTCTATCAACCCTTAACTCCTTTCTAAACTTTATCCTCGATTCAAGTAAAGAAAGATCAGTTTAAGCCTTACTAATTAAAAAAAAAAGAAGAAGAAGATGGAATTTAAAAGAGACTAAGTTAATCAAACAAGAAAAGGATTTAGTTACAATCAAACTTTTCAATTTTCTGAATCTTTTCCCACCCCCACCCCGCTACTCCTCCCTTCTAGTCGACGTCCTCGTTTCACAACCCTTTTTAATTGTTATGCAAAGAAAAGTTGGAGCGGGCCCTTACTGAACCAAATATTGGACTTTCCTGATTGCAAAAGGAGTCAATTTCGTTTTACTTCTCTCTTAGTAAGAGAATCTCTCTAAAGAGTTTATGGGACGAGTGGCAACACTGTACAAGTCCATGAGTTTATAAGTACTTGAGAATATTTGTATCCGCCTTTCCCTTTCACGAATCACTGTTGCTTAACACGTTTCGGATATATCTCATCTTCAGAAGGATCAGTTTTTTTTAAAATTTTATAATTTATTTCTGAGGCTCTGTAGAATTCTGGCACATTAGCTATGATATTATTGTGATCTTCTATGTTTCACCGTAAACCGACTCCAGTGTTTCTGAAAAGCTCTAGGATCTTGTATAGAGTGCTTTTGTCGAAATCTTCTTTCAGATTCAGAGGTCCGAAGATTGTCCTTCTTCTAGAGTCCAAGGCCCCGCCGCGCTGTAATCTAATAGTGGTCCGGTTTCCGCTACTCCCAGGACTCTTACTCGCCAATTCCGTCTGGTTATCTTCAAGAATTATACTCCCAGGAAGCTCTTACTCGCCAAGTCCGTCTGGCTGTCTTCAAGAATTATACTCCCAGGAAGCTCTTATTCGCCAAATCCGTCTGGCTATCTGAATTATTCTCCCAGGAAGTTCTTACTCGCCAAATCCGTCTGGCTATCTTCAAGAATTATACTCCTAGGAAGTTCTTACTCGCCAAGTTCGTCTGGCTGTCTTCAAGAATTATACTCCCAGGAAGCTCTTACTCGCCAAATCCGTCTGGCTATCTTTAAGAATTATACTCCCAGGAAGTTCTTACTCGCCAAATCCGTCTGGCTATCTTCAACAATTATACTCCCAGGAAGCTCTTACTCGCCAAATCCGTCTGGCTATTTTAAGAATTATTCTCCCAGGAAGTTCTTACTCGCCATATCCGTCTGGCTATCTTCAAGAATTATACTCCCAGGAAGCTCTTACTCGCCAAATCCGTCTGGCTATTTTAAGAATTATACTCCCAGGAAGCTCTTACTCGCCAAATCCGTCTGGCTATCTTTAAGAATTATACTCCCAGGAAGTTCTTACTCGCCAAATCCGTCTGGCTATCTTCAAGAATTATACTCCCAGGAAGCTCTTACTCGCCAAATCCGTCTGGCTATTTTAAGAATTATACTCCCAGGAAGCTCTTACTCGCCAAATCCGTCTGGCTATTTTAAGAATTATACTCCCAGGAAGCTCTTACTCGCCAAATCCGTCTGGCTATCTTTAAGAATTATACTCCCAGGAAGTTCTTACTCGCCAAATCCGTCTGGCTATCTTCAAGAA
Organism: Aphrophora alni; assembly: GCA_963513935.1. Classification (NCBI taxonomy): domain Eukaryota; kingdom Metazoa; phylum Arthropoda; class Insecta; order Hemiptera; family Aphrophoridae; genus Aphrophora; species Aphrophora alni. Next base: position 157,840,481 of record OY740766.1, on the reverse strand, counting down.
TTATACTCCCAGGAAGTTCTTACTCGCCAAATCCGTCTGGCTATCTTCAAGAATTATTCACCCAGGAAACTCTTACACGCCAAGTCAGTCTGTCTATCTTCAAGAATTATTCACCCAGGAAGCTCTTAGAACCTCGTACATAACATTTAATTAAATTTCTGTAACGATAGTTTCATCTTTACAAAAATTAGGTATTTTCCCCATTTAAAGTATTGTGTACCTTTAAAGTTTCAGATATATAGCAATGGTGAAATGAATTTTTTTATCTTATTCACGAAGAAACTAACTAAATTTGTCATTTTCTTTAAATGCTGCCAATGAAATTTAACATATTGTGACACCATAATACTGTATTAAGGGCCTACTCCAATTTCTCAATGGCGGAATATGTTTTTCAATGTACCAGATCATTCAAAAGTAAATTAAAACTTTTCGAGTATAAGTATAAACAAATGAACGAAACACAATTTTCAAATACACAAATACAAGTTGACGTTTCAATTATCAAATCATCATCCTCAGCTCCATGAACACAAACCAATTGAAACAGCTGCTTGCACGTCGTGTTGTGTTGCACAAATAAAGTGGTTTTTTTAGAAAATTGTATTTCATTCTTTTACTTCTTGAAGTTTCCTCAAGCGTAGCTCGTTACAGTAGTTGATATAGTTTATTAGTTTTTTTAACGGAACAAAATAAAGTACATAAATTCCGTTAAAATTAAACGGGATTAATTTTTTTTAAACTTAAAATTTAGCCAAATTCTTACTTGTTAGGGTTATTAAGACCCCAAATTCAAAGTGGCCGCTATTCTCTTTCTGGAAAAGTATTTTCACTATCCTCTACGCGGCATTTCTTAACGTGTTGACATTTTTATCTCACCTACTTTTAACTCTTACGATTCGGGTGAACGTAAGACAAAAATTCAATTTTTCGTTTTTCTTAAAATCAGGTTAAACTAATTTAATCAAATTTTACTCAAATATAGCTCCTCAGGACCTAACCTAACCTATATCGTTGATATTAATTACACTGAGGAGCTCACTGTGGTGAGTACGGGCTTGTATATTCCGAGAGGACCTAGCTGGATCTAGACACTTTATCATGTAGTCTTGAGATAGATCCCTCTCTCTCATCTTTCCTATAGGTTCTCTCTTGACCACCCTTTGTTCTTTTCCGACCCTGACACTATTAGAAGCTAATGGTAAAATTATATATATAAGGCATTGATGCCTGAAAGGTTTTAGCTTACAACAAGGAAAACATACGATTTACGTTTCGAATTAATTTATAACACAAGTTAAGATTAAACTCTATTATAAATAAATATCTTTTAAAGTATTTAAGGAGACAAATTTTACAAAGCTTTGATAAAAGGGGGACCCATATCTTATAAAAAATACATTACTTTGTTAGTTTTTTTTTTTTTTTTTTTTTTTACATTTAAAGTAATATTGATAAATTTTTGGGGAAACAGTAACGACTACAATAAAATATTATTTAACGAAAGAAAATTTCCCGAAACCAATAAAACACTTACAACACAAAGACTGTATACTGTAATTATGTTATTCTACCTTATGTACATTTCAATAGCACTGCTATCATTATGGTATGTGCATTGTACCTCTGAAGATGATAGTGTTTTATTGTGGTTTCGGGAAATTTTATTTCATTGTATATTCACCAAAGTGCTCTACGATTCATATGGAATAAAATATTTGTTGTTAGAACCTAATTCGTCCAAATTGTATTACTGTTGTTCCAAAATTGTAACACAGTTATAAAATTAAAATTGATTTATCCCTCGCTGAAATTAACTACCTACAAATTTCTTCTCAAATTCTACAGAACGAAATTAAAAACCGAACAGTAAATGCACTTAACATCATTCTGCCCTGTCACATAAAAACTTCAATAAAGTACCTTCAAAGCTTTAAAAACTGCAACATATTTATTGGGCCATTTAGTTTAACAAAATGGGGCTTAAGAAAGACAAAAAGTGGCGTCGCTACGCCTAAATGTATCTCCATTACGTGCAAAGCATCCTAAAGACTTTAAGCTTTTCTCACCCACAAATTCCACCTCGCTTTGTTTCATCTCCTCTGCATTGCTTCCATTATTCTTTCCCCTCTTTTTTATATTTATTTCAAGACACGTAGTTTTTCTTTGTTTTTTTTTTCACCTTTATCATATTTGTAAACTAGAAATACAAATCGTCTTTTCGTTGTTAGCATATTTTACTCAAGCTTTTGTTTATTTTCCACATACAAATAGTACACAGAAAGTTTTGTGATTGTTATAAAAACATTGATGTTGGGTAAAATGTCCGTTGTGAGACCCACGAGATTAAAAAAGTATTCTTTAAATAATATAAGTCTCTTGTTTACCTGTGCCTTTGCACCGTTTATTGTGTATAGCTCAATTTTTGGATTATGCAGAAATCCAGTTGCATAATATAAGCTATTATAACCTTATGCAGGTGTTAGATACAAAATGAACTATAATAACCTTATGTAGGTTTTAGATCAAAAAGGAGTAATTATAACCTTATGTAGGTCTTAGATGAAAAAAAAAAAGAACTGCTGGAAATCCACTTACGGTTGAGAGAGAGAGAAAAATGTCTTTTACCAAATTTCTCTATTAAGTTTATTTGTTACATAGGTGAGAATTTTGTCTTATCTAAGGTAACTTTTATTTTTAAAGTTATTTACTCATTTAAATAAAACCTAAGCTCGCTTTGCTCGTGCTATAAATTCACCTATATCATACATCGTATATGATCAAGTTTATCATGTTCAAAGTCTGTTATTACTACTCAATTTTCTATTACTTGCAGTTTGTTACACTGATGTATTGTTAATCTTCACATTTCATCAAAATTGTAAAGAAATCAGAAGCTTTCAGCTGCACAGATGAGTTTTGTTTGGGTCCTTAAAGGCTGCATAAAAAAAATCAAAATCGTTTTAATCGAATATGAGAATTTATAGTTTTGGTCTTAAGCAAGGTCCTACACATGTTTTGAGTTATCAGAAAAATGAGGAAAAAAGAAATTATGTCAATATATTAAATTTAACCAAACTCTGCACAGATGACAGAGAGACCGCTTAAAACCACTTTTTGGTACAGAATATCTCAAAATTGATGTCCGAAAAAATTCAACAAAAGTCGCTTCATCATATAACTTTCTCTAAAAGGGAGAAAGCAATACAAAATTTCCCTAATTTCTACTCCGATTAACAACCTGTCACCTTAAAACACGTTTGTTGTAGAATTTTCTCGGCATTAGTGAAACATGTTATCGAAGTAAAAAGGTAAAAAGATATTAACAATACCTTAAGACATTAATCCCACCACAGCCGACATTGATTAATGTCAGAAACAACCCCTCCCCCTCCCCCAAGTGAAGTGTTTTTACAAATACCTTAATCTGTTCCTAATTACATTAACTTCTTTCTGAAACTGTTAAGGATTCAGTCTTTTATCAACAAGTTGGAGGAAAATGAGCCAAAAATAAGCTTTGTATGTTAAAAAACTTTTTTTTTAATCATTTCAAAATATTACTATCAACCTCGTGGATACAACCTTACTTGAAGCTATGAAATGTGTATCGATCCCACCCATTGGAGTAATGTGACAGCCATTATTTCCACAATACATTATTGTACTCTAAAATAATAATAATAATTTTGTTTCTCCCACCAGATTACGAAGTTTGAATGTCGACTCTTGTTTTCGACCCTCAAAATTCATGTCTTCAGGAAACCTAAAAAATGATTTTCGACATGCCGTCCGTCCGTCGTCGTTGTCGTTTGTAGGCTACGTAAGCACGATAGCGGCCAAAATATAATAAAAACCGAACATGAAATTTAGTTTAGAGAACTTTAGTGTGCTCATAATGCAAAAAATCGAATTGGAAATATATAAATGGCGGGTTTTTTAAACAGTTTTTTTTTTTTTTTAACATTCATGTTGAATGTGTTATTCAATTTATATAATTCAAAATTTGTTATATGGGGTATATAGTGCGCTCATGTAGATATCTGAGATTTTGTAAGGTTACACCATATTATAGTTCCACTAATACCAAGGTTTTGTGTAATTTCTTGTCGCTACATTTTTCAGTTTACAGTGTTATTTGAAAAAAAAACAACATTATTTTCATTTAAGATTCCAGCAATAACAATTTCATCTCTTACGATTGAAGGTCTTCCAGGTCTCTTGATATCTCCAAAGAATCGGGTAGTTTCAAACTTACTAACAAGCTTTTTATACGCAACTACACTGCACGATCCGTCCGTTGCCTCAAATCGTTGCGAGTACGAAACTTTCTTAACTCGGCTGATAAACTCCGTTCACATTCATAATAACACTGAATCAATCCGGTGTTTGTAAAGATAGTCATGATAGAATTTTTAAAAAATCAATGAATTGTAAACTACTACAAATTTACCACCTACTAGATTCTTGTGTTTGAAATTAGACAACAATGAGAAAACTCGTTGCTATGGTAACAAATAAATAGCATTGAAAATAACAGCTGATGTTTTAATAAATCCCAATTATATCTGCATACAATAGTTTTACTTGGGGGTTGGACAACAAATAACGAAACCACAACGATTTAAAGTTTAATTTAGTTTCGAAAGACCCTGTATACAACTACACCCTACTGGTTTTTCAAAGTAGGCTATATACGTCCTACTTCCGGTTTTATTGCAAATTCTGACGTAACACACAAAAAAAACCCCGATTTTTCCCCATAATATTCACCAAAAGAGATTCTTTCTTATTTACGGTGACATCCTGAGAAATCGTCATCCTAATAAAACGACTAGCATGGAAGATTTCCTGGTATCAAAATAGATTTGAATTACCCCAGGATTGCACAATTTAAATAACATTCTTAAAACTGTTTGTAAGATTCTTGATTATTCCAAAGAAATCATAAATCTAATTTCCAAACCTCCTTTTGTTATTTATAAAAAAATTACAATTCAAAGAAATATTCTTGTACGAACTAAATTACAGAGTTTTTAATACAATAAATCCACGTTAAAATGTTAATCCTCTTTGCAAATTACAACGTTATAATTCCGACATTTATTTTAAAAACAGTATTATTCATAAATCTTACCCTATAGAAGACAAAATCAAGTGTAAATCAAGAAATACAAACTTTCCTGTAAACACGGCCCATTAGATTTATTCCGCAGTAGAATGGAACTACAGTACTACTTTACATTCAATTGAACATAACCAAAATTTCAAAAATGGTTTTAATTTAACAGGCATACCAAATTTGTATAATTAAAAAATCTACGTATTTTAAACAGAAGAAAATTTGAACTAACACATCAACCGCTTTTTAAAAACTAAATTCCATTTTTAGCTTAAACCATAGATAAATCTTTTTTCTTTAACCTCTTTGGAAAATAAATATTGATTTTCTTCCAACAGACAATTAAATTATTTCACGGTTGATTTTTATCTTGGGCATAGATTCATTTCTTTTCTTTGTGCCTTAAATAAGCTATAAAAAACGAAATGTAAAGTTAAAATACTTATTCTGTATCATTTTTTTGTTACTTTTTTACGATTTATACGCAAGACGAAATTTATATACAGGGTGTCCAACAGAGAAACTTTTTAGGATTTTTCCGACAAGTTCCAATCACCACGAGCGTAGCGAGTAGTAAGGTACAGTTTTGAGACCCACTAGGACCAAGACTGACACGAGAGAATCAAGTAAAGTTTTAATAAAGAGTGTCCCCCGAAGATACTTTCACAACGTATTCTGCTTGTGAAAATATAGAAAAAAAGTTCAAATCAACATACGCTCTAATATGGTCAGTTGTCTATTTAGTCGCCATTTTGTATTTTGAAAAAAAATTCGGAAATTGATACAGAGTTAACATTTTTCATGCTGTTGAGTGCTATAAAGACGCAATGTTCGAAGAAATTATCAAACCATTTCCTTTACCCATTTCAAAATGGCAACCATTTTAATTGCGAATATCACGAAAACTGTTTACAAAATATGAGAGACAAATAAATTTCCTCTTTTAATGACAAATAAAATGTGTTTTAAACATTAGTTCTGTACTTAAGAGGATAATAGAGTTATCGACCAAAAAAAAAAACTTAATATTAATTTCTTTCTATTGTTGATTGTTGATTGTTGATCTGTTTTGCTTGAATAAAAACCCGATTTGTTAAAAGTTTGTATTCATTTTTTATAGGCTTTTCTGTATGTTTTTTGTATATTGACATCAATCTATTCTGAATTAAATAGAAAATTGCAGGTGGGTATTGTAGACAACCACCAATTAGTTTGGTTTACAATTCTTTACCGATAAATTGAATATTCTTAGATGCACAGACAAAATTTAAATATATATTAATTTTTCGTTAAAAAAGGAAATTTTTTGTCTCTTTTATATTTTTGTAAAATTAACGATTTTCGAGGCAGCCTATTTTTATTGTTAAATATTTTTAATGACCTTCATTTTGAAATGAGTATAGGAAATCTGTTGATAATTGTGTCTAGAAGGAGCTAGCAAAATTACAAATTTTTTATCGTTTGCAGTTCAAAAGATATCAGTTTTTTGTTCAACACAAATAAAATGGCGCTAGATTAACCACTAACCATTTTGGGACATATATTCATATGAATGAGTTTTTTTAGAAATATAGTACTGAGGTCCCATATGACCCCTCCCCCCCCCACCTTAAAAACAACTGGGAAATTTTTCATCAAATTTTGCTTTTTTAAAAGTTTTTTAAAATTATATTTTCTTTTTTCATTTTTTAAAAATTCAAAATTGTAGCGTTAAGACCAAAACTCAACTAAAGACTTAATAATTAAGACCAATTTCTTCAAAGTCAACTTTATCAACTTTGTTAAAATTATTAAAATGCAGCTTTTAAGATACCAAACTTTTATTGGTCGCCTGTCCCTATAAAATACCGTTTCAAAAGTTTTTGAAATAAAGTTAGTACAATGTACTTTCATCGTTGATTATAATATAGTACATTCTCATTTCAGTATATTCTGTGAACCTTTTGTTACATTTTAACTTATATTGGTGAAATAAATAAATTCCTTTAAAAAAAAGTCGTGTACTTCTTCAGTTTTATACCATAATCAAATTGTTAAAATTTGTTAACGTTCAGCGCTGTTGTTGTTATGTGTTAAGTGAACAAGGTATATAGGGGGGGGGAGGGAGTCCAAGTTGGCTGAGGAAAGTGGCAAGTTGGTAGAAGTAGAACTAGCCTAAAGCAAGACTCTCTGTGGCTAAACGACAGGGTGGGCGCGTCAAGACGAAATGCTAAGCCTCCCCCAACCCTCAAGCAACAACCCTTAAATCACCACCTCCACAAATACGTACACTCCTTGCCAAAACTAAAGTTTACACCAAAGCAGCGTAAAGGCAGATTTAGTTACAAGAATCTCTTGTGAAACTATTTTACATCATCTGACTACATTACAAGCGAGTTATCCTTGATATAACGATATTCCTAGTAAATACTGACATACGAGACCAAGAAAACTCAATGACGTAATATGACTCCATTTTTAACTCAGTTAACTTTGCAAATTATTATGAAGGTAACGAAATGCAAACCTTAAACGTGGAGGGGGAGGTAGGTAAAGTTATTGTATTATAAAAAAATATTATTAACGCTTGGAGTTACTTTAAATGACAACTAATCTTAAAACTTTATTACGACCAATTTGTCTCTATTAAAATGTTTTAAACTAAAAACGTTAACCCAACGGATTCTTCCAGTTTAGCGTCATGGTACCAACAACGCAAACTTTATGCTAGCTCGAAAGGTTTAGTCCTCAAGAGCATTCTACTATTCCACATTGATCAAACAGCCGTGTTTACTTTATATCGATGTGATTTTAAATAATGCAAATTTCTTAATTTCACTAGCAACCATTTCTACACCTAGGTCTCTGTGTAGTCACATACTAGTAGTTTATAATATAGTATATAGTATATAATATATATATATAATTATATATAGTTTATAATATATATAGTATATAGTATATATATATAGTATATATATATATATACATATAGTAGTTTATAATATATAATAAACCCTTTTGAAGGGTTTTCAGCGACAACCATATTAATGTTTATTTCTGGAGTTCTACCAAGCCGATTTTCATTCGCCATTATTTTCAAAAAATTATAAATGTATATTTTATTTCATTTTTATATTAAATAAATTTACTATACATTCTGGCATAAATCACTGTTGAATACATTTGTTGTAGTGGGGTTAATCAGCTGTTTTAAGTATGCATTGTTATATTGGTTGTTATGGTAACTTAACTGTATGTAAAACCACAAAATCAAGTTCAAAACACTTTACAAATTCTTTCACATTGCTCTATGTTAGGCAACCTATCATTGTGCCCAAAGCACAATCATTAACCTAAAGAACTCCTCCGTACCCATTCAACTTACAGAAATGGAGATGGTCTCATTGGAAAGCTTAGGGTCTGAGGATCAATAGTTTATAGACCGTGTGACATGACTCACGATCACAAGGGCGCTTTTGTGGGATTTTTTTAATGGTTTTTGACAACTACTTATATTTGGTTTAAATACGAAATGCAATAGGGCCTAATGTAGCAAAACTAGGAAGGTGGTCCGTTGTCCTGGCGTTTGTTCTGGAGATAGTGGTCTATACGTTTTATTCGTGCCCTTAAAATTTGATCGAAATTGTTAGAGCCGATTTTGAGAAAATAGTAATTTTCCTTTTTTTATATAAATCCGCCCCCTCCCCCTCCCGAAATTTTTAGTTATCGAGAAAAACGATATATGGCCAAAATATACCCAAATAACAATTTTTAATAAAATCGGGCCACCCTTTTGGGGTTATGTATAACACTTAACACAGATAGACAAAAAGACATCATTTCAAATCCACTTTTTTTGGATTCCAGTTCATCTGATAAATCGACTATTTGACTTAATTTTCCCTTACATACATGCGAGAATTAAAAAAAAAAGTTTTCAAATTGATTTAATCCAAAGTATTAGGATCTGTGAACATTTCATGACAATAGCTAGAATTCCTATATTACAAAATTGACTACTAGTCCTTGAACATGTGTCGATTCTCATCTCCTTTGTTACCATCTTGTACTGGACTGACTACGCCGTGATCATTGGATTGTAGATTGTAGAGGTGTTACAAGGCTACCAAGCGGAAGTGGCGGAGCATGGGAACTAAACATCCGGTTCGACAAGGGGAACGCTAATATCCCCCGCAGGCACATTAGAGATGAAATGTTGCTATTAAAAACCTAATCGATTCAAACATGACCTTGCAATAATCGACTTGATCGGTCGACTCGATATAGGCAATAGGAGATATTGTTTAAATGTGTAAAATAGCAGTTTATAACCTCACCATAATCTTGGGTTACAAATTAAATCTGAGAAAAATCTAGTGAACGATAGAAAAAAGTTCGCACAAAAGTAATTTCACGTTTCAGGGGAAAGCTGTCAAAACAGAAAATTTTGTAAGTAAAATTTGTCCCCCTTTTCAAAATTAAGGGAGGATTTGGGGGTGTAAACATTTTTAAATGTAAAGGTATAACATGTGGTACAGTATTTTAAAACTTATTAAAAAACAAATGCATTTGTGCAGTTTTTAATTCAATAGGGCCTACAATGATTGGTAACAAATTGGTGGATGGATTAACAAAAAGGAAATAAAAGAGAATATTGAGAGAGACTTCTTTTCACGTTTTCTGTTAACAATAACGTAAGAAAAATTATTGAAATACGTTGCAAAAAACGGTCGAATGAGTGCTGTTCAATTTGTTTTTATTAATCATCAAACAGGTGTGCTCGAGCGTTATTATTATTTGATAACTTTTACTTACTAGAAATGTCCTCATTTAAAGTTATTTTCATTTAAACATTTTTAATGAGCGCCATTTTGAAACGGATAATTGGAACAAGTAGAATATGACTTTCTTAATTGGATCTTTAAATTGATGACTACCGTGCAAAATTTCAACTATATCGATTGAACTGTTCTAGAGATATAAATTATTTAATAAAAAAACAAAATGACAGATAGCTGCAAATAGAAGCTTTTCTGGACATATGTTTATAGGAACTTTTTCTTTATTTTGACCCGTATAACAACCTAATGAAATATTTCCGCGCATTACAAAAACACCCTCTATATGGGGAATGTAGAAGAATATTAAGTCCTACAACCCAAAGGAAAAATACTCCCATTATTACTAGAACGAAGACCAAAGTTAACCTATAAGTTAAAAACTCCAACGATCTTCCACGAGAAAATAAACACTCACAAAGTTTCTAACCTCTCAACTAACTAGAAAAATTATTTGTCCACAGCAGTCCAACACGAACGTGGCCCTCGGAAGCCCAAGATCCACCATAAAGAGGGATTTTCTCATATCGGAGAGCAATCAAACAACGGGCAGCCGCTTAAACTGCCGCCAACACCAATGTTCACCCCACCAAGTCTGAAAACATCGACGGAACCTCAATCACCCCATCCGATGTTTATAAGCCACCAGCCACCTCCTCCAGGACTTCTACAGATATTAATGTCGGCAGAGAAATATCAGGTATGTTTAATGGTCATTATATCTTACAAAATATTAACATAATGTTAGATTTAACATTTTGTAAACATTGTGGAAGAAAATCCTTTGCAGCCCAGAGTTAATATCTGAACGAGTAGAGATGAATACTTCTAACCAAACCTCTTAGTAATCCGTTGGGCAATAGCCAATAGAGAAGCAAGAGTAGCCCGCTGTTGTCAATTCAAACAACACCTGGATCGAGGCTACCGACATCTTGCTAATAGAGTTGCGTAAATAAGTAGTTATATATTTGCGCAGGTTTTTTATGAGTTAAAAGATAGTTTTTGTTTTAATAATTTAAACATGTTCAGTGAAACAGATGTCACTTATCATACTTAAACATGAACCTATAAAAGAAATCTATAACAAATTTGGTTGAAAATAATAAACTTATCTCATTGTATATTACGTTTAAGTCCTTTAGATGAATATACGGCTTTGAAATCAAATAAAGTTTCATA